>JAVGWX010000019.1:17282130-17867130 GCA_036924085.1 Ariolimax columbianus
AGCAACAGCAGCAACAATAACAACAACAACAGCAGCAACATAATAAAGAATAGCAGCAACAGCAACAACAGCAACAACAACAAGAGCAACAACAACAAAAGCAGCAACAACAACATCAACAGCAGCAACAACAACAGCAACAGCAGCAACAACGACAGCAGCAACAAGAGCAACAACAACAACAACAGCAATAAATACAGCACTGTCTAAATGGCAGAATATATTGCGGGACTACAACTATGACACAAAACTTCCATTATAACTCTAACAACTCCAATGAAAACTCTAACAAATTTAATTTCAACTCTTTCAAATTCAATTACAATTTTATCAAATCCTATTTTTACACTAACAAATCCCATTATATCTCTGACATCTGCCATTATAACTATCAACTCCCATTTTATCCCTAACAAGTCACTTTATAACATTAACAACTCCCAGTAAAAATTTAACTCTAACAACTCCAACCGTAACTCTAACAACCCCAACCGTAACTATAACAACCCAAACCGTAACTCTAACAACCCCAACCGTAACACTAACAATACCCACTGTAACTCTAACAACTCCAAACGTACATATAACAACTCCAACCTTAACTCTAACAACTCCCACCATAACTCTAACAACTCCCACCATAACTCTTACAACTCCAACCTTAACTCTAACAAATCCAACCGTACCTATAACAACTCTAACAACTCCAACCATAATTCTAACAACCCCAACCTTAACTCTAACAACTTCCACCGTAACTCTAACAACTGCCACCATAACTCTAACAACTCCCACCATAACTCTAACAACTCCAACCATAACTCTAACAACTCCAACCATAACTCTAACAACTCCCACTATAACTCTAACAACTCCCACCATAACTCTAACAACTCCCACCCTAACTCTAACAACTCCCACTTTAACTCTAACAACCCCAAACTTAACTCTAACAACTCCCATTCTCAAAAAGCGCCACTCTAGTCTAACAAAACCCCGTTGACCGTTACTTCTACTATAAAGGGACCAGAATGTCAACGATAATCTGCTCTGAGTATTGATCCCAGTCCACAGGCCAGCGTGGTCAGAAATTGGCTCATAAAAAAGGATGGTCTCCAGGGGCAGTTCAGATAGCTCATCTTCCGTTCTACCTCCTCACAACTTTAACGGATAATTGGATGGGCTAGTTGAGGGGTCGGCAAGCATCAACTGGACAGGAGCCGACGACAATGTTACAGAATAGACGATGGACCTCGTTGACTTATAGTGAATTAATTATAATAGTAACAATACTTAATCAAATATAATGCACTATTTTAGTTTGTTTTGTTTTTTTCCGGACAGTCGAGGCAGGCAGCAAGAGGTACTGTAAGGGACTGGTAACCGCAACTTTTTAAGGGAATTGATACTGAAACTGCACTGTAGAATATGGATTGGGGATTTGCTAAAATCTGGTTAGGGTTCACCAAACTTTGTGTTGAACCTATAATTTCCTATTTGGGGTGATAGATTAATGATGATGATGATGATGATGATGGCGATACAGTTGACGATTGTGGTGATAAAGGTGATGATTGTGACGACGGTGATTGTGATGTTGATGATGATGATGAAGATAGTGGAGATGAAAGTGATATATACATAAGTTTGTCGTCTTTCTTAAACTCTATGGCGCACATTTTGTCTCAACTTAAAAGTCTGCAAAGTCAAATTAAATCCTACAATCAAGTAAGTCCTGCAATCACTGGAGTATTACAGTCAGTGAAGTTTTACAATCAGTGTAGTCTTACAATAAGTGGAGTCTAAGAATCAGTGAAGTCTTACAATCAGTGAAGTCTTACAATCAGGGAAGTCTTACAATCAGTGAAGTCTTACAAAAAGTGAAGTCTTACAATCGCCCGTCAACACATAATTCCCTGTACAGGACTTCTGATGGTATTATCATTAATGAACACGTCCGCACATTTAGTAGCTAAGCTTCCGTTTCCCATCAAGATATTATATTATCACATCACTTAAGTATAATTAATTGTCTGACCTTATTGTCCTTCAAAACATTGTCTAAAAGATAGCACTACGGCGCAGTGTTGATAAGGATAGATATTGTGCACGTAGTAGAGCGAGGAAATGGTGCTACAGGTCATACATTTGACATTAGTGAACCAAATGGTCCACGATGCAGAGATTATCGTAAATCCATATATTCATTAGCTCTCGCCTGACTCTGATTATGATATATGGTAATGTAGGATATTGGTGACATCAATGGCTTGACAAATGATTGAGAAAAGTCGGACTCTGGATGGATCGTTAACTTCTTTGATGTAACAAGGAAATGAAAGATAACAGCATCACCAATAATGTATGTAGCTCCTTTGGGGGCATATGCCATTGACAAATCTTTTCCACAAAGTTTGGTCTTCGACTGCCAGTTCTGTCTCTCTTCAGTTGACAGAAGTTCATTTTCATTCTCTTCTCCTAGTGTTTCTGGGTCTACCTCTTTCCCTTCCCCTTTTGAATCTATGCTAGAGTCTGTGTGGTCACGATTGTTGGTGATTTCCGTAATGTGTGTCCTGTCCAACCCCATTTCCCACGTTTCATCTGTTGCTCTACTGGTCGCTGTTGGCTCATCTCCCACATGTCTTTGTTCCTCACCATGTCTTGCCAGCTTACACCCATTACCCTCCGTATACAGGTATTGACGAACGACTATTTTCCTCTGTATTGTCTCTTTCCGTTCTCCGAGTTTCTGCTCCTTACAAGAGAACTGACTTGACATTGGAATTAAACAATCTTTACTTCGTAATAGTCCTAATTTGCTTGAATTTCCAGATATTATTTAGTGACGGAAATTCGATCCTTGCCTTTTCAATTCTAGCCCTTACATCTGTTTCTGTGGCATCAATGCTGCTGTCCAAATATGTGAAGGTGTCCACTTCTACCAGGTCAGCATCTCTCAGCTTCAATGGCTCTTTGATGATTGTAAGCAGATATGTGATCGTCATGTTAATGATACATACAATGTATGTCTGTGTGTCTGTCTATGTGTGCGTCTGTGTGCTTGTGCATGCATGTGTCTGTATTTATGTTTATGTGCAGGTGTATGTGTGTGTCTGTGTGTGTTTGTCTCTGTGTATGTAGTTGTGTATGTCTGTGTGTGTGGGCTCTGTGTGTGTGTCTATGTATGTATATGTGTGTGTCTATGTATGTATATGTGTGTGTCTATGTGCGTATGTGTGTGTATGTTTATGTGCCTCTCCCTGTATCTTTGTGTGTGTCTGTGTGCGTTTATGAGTGTGTTTCTGTGTATTTGTGTCTGTGTGTGTCTATGTGTGTGTCCCTTTGTGTGTGTCTCTATGTGTGTCGGTGTGTGTCTCTGTGTGTCTCTGTGTGCATTTGTCTGTGTATGTTTGTCTGTGTGTGACTGTATGTATGTATTTGTTTTAGTGTATCTGTATGTGTTTGTATGTTTCCGTATGTGTGTCTGTGTTTGGCTTTATGTTTTTCCTGTGTGTGGGTATGTGTGTGTGTAGGTGTCAATGTCTGTGTATTTGCAATATCATACCACGTTACAAGTAATGTGTTCTCAGTAAATTGGGTTATGTTACACATCTGTGTGTATGTATGTATGTGTGTGTGTGTGTGTGCGTCGCAATTATGCGTAATTGGATGGCAGGATTTCACTTATGTTCGTTGTGCAGAAATTAGGTGATGCGCAAATCGTAGATGGCGTCTTATCAAAGAAAAACGGTATATCCATTCGTTTTCATATCCCATCGAACTTTTCCTTTTCGAACTGAAAAATAAAACCATTTCCTCGTGCGGTCTCAATGGCGCTCGTGCACTAAAACTCTGGACGCCACGAGCTAAAGATGGAGAAAAAAAGAAATATTTTTGAATCTTTCTCTAGCTTCCCTCTCGACCATTAGCACTTGCATTTTTTAGTATTGTTCCTCTCTGTGTACTCTACTCCCACGCACTTTAAATATGCATTCTGTTTCTATCATATCTCATTTTCTTCTGTTTCTCTCCTCGCCCTGCCCCCTCTCTCTTTCTCTATCTCTCTCTCTTTCCTTTTTTCCTTATCTATCCGTCCTACTTTCACTATTTCTGTTCTCTTTCATTATCCCCCTGCCCCTCTATGTTACCTTATTTCCCTTCATATCAATTCGTGTCTTCTGTATTGCACTCTATCTCTCTTTATCTCTCTTTCTCTATCTCTCTTTATCTCTCTTTCTCTATTACTCTCTTTATCTCTCTTTCTCTATCTCTCTTATTCTCTCTTTCTCTATCTCTCTCATTCCCATATCAGTCTTTTTCTGCTGGCTTCTCTGTTACTCACTCAACGTGTCACTCAGTCGTATTGTCGCTTTCTATTCATCTTTTTCTGACATGCTCTTTCTTTCTCTCTCTCTCTTTCTCTCTCTCTGTCTCAATGTCTCTCGTTCTCTCTCTCAACTAGCCATTTCTTTACTTGTCTAACCACTTAAAGCTGTCGTCAGCGACCTAGAACCATCTTCTTCTTCTATTTCTTCTTCTGCGTTCGCTCTCAATCTCCAGCTACCACGCCCTGAATAGGACTTTGTAAGTAGCAGGATGTAGTCAGGAGAACAGAATGCGGTGTTTCTCTAGTGTACAGCTTGACTGCTATTTTTGCACCAATTGGTCCGATACATCCGTCTTCCGCAAAGAATGATCCATTTATGACACACTGTTAGACGAACACGATACAGAGTAGAAGGACCACGGAAACAGATTCTAACTACAATTGCCACCTAAATTTCATCTTGCATCTTCCGCACTCCCATATTGCAATATTACGGATATGTATCGGATTGCTTGCAGGAAAATCTTATTTTCAGAGCTGAGAGCATTCAATATGTCTGTAACATTTTTGTCCAAAATGTGTATATATATATATATATATAAGCTGAAGCGGGTCAGTAAATAGGTCATACGTGGCTGGCGTACTGCCTTCGGGGCCCGCTGCAGTTAAAACAAATGCTTCATGATTGAGCGAAGTAGTTAATGAACGAATACATTACAAATTGAAAGAATGAAAGCATTAATTGGTAATTGTAATATATGCACGGGATCAAGATGCTGAGCAGCGCATGAGCTGCAGTGGTCAGCGACCCATAGCTGACTGCTAGCGTCAGGGCCAGCGAACCATAGCTGCCAAGACCCTTCTACACCTCCACGCGGTGATCCTGGATAACAGGCTGCAGCAGGGCAGACTGGCTAGGGCGAAGGGATCGAAGAGGGAATGCTAACCCGGTACTCAAAAAATGCTTGCTGAAGTCGGATGTGTTGGACCGAAAAGTGCAAATATCGCAGCCAAGCTGTAAACTACAACACAACGCATTCCGTTCTCTGGACTACATTCTGCTACTTACCCTTTCAGGGTTTGGTAGGCGGAGATTGAGAACGAACGAAGAAGAAGAAGAAGAAGATAATATATGCATGAATGAATAAATGAATTAAAGAAAGAAGAAAATAATGAACTAGCATACGATGTCTCACACTTTCCTGTGACATCTGATTCATGGAGGTAAGCTTAAACCGATCATGTTGCATCGTGCCATTCTGTTTTGTTGTAGTTTGTATATTTTTCTTTGTTTGCCCCTGACGAAGATCTTGTGACCGTAACGTTGGTATCGTTCAATGTTTGCCCTAATATGGTCACTGAGCCATTACCCAGATACATTCACAGACAAGGCATGACAACCCTCGCAAAGAGATAGGACAAGGACGAGACAGCAGACAAAGATACATAGAAGGAGGGAGAGATGGGAAGAGCCAGAGGGAGTAAGAAAAGGAGGACGGAACGATAGAGTGGAGAAAGAGACGAACATAATGAAAGCAGGATGAAGAGGTAGAGGGTAGAAGAAAGAGAGAGAGATAGAGAAAAAAGGATAGACAGGGTAACACGTCTATCAATTCCGACTAGTTAAATAGATCGTAAACAGAATGGACAGCTGGTATCTTAGTTAACGAGAGTCCCTACAACTGACCTCCCACATCAAACGTTATCAGTCGGTCCTTTCTGCTATTAGTTGTTCTACATAGATAAAGGTGCTACGTTTAACATTCAATTTCACGTGGTACAGATTTTGTTACAGCAGACTGGCCAATGGAGTAGGTGTTTCACAGTAAATCCCTGTTTTCGATGACCTTACATAAAGTCTTGCATTGCTCAGCGATGAGAAGGACGGATGTTTACATTTTGTCTGTATACCCTGAGATGCAAGAAGAGACAATGTAACCCGCTAGGAGAGCCAACTCGTCAACCTGAGATGCAAGAAGAGACAATGTAACCCGCTAGGAGAGACAACTCGTCAACCTGAGATGCAAGAAGAGACAATGTAACCCGCTAGGAGAGACAACTCGTCAACCTGAGATGCAAGAAGAGACAATGTAACCCGCTAGGAGAGACAACTCGTCAACCTGAGATGCAAGAAGAGCCAATGTAACCCGCTAGGAGAGACAACTCGTCAACCTGAGATGCAAGAAGAGCCAATGTAACCCGCTAGGAGAGACAACTCGTCAACCTGAGATGCAAGAAGAGCCAATGTAACCCGCTAGGAGAGACAACTCGTCAACCTGAGATGCAAGAAGAGCCAATGTAACCCGCTAGGAGAGACAACTCGTCAACCTGAGATGCAAGAAGAGCCAATGTAACCCGCTAGGAGAGACATCTCATCAACCTGAGATGCAAGAAGAGCCAATGTAACCCGCTAGGAGAAACAATTCGTCAACCTGAGATGCAAGAAGAGCCAATGTAACCCGCTAGGAGAGACAACTCTTCAACCTGAGATGCAAGAAGAGCCAATGTAACCCGCTAGGAGAGACAACTCGTCAACCTGAGATGCAAGAAGATCCAATGTAACCCGCTAGGAGAGACAACCCGTCAACCTGAGATGCAAGAAGAGCCAATGTAACCCGCTAGGAGAGACATCTCGTCAACCTGAGATGCAAGAAGAGCCAATGTAACCCGCTAGGAGAGACATCTCGTAACCTGAGATGCAAGAAGAGCCAATGTAACTGGCTAGGAAAGACAACTCGTCAACCTGAGATGCAAGAAGAGCCAATGTAACCCGCTAGGAGAGACAACTCGTCAACCTGAGATGCAAGAAGAGCCAATGTAACCCGCTAGGAGAGACAACTCGTCAACCTGAGATGCAAGAAGAGACAATGTAACCCGCTAGGAGAGACAACTCGTCAACCTGAGATGCAAGAAGAGACAATGTAACCCGCTAGGAGAGACATCTCGTCAACCTGAGATGCAAGAAGAGACAATGTAACCCGCTAGGAGAGACAACACGTCAACCTGAGATGCAAGAAGAGACAATGTAACCCGCTAGGAGAGACATCTCGTCAACCTGAGATGCAAGAAGAGCCAATGTAACCCGCTAGGAGAGACAACTCGTCAACCTGAGATGCAAGAAGAGCAAATGTAACCCGCTAGGAGAGACAACTCGTCAACCTGAGATGCAAAAAGAGCCAATGTAACCCGCTAGGAGAGACATCTCATCAACCTGAGATGCAAGATGAGCCAATGTAACCCGCTAGGAGAGACAATTCGTCAACCTGAGATGCAAGAAGAGCCAATGTAACCCGCTAGGAGAGACAACTCGTCAACCTGAGATGCAATAAGAGCCAATGTAACCCGCCAGGAGAGACAACTCGTCAACCTGAGATGCAATAAGAGCCAATGTAACCCGCTAGGAGAGACAACTCGTCAATCTGAGATGCAAGAAGAGCCAATGTAACCCGCTAGGAGAGAATCCTCGTCAACCTGATATGCAAGAAGATCCAATGTAACCCGCTAGGAGAGACAACCCGTCAACCTGAGATGCAAGAAGAGCCAATGTAACCCGCTAGGAGAGACATCTCGTCAACCTGAGATGCAAGAAGAGTTATTGTAACCCGCTAGGAGAGACAACTCGTCAACCTGAGATGCAAGAAGTTCCAATGTAACCCGCTAGGAGAGACATCTCGTAACCTGAGATGCAAGAAGAGCCAATGTAACTGGCTAGGAAAGACAACTCGTCAACCTGAGATGCAAGAAGTTCCAATGTAACCCGCTAGGAGACACATCTCGTAACCTGAGATGCAAGAAGAGCCAATGTAACTGGCTAGGAAAGACAACTCGTCAATCTGAGATGCAAGAAGTTCCAATGTAACCCACTAGGAGAGACAACTCGTCAACCTTAGATGCAAGAAGAGCCAATTTAACTGGCTGGAAAGACAACTCGTCAACCTGAGATGCAAGAAGTTCCAATGTAACCCACTAGGAGAGACAACTCGTCAACCTGAGATGCAAAAAGAGCCAATTTAACTGGCTAGGAAAGACAACTCGTCAACCTGAGATGCAAGAAGAGCCAATGTAACCCGCTAGGAGAGACAACTCGTCAACCTGAAATGCAAGAAGAGCCAATGTAACCCGCTAGGAGAGACAAATCGTCAACCTGAGATGCAAGAAGAGCAAATGTAACCCGTTAGGAGAGACAACTCGTCAACCTGAGATGCAAGAAGATCCAATGTAACCCGCTAGGAGAGACATCTCGTCAACCTGAGATGCAATAAGAGCCAATGTAACCCGCTAGGAGAGACAACTCGTCAACCTGAGATGCAAGAAGTTCCAATGTAACCCGCTAGGAGACACATCTCGTAACCTGAGATGCAAGAAGAGCTAATGTAATTGGCTAGGAAAGACAACTCGTCAACCTGAGATGCAAGAAGTTCCAATGTAACCCACTAGGAGAGACAACTCGGCAACCTGAGATGCAAGAAGAGCCAATTTAACTGGCTGGAAAGACAACTCGTCAACCTGAGATGCAAGAAGTTCCAATGTAACCCACTAGGAGAGACAACTCGTCAACCTGAGATGCAAAAAGAGCCAATTTAACTGGCTAGGAAATACAACTCGTCAACCTGAGATGCAAGAAGAGCCAATGTAACCCGCTAGGAGAGATAACTCGGCAACCTGAGATGCAAGAAGAGCCAATTTAACTGGCTGGAAAGACAACTCGTCAACCTGAGATGCAAGAAGTTCCAATGTAACCCACTAGGAGAGACAACTCGTCAACCTGAGATGCAAAAAGAGCCAATTTAACTGGCTAGGAAAGACAACTCGTCAACCTGAGATGCAAGAAGAGCCAATGTAACCCGCTAGGAGAGACAACTCGTCAACCTGAAATGCAAGAAGAGCCAATGTAACCCGCAAGGAGAGACAAATCGTCAACCTGAGATGCAAGAAGAGCAAATGTAACCCGTTAGGAGAGACAACTCGTCAACCTGAGATGCAAGAAGATCCAATGTAACCCGCTAGGAGAGACATCTCGTCAACCTGAGATGCAATAAGAGCCAATGTAACCCGCTAGGAGAGTCAACTCGTCAAACTGAGATGCAAGAAGTTCCAATGTAACCCGCTAGGAGACACATCTCGTAACCTGAGATGCAATAAGAGCTAATGTAATTGGCTAGGAAAGACAACTCGTCAACCTGAGATGCAAGAAGTTCCAATGTAACCCACTAGGAGAGACAACTCGGCAAGCTGAGATGCAAGAAGAGCCAATTTAACTGGCTGGAAAGACAACTCGTCAACCTGAGATGCAAGAAGTTCCAATGTAACCCACTAGGAGAGACAACTCGTCAACCTGAGATGCAAAAAGAGCCAATTTAACTGGCTAGGAAATACAACTCGTCAACCTGAGATGCAAAAAGAGCCAATTTAACTGGCTAGGAAATACAACTCGTCAACCTGAGATGCAAGAAGAGCCAATGTAACCCGCTAGGAGAGATAACTCGTCAACCTGAGATGCAAGAAGAGCCAATGTAACCCGCAAGGAGAGACAACTCGTCAACCTGAGATGCAAGAAGAGCCAATGTAACTCGCTAAGAGAGACAAATCGTCAACCTCAGATGCAAGAAGAGCCAATGTAACCCGTTAGGAGAGACAACTCGTCAACCTGAGATGCAAGAAGATCCAATGTAACCCGCTAGGAGAGACATCTCGTCAACCTGAGATGCAAGAAGAGCCAATGTAACCCGCTAGGAGAGACAACTCGTCAACCTGAGATGCAAGAAGTTCCAATGTAACCCGCTAGGAGACACATCTCGTAACCTGAGATGCAAGAAGAGCCAATGTAACTGGCTAGGAAAGACAACTCGTCAACCTGAGATGCAAGAAGTACAATGTAACCCACTAGGAGAGACAACTCGGCAACCTGAGATGCAAGAAGAGCCAATTTAACTGGCTAGGAAAGACAACTCGTCAACCTGTGATGCAAAAAGTTCCAATGTAACCCGCTAGGAGAGACATCTCGTCAACCTGAGATGCAAGAAGAGCAAACGTAACCCGCTAGGAGAGACTACTCGTCAACCTTAGATGCAAGAAGAGCCAATGTAACTGGCTAGGAAAGACAATTCGTCAACCTGAGATGCAAGAAGAGCCAATGTAACTGGCTAGGAAAGACCACTCGTCAACCTGAGATGCAAGAAGAGCCAATGTAACTGGCTAGGAAAGACATCTCGTCAACCTGAGATGCAACAAGAGCCAATGTAACCCGCTAGGAGAGACAACTCGTCAACCTGAGATGCAAGAAGTTCCAATGTAACCCGCTAGGAGAGACATCTCGTAACCTGAGATGCAAGACGAGCCAATGTAACTGGCTAGGAAAGACAACTCGTCAACCTGAGATGCAGGAAGAGCAAATGTAACCCACTAGGAGAGACAACTCGGCAACCTGAGATGCAAGAAGAGCCAATTTAACTGGCTAGGAAAGACAACTCGTCAACCTGTGATGCAAGAAGTTCCAATGTAACCCGCTAGGAGAGACATCTCGTCAACCTGAGATGCAAGAAGAGCAAACGTAATCCGCTAGGAGAGACTACTCGTCAACCTTAGGTGCAAGAAGAGCCAATGTAACTGGCTAGGAAAGACAACTCGTCAACCTGAGATGCAAGAAGTTCCAATGTAACCCACTAGGAGAGACAACTCGTCAACCTGAGATGCAAAAAGAGCCAATTTAACTGGCTAGGAAATACAACTCGTCAACCTGAGATGCAAGAAGAGCCAATGTAACCCGCTAGGATAGATAACTCGGCAACCTGAGATGCAAGAAGAGCCAATTTAACTGGCTGGAAAGACAACTCGTCAACCTGAGATGCAAGAAGTTCCAATGTAACCCACTAGGAGAGACAACTCGTCAACCTGAGATGCAAAAAGAGCCAATTTAACTGGCTAGGAAAGACAACTCGTCAACCTGAGATGCAAGAAGAGCCAATGTAACCCACTAGGAGAGACAACTCGTCAACCTGAAATGCAAGAAGAGCCAATGTAACCCGCAAGGAGAGACAAATCGTCAACCTGAGATGCAAGAAGAGCTAATGTAACCCGTTAGGAGAGACAACTCGTCAACCTGAGATGCAAGAAGATCCAATGTAACCCGCTAGGAGAGACATCTCGTCAACCTGAGATGCAATAAGAGCCAATGTTACCCGCTAGGAGAGACAACTCGTCAACCTGAGATGCAAGACGTTCCAATGTAACCCGCTAGGAGACACATCTCGTAACCTGAGATGCAAGAAGAGCTAATGTAATTGGCTAGGAAAGACAACTCGTCAACCTGAGATGCAAGAAGTTCCAATGTAACCCACTAGGAGAGACAACTCGGCAAGCTGAGATGCAAGAAGAGCCAATTTAACTGGCTGGAAAGACAACTCGTCAACCTGAGATGCAAGAAGTTCCAATGTAACCCACTAGGAGAGACAACTCGTCAACCTGAGATGCAAAAAGAGCCAATTTAACTGGCTAGGAAATACAACTCGTCAACCTGAGATGCAAGAAGAGCCAATGTAACCCGCTAGGAGAGATAACTCGTCAACCTGAGATGCAAGAAGAGCCAATGTAACCCGCAAGGAGAGACAACTCGTCAACCTGAGATGCAAGAAGAGCCAATGTAACTCGCTAAGAGAGACAAATCGTCAACCTGAGATGCAAGAAGAGCCAATGTAACCCGTTAGGAGAGACAACTCGTCAACCTGAGATGCAAGAAGATCCAATGTAACCCGCTAGGAGAGACATCTCGTCAACCTGAGATGCAAGAAGAGCCAATGTAACCCGCTAGGAGAGACAACTCGTCAACCTGAGATGCAAGAAGTTCCAATGTAACCCGCTAGGAGACACATCTCGTAACCTGAGATGCAAGAAGAGCCAATGTAACTGGCTAGGAAAGACAACTCGTCAACCTGAGATGCAAGAAGTACAATGTAACCCACTAGGAGAGACAACTCGGCAACCTGAGATGCAAGAAGAGCCAATTTAACTGGCTAGGAAAGACAACTCGTCAACCTGTGATGCAAGAAGTTCCAATGTAACCCGCTAGGAGAGACATCTCGTCAACCTGAGATGCAAGAAGAGCAAACGTAACCCGCTAGGAGAGACTACTCGTCAACCTTAGATGCAAGAAGAGCCAATGTAACTGGCTAGGAAAGACAATTCGTCAACCTGAGATGCAAGAAGAGCCAATGTAACTGGCTAGGAAAGACAACTCGTCAACCTGAGATGCAAGAAGAGCCAATGTAACTGGCTAGGAAAGACATCTCGTCAACCTGAGATGCAACAAGAGCCAATGTAACCCGCTAGGAGAGACAACTCGTCAACCTGAGATGCAAGAAGTTCCAATGTAACCCGCTAGGAGAGACATCTCGTAACCTGAGATGCAAGACGAGCCAATGTAACTGGCTAGGAAAGACAACTCGTCAACCTGAGATGCAAGAAGTTCCAATGTAACCCACTAGGAGAGACAACTCGGCAACCTGAGATGCAAGAAGAGCCAATTTAACTGGCTAGGAAAGACAACTCGTCAACCTGTGATGCAACAAGTTCCAATGTAACCCGCTAGGAGAGACATCTCGTCAACCTGAGATGCAAGAAGAGCAAACGTAACCCGCTAGGAGAGACTACTCGTCAACCTTAGGTGCAAGAAGAGCCAATGTAACTGGCTAGGAAAGACAACTCGTCAACCTGAGATGCAAGAAGAGCCAATGTAACTGGCTAGGAAAGACATCTCGTCAACCTGAGATGCAAGAAGAGCCAATGTAACTGGCTAGGAGAGACAACTCGTCAACCTGAGATGCAGAAAGAGCAAATGTAACCCGCTAGGAGAGACAACTCGTTAATCTGAGATGCAAGAAGAGCCAATGTAACCCGCTAGGAGAGACATCTCATCAACCTGAGATGCAAGAAGAGCCAATGTAACCCGCTAGGAGAGACAACTCGTCAACCTGAGATGCAAGAAGAGCCAATGTAACCCGCTAGGAGAGACAACTCGTCAACCTGAGATGCAAGAAGAGCCAATGTAACCCGCCAGGAGAGACAACTCATCAACCTGAGATGCAAGAAGAGCCAATGTAACCCGCCAGGAGAGACAACTCATCAACCTGAGATGCAAGAAGAGCCAATGTAACCCGCTAGGAGAGACAACTCGTCAACCTGAGATACAAGAAGAGCCAATGTAACCCGCTAGGAGAGACATCTCGTCAACCTGAGATGCAAGAAGAGCCAATGTAACCCGCTAGGAGAGACAACTCGTCAACCTGAGATGCAAGAAGTTCCAATGTAACCCGCTAGGAGAGACATCTCGTAACCTGAGATGCAAGAAGAGCCAATGTAACTGGCTAGGAAAGACAACTCGTCAACCTGAGATGCAAGAAGTTCCAATGTAACCCACTAGGAGAGACAACTCGTCAACCTGAGATGCAAAAAGAGCCAATTTAACTGGCTAGGAAAGACAACTCGTAAACCTGTGATGCAAGTAGTTCCAATGTAACCCGCTAGGAGAGACAACTCGTCAACCTGAGATGCAAGAAGATCCAATGTAACCCGCTAGGAGAGACAACCCGTCAACCTGAGATGCAAGAAGAACCAATGTAACCCGCTAGGAGAGACATCTCGTCAACCTGAGATGCAAGAAGAGCCAATGTAACCCGCTAGGAGAGACAACTCGTCAACCTGAGATGCAAGAAGTTCCAATGTAACCCGCTAGGAGAGACATCTCGTAACCTGAGATGCAGGAAGAGCCAATGTAACTGGCTAGGAAAGACAACTCGTCAACCTGAGATGCAAGAAGTTCCAATGTAACCCACTAGGAGAGACAACTCGTCAACCTGAGATGCAAAAAGAGCCAATTTAACTGGCTAGGAAAGACAACTCGTCAACCTGTGATGCAAGAAGTTCCAATGTAACCCACTAGGAGAGACAACTCGGCAACCTGAGATGCAAAAAGAGCCAATTTAACTGGCTAGGAAAGACAACTCGTCAACCTGTGATGCAAGAAGTTCCAATGTAACCCGCTAGGAGAGACATCTCGTCAACCTGAGATGCAAGAAGAGCAAACGTAACCCGCTAGGAGAGACTACTCGTCAACCTAAGATGCAAGAAGAGCCAATGTAACTGGCTAGGAAAGACAAATCGTCAACCTGAGATGCAAGAAGAGCCAATGTAACTGGCTAGGAAAGACAACTCGTCAACCTGAGATGCAAGAAGTTCAGATGTAACCCGCTAGGAGAGACATCTCGTCAACCTGAGATGCAAGAAGAGCCAATGTAACCCGCTAGGAGAGACAACTCGTCAACCTGAGATGCAAGAAGATCCAATGTAACCCGCTAGGAGAGACAACCCGTCAACCTAAGATGCAAGAAGAGTCAATGTAACCCGCTAGGAGAGACATCTCGTCAACCTGAGATGCAAGAAGTTCCAATGTAACCCGCTAGGAGAGACATCTCGTAACCTGAGATGCAAGAAGAGCCAATGTAACTGGCTAGGAAAGACAACTCGTCAACCTGAGATGCAAGAAGTTCCAATGTAACCCACTAGGAGAGACAACTCGTCAACCTGAGATGCAAAAAGAGCCAATTTAACTGGCTAGGAAAGACAACTCGTCAACCTGTGATGCAAGAAGTTCCAATGTAACCCGCTAGGAGAGACATCTCGTCAACCTGAGATGCAAGAAGAGCAAACGTAACCCGCTAGGAGAGACTACTCGTCAACCTTAGATGCAAGAAGAGCCAATGTAACTGGCTAGGAAAGACAACTCGTCAATCTGAGATGCAAGAAGAGCCAATGTAACTGGCTAGGAAAGACAACTCGTCAACCTGAGATGCAAGAAGAGCCAATGTAACTGGCTAGGAAAGACAACTCGTCAACCTGAGATGCAAGAAGAGCCAATGCATCCCGCTAGGAGAGACATCTCGTCAACCTGAGATGCAAGAAGCGCCAATGCAACCCGCTAGGAGAGACATCTCGTCCACCTGAGATGCAAGAAGAGCCAATGCAACCCGCTAGGAGAGACATCTCGTCAACCTGAGATGCAAGAAGATCCAATGTAACCCGCTAGGAGAGACAACCCGTCAACCTGAGATGCAATAAGAGCCAATGTAACCCGCTAGGAGAGACATCTCGTCAACCTGAGATGCAAGAAGAGCCAATGTAACCCGCTAGGAGAGACAACTCGTCAACCTGAGATGCAAGAAGTTCCAATGTAACCCGCTAGGAGAGACATCTCGTAACCTGAGATGCAAGAAGAGCCAATGTAACTGGCTAGGAAAGACAACTCGTCAACCTGAGATGCAAGAAGTTCCAATGTAACCCACTAGGAGAGACAACTCGTCAACCTGAGATGCAAAAAGAGCCAATTTAACTGGCTAGGAAAGACAACTCGTCAACCTGAGATGCAAGAAGAGCCAATGTAACCCGCTAGGAGAGACAACTCGTCAACCTGAAATGCAAGAAGAGCCAATGTAACCCGCAAGGAGAGACAAATCGTCAACCTGAGATGCAAGAAGAGCAAATGTAACCCGTTAGGAGAGACAACTCGTCAACCTGAGATGCAAGAAGATCCAATGTAACCCGCTAGGAGAGACATCTCGTCAACCTGAGATGCAATAAGAGCCAATGTAACCCGCTAGGAGAGTCAACTAGTCAACCTGAGATGCAAGAAGTTCCAATGTAACCCGCTAGGAGACACATCTCGTAACCTGAGATGCAATAAGAGCTAATGTAATTGGCTAGGAAAGACAACTCGTCAACCTGAGATGCAAGAAGTTCCAATGTAACCCACTAGGAGAGACAACTCGGCAAGCTGAGATGCAAGAAGAGCCAATTTAACTGGCTGGAAAGACAACTCGTCAACCTGAGATGCAAGAAGTTCCAATGTAACCCACTAGGAGAGACAACTCGTCAACTTGAGATGCAAAAAGAGCCAATTTAACTGGCTAGGAAATACAACTCGTCAACCTGAGATGCAAGAAGAGCCAATGTAACCCGCTAGGAGAGATAACTCGTCAACCTGAGATGCAAGAAGAGCCAATGTAACCCGCAAGGAGAGACAACTCGTCAACCTGAGATGCAAGAAGAGCCAATGTAACTCGCTAAGAGAGACAAATCGTCAACCTCAGATGCAAGAAGAGCCAATGTAACCCGTTAGGAGAGACAACTCGTCAACCTGAGATGCAAGAAGATCCAATGTAACCCGCTAGGAGAGACATCTCGTCAACCTGAGATGCAAGAAGAGCCAATGTAACCCGCTAGGAGAGACAACTCGTCAACCTGAGATGCAAGAAGTTCCAATGTAACCCGCTAGGAGACACATCTCGTAACCTGAGATGCAAGAAGAGCCAATGTAACTGGCTAGGAAAGACAACTCGTCAACCTGAGATGCAAGAAGTACAATGTAACCCACTAGGAGAGACAACTCGGCAACCTGAGATGCAAGAAGAGCCAATTTAACTGGCTAGGAAAGACAACTCGTCAACCTGTGATGCAAGAAGTTCCAATGTAACCCGCTAGGAGAGACATCTCGTCAACCTGAGATGCAAGAAGAGCAAACGTAACCCGCTAGGAGAGACTACTCGTCAACCTTAGATGCAAGAAGAGCCAATGTAACTGGCTAGGAAAGACAATTCGTCAACCTGAGATGCAAGAAGAGCCAATGTAACTGGCTAGGAAAGACAACTCGTCAACCTGAGATGCAAGAAAGGCCAATGTAACTGGCTAGGAAAGACATCTCGTCAACCTGAGATGCAACAAGAGCCAATGTAACCCGCTAGGAGAGACAACTCGTCAACCTGAGATGCAAGAAGTTCCAATGTAACCCGCTAGGAGAGACATCTCGTAACCTGAGATGCAAGACGAGCCAATGTAACTGGCTAGGAAAGACAACTCGTCAACCTGAGATGCAAGAAGTTCCAATGTAACCCACTAGGAGAGACAACTCGGCAACCTGAGATGCAAGAAGAGCCAATTTAACTGGCTAGGAAAGACAACTCGTCAACCTGTGATGCAAGAGGTTCCAATGTAACCCGCTAGGAGAGACATCTCGTCAACCTGAGATGCAAGAAGAGCAAACGTAACCCGCTAGGAGAGACTACTCGTCAA
Organism: Ariolimax columbianus; assembly: GCA_036924085.1. Lineage (NCBI taxonomy): Eukaryota > Metazoa > Mollusca > Gastropoda > Stylommatophora > Arionidae > Ariolimax > Ariolimax columbianus. The sequence continues at coordinate 17,299,574 of JAVGWX010000019.1, forward strand.
CCTTAGGTGCAAGAAGAGCCAATGTAACTGACTAGGAAAGACAACTCGTCAACCTGAGATGCAAGAAGAGCCAATGTAACTGGCTAGGAAAGACATCTCGTCAACCTGAGATGCAAGAAGAGCCAATGTAACTGGCTAGGAGAGACAACTCGTCAACCTGAGATGCAGGAAGAGCAAATGTAACCCGCTAGGAGAGACAACTCGTCAATCTGAGATGCAAGAAGAGCCAATGTAACCCGCTAGGAGAGACATCTCATCAAACTGAAATGCAAGAAGAGCCAATGTAACCCGCTAGGAGAGACATCTCGTCAACCTGAGATGCAATAAGAGCCAATGTAACCCGCTAGGAGAGACAACTCGTCAACCTGAGATGCAAGAAGTTCCAATGTAACCCGCTAGGAGACACATCTCGTAACCTGAGATGCAAGAAGAGCTAATGTAATTGGCTAGGAAAGACAACTCGTCAACCTGAGATGCAAGAAGTTCCAATGTAACCCACTAGGAGAGACAACTCGGCAACCTGAGATGCAAGAAGAGCCAATTTAACTGGCTGGAAAGACAACTCGTCAACCTGAGATGCAAGAAGTTCCAATGTAACCCACTAGGAGAGACAACTCGTCAACCTGAGATGCAAAAAGAGCCAATTTAACTGGCTAGGAAATACAACTCGTCAACCTGAGAAGCAAGAAGAGCCAATGTAACCCGCTAGGATAGATAACTCGGCAACCTGAGATGCAAGAAGAGCCAATTTAACTGGCTGGAAAGACAACTCGTCAACCTGAGATGCAAGAAGTTCCAATGTAACCCACTAGGAGAGACAACTCGTCAACCTGAGATGCAAAAAGAGCCAATTTAACTGGCTAGGAAAGACAACTCGTCAACCTGAGATGCAAGAAGAGCAAATGTAACCCGCTAGGAGAGACAACTCGTCAACCTGAAATGCAAGAAGAGCCAATGTAACCTGCAAGGAGAGACAAATCGTCAACCTGAGATGCAAGAAGAGCAAATGTAACCCGTTAGGAAAGACAACTCGTCAACCTGAGATGCAAGAAGATCCAATGTAACCCGCTAGGAGAGACATCTCGTCAACCTGAGATGCAATAAGAGCCAATGTAACCCGCTAGGAGAGACAACTCGTCAACCTGAGATGCAAGACGTTCCAATGTAACCCGCTAGGAGACACATCTCGTAACCTGAGATGCAAGAAGAGCTAATGTAATTGGCTAGGAAAGACAACTCGTCAACCTGAGATGCAAGAAGTTCCAATGTAACCCACTAGGAGAGACAACTCGGCAAGCTGAGATGCAAGAAGAGCCAATTTAACTGGCTGGAAAGACAACTCGTCAACCTGAGATGCAAGAAGTTCCAATGTAACCCACTAGGTGAGACAACTCGTCAACCTGAGATGCAAAAAGAGCCAATTTAACTGGCTAGGAAATACAACTCGTCAACCTGAGATGCAAGAAGAGCCAATGTAACCCGCTAGGAGAGATAACTCGTCAACCTGAGATGCAAGAAGAGCCAATGTAACCCGCAAGGAGAGACAACTCGTCAACCTGAGATGCAAGAAGAGCCAATGTAACTCGCTAAGAGAGACAAATCGTCAACCTGAGATGCAAGAAGAGCCAATGTAACCCGTTAGGAGAGACAACTCGTCAACCTGAGATGCAAGAAGATCCAATGTAACCCGCTAGGAGAGACATCTCGTCAACCTGAGATGCAAGAAGAGCCAATGTAACCCGCTAGGAGAGACAACTCGTCAACCTGAGATGCAAGAAGTTCCAATGTAACCCGCTAGGAGACACATCTCGTAACCTGAGATGCAAGAAGAGCCAATGTAACTGGCTAGGAAAGACAACTCGTCAACCGGAGATGCAAGAAGTACAATGTAACCCACTAGGAGAGACAACTCGGCAACCTGAGATGCAAGAAGAGCCAATTTAACTGACTAGGAAAGACAACTCGTCAACCTGTGATGCAAGAAGTTCCAATGTAACCCGCTAGGAGAGACATCTCGTCAACCTGATATGCAAGAAGAGCAAACGTAACCCGCTAGGAGAGACTACTCGTCAACCTTAGATGCAAGAAGAGCCAATGTAACTGGCTAGGAAAGACAATTCGTCAACCTGAGATGCAAGAAGAGCCAATGTAACTGGCTAGGAAAGACAACTCGTCAACCTGAGATGCAAGAAGAGCCAATGTAACTGGCTAGGAAAGACATCTCGTCAACCTGAGATGCAACAAGAGCCAATGTAACCCGCTAGGAGAGACAACTCGTCAACCTGAGATGCAAGAAGTTCCAATGTAACCCGCTAGGAGAGACATCTCGTAACCTGAGATGCAAGACGAGCCAATGTAACTGGCTAGGAAAGATAACTCGTCAACCTGAGATGCAAGAAGTTCCAATGTAACCCACTAGGAGAGACAACTCGGCAACCTGAGATGCAAGAAGAGCCAATTTAACTGGCTAGGAAAGACAACTCGTCAACCTGTGATGCAACAAGTTCCAATGTAACCCGCTAGGAGAGACATCTCGTCAACCTGAGATGCAAGAAGAGCAAACGTAACCCGCTAGGAGAGACTACTCGTCAACCTTAGGTGCAAGAAGAGCCAATGTAACTGGCTAGGAAAGACAACTCGTCAACCTGAGATGCAAGAAGAGCCAATGTAACTGGCTAGGAGAGACAACTCGTCAACCTGAGATGCAGGAAGAGCAAATGTAACCCGCTAGGAGAGACAACTCGTTAATCTGAGATGCAAGAAGAGCCAATGTAACTGGCTAGGAGAGACATCTCATCAACCTGAGATGCAAGAAGAGCCAATGTAACCCGCTAGGAGAGACAACTCGTCAACCTGAGATGCAAGAAGAGCCAATGTAACCCGCTAGGAGAGACAACTCGTCAACCTGAGATGCAAGAAGAGCCAATGTAACCCGCCAGGAGAGACAACTCATCAACCTGAGATGCAAGAAGAGCCAATGTACCCCGCCAGGAGAGACAACTCATCAACCTGAGATGCAAGAAGAGCCAATGTAACCCGCTAGGAGAGACAATTCGTCAACCTGAGATACAAGAAGAGCCAATGTAACCCGCTAGGAGAGACATCTCGTCAACCTGAGATGCAAGAAGAGCCAATGTAACCCGCTAGGAGAGACAACTCGTCAACCTGAGATGCAAGAAGTTCCAATGTAACCCGCTAGGAGAGACATCTCGTAACCTGAGATGCAAGAAGAGCCAATGTAACTCGCTAGGAAAGACAACTCGTCAACCTGAGATGCAAGAAGTTCCAATGTAACCCACTAGGAGAGACAACTCGTCAACCTGAGATGCAAAAAGAGCCAATTTAACTGGCTAGGAAAGACAACTCGTCAACCTGTGATGCAAGTTGTTCCAATGTAACCCGCTAGGAGAGACAACCCGTCAACCTGAGATGCAAGAAGAGCCAATGTAACCCGCTAGGAGAGACATCTCGTAACCTGAGATGCAAGAAGAGCCAATGTAACTGGCTAGGAAAGACAATTCGTCAACCTGAGATGCAAGAAGTTCCAATGTAACCCACTAGGAGAGACAACTCGTCAACCTGAGATGCAAAAAGAGCCAATTTAACTGGCTAGGAAAGACAACTCGTCAACCTGTGATGCAAGAAGTTCCAATGTAACCCACTAGGAGAGACAACTCGGCAACCTGAGATGCAAAAAGAGCCAATTTAACTGGCTAGGAAAGACAACTCGTCAACCTGTGATGCAAGAAGTTCCAATGTAACCCGCTAGGAGAGACATCTCGTCAACCTGAGATGCAAGAAGAGCAAACGTAACCCGCTAGGAGAGACTACTCGTCAACCTAAGATGCAAGAAGAGCCAATGTAACTGGCTAGGAAAGACAAATCGTCAACCTGAGATGCAAGAAGAGCCAATGTAACTGGCTAGGAAAGACAACTCGTCAACCTGAGATGCAAGAAGTTCAGATGTAACCCGCTAGGAGAGACATCTCGTCAACCTGAGATGCAAGAAGAGCCAATGTAACCCGCTAGGAGAGACAACTCGTCAACCTGAGATGCAAGAAGATCCAATGTAACCCGCTAGGAGAGACAACCCGTCAACCTAAGATGCAAGAAGAGTCAATGTAACCCGCTAGGCGAGACATCTCGTCAACCTGAGATGCAAGAAGAGCCAATGTAACCCGCTAGGAGAGACAACTCGTCAACCTGAGATGCAAGAAGAGCCAATGTAACCCGCTAGGAGAGACAACTCGTCAACCTGAGATGCAAGAAGAGCCAATGTAACCCGCCAGGAGAGACAACTCATCAACCTGAGATGCAAGAAGAGCCAATGTAACCCGCCAGGAGAGACAACTCATCAACCTGAGATGCAAGAAGAGCCAATGTAACCCGCTAGGAGAGACAACTCGTCAACCTGAGATACAAGAAGAGCCAATGTAACCCGCTAGGAGAGACATCTCGTCAACCTGAGATGCAAGAAGAGCCAATGTAACCCGCTAGGAGAGACAACTCGTCAACCTGAGATGCAAGAAGTTCCAATGTAACCCGCTAGGAGAGACATCTCGTAACCTGAGATGCAAGAAGAGCCAATGTAACTCGCTAGGAAAGACAACTCGTCAACCTGAGATGCAAGAAGTTCCAATGTAACCCACTAGGAGAGACAACTCGTCAACCTGAGATGCAAAAAGAGCCAATTTAACTGGCTAGGAAAGACAACTCGTCAACCTGTGATGCAAGTTGTTCCAATGTAACCCGCTAGGAGAGACAACCCGTCAACCTGAGATGCAAGAAGAGCCAATGTAACCCGCTAGGAGAGACATCTCGTCAACCTGAGATGCAAGAAGAGCCAATGTAACCCGCTAGGAGAGACAACTCGTCAACCTGAGATGCAAGAAGTTCCAATGTAACCCGCTAGGAGAGACATCTCGTAACCTGAGATGCAAGAAGAGCCAATGTAACTGGCTAGGAAAGACAATTCGTCAACCTGAGATGCAAGAAGTTCCAATGTAACCCACTAGGAGAGACAACTCGTCAACCTGAGATGCAAAAAGAGCCAATTTAACTGGCTAGGAAAGACAACTCGTCAACCTGTGATGCAAGAAGTTCCAATGTAACCCACTAGGAGAGACAACTCGGCAACCTGAGATGCAAAAAGAGCCAATTTAACTGGCTAGGAAAGACAACTCGTCAACCTGTGATGCAAGAAGTTCCAATGTAACCCGCTAGGAGAGACATCTCGTCAACCTGAGATGCAAGAAGAGCAAACGTAACCCGCTAGGAGAGACTACTCGTCAACCTAAGATGCAAGAAGAGCCAATGTAACTGGCTAGGAAAGACAAATCGTCAACCTGAGATGCAAGAAGAGCCAATGTAACTGGCTAGGAAAGACAACTCGTCAACCTGAGATGCAAGAAGTTCAGATGTAACCCGCTAGGAGAGACATCTCGTCAACCTGAGATGCAAGAAGAGCCAATGTAACCCGCTAGGAGAGACAACTCGTCAACCTGAGATGCAAGAAGATCCAATGTAACCCGCTAGGAGAGACAACCCGTCAACCTAAGATGCAAGAAGAGTCAATGTAACCCGCTAGGCGAGACATCTCGTCAACCTGAGATGCAAGAAGAGCCAATGTAACCCGCTAGGAGAGACAACTCGTCAACCTGAGATGCAAGAAGTTCCAATGTAACCCGCTAGGAGAGACATCTCGTAACCTGAGATGCAAGAAGAGCCAATGTAACTGGCTAGGAAAGACAACTCGTCAACCTGAGATGCAAGAAGTTCCAATGTAACCCACTAGGAGAGACAACTCGTCAACCTGAGATGCAAAAAGAGCCAATTTAACTGGCTAGGAAAGACAACTCGTCAACCTGTGATGCAAGAAGTTCCAATGTAACCCGCTAGGAGAGACATCTCGTCAACCTTAGATGCAAGAAGAGCAAATGTAACTGGCTAGGAAAGACAACTCGTCAACCTGAGATGCAAGAAGAGCCAATGTAACTGGCTAGGAAAGACAACTCGTCAACCTGAGATGCAATAAGAGCAATTGTAACTGGCTAGGAAAGACAACTCGTCAACCTGAGATGCAAGAAGAGCCAATGCATCCCGCTAGGAGAGACATCTCGTCAACCTGAGATGCAAGAAGCGCCAATGCAACCCGCTAGGAGAGACATCTCGTCCACCTGAGATGCAAGAAGAGCCAATGCAACCCGCTAGGAGAGACATCTCGTCAACCTGAGATGCAAGAAGAGCCAATGCGACCCGCTAGGAAAGACAACTCGTCAACCTTATATGCAAGAAGAGCCAATGTAACTGGCTAGGAAAGACATCTCGTCAACCTGAGATGCAAGAAGAGCCAATGTAACCCGCTAGGAGAGACAACTCGTCAACCTGAGATGCAAGAAGAGCCAACGTAACCCGCTAGGAGAGACAACTCGTCAACCTGAGATGCAAGAAGAGCCAATGTAACCCGCCAGGAGAGACAACTCATCAACCTGAGATGCAAGAAGAGCCAATGTAACCCGCCAGGAGAGACAACTCGTCAAACTGAGATGCAAGAAGAGCCAATGTAACCCGCTAGGAGAGACAACTCGTCAACCTGAGATGCAAGAAGAGCCAATGTAACCCGCTAGGAGAGACAACTCGTCAACCTGAGATGCAAGAAGATCCAATGTAACCCGCTAGGAGAGACAACCCGTCAACCTGAGATGCAATAAGAGCCAATGTAACCCGCTAGGAGAGACATCTCGTCAACCTGAGATGCAAGAAGAGCCAATGTAACCCGCTAGGAGAGACAACTCGTCAACCTGAGATGCAAGAAGTTCCAATGTAACCCACTAGGAGAGACAACTCGTCAACCTGAGATGCAAAAAGAGCCAATTTAACTGGCTAGGAAAGACAACTCGTCAACCTGTGATGCAAGAAGTTCCAATGTAACCCGCTAGGAGAGACATCTCGTCAACCTTAGATGCAAGAAGAGCAAATGTAACTGGCTAGGAAAGACAACTCGTCAACCTGAGATGCAAGAAGAGCCAATGTAACTGGCTAGGAAAGACAACTCGTCAACCTGAGATGCAAGAAGAGCAATTGTAACTGGCTAGGAAAGACAACTCGTCAACCTGAGATGCAAGAAGAGCCAATGCATCCCGCTAGGAGAGACATCTCGTCAACCTGAGATGCAAGAAGCGCCAATGCAACTCGCTAGGAGAGACATCTCGTCCACCTGAGATGCAAGAAGAGCCAATGCAACCCGCTAGGAGAGACATCTCGTCAACCTGAGATGCAAGAAGAGCCAATGCGACCCGCTAGGAAAGACAACTCGTCAACCTTATATGCAAGAAGAGCCAATGTAACTCTCTAGGAAAGACATCTCGTCAACCTGAGATGCAAGAAGAGCCAACGTAACCCGCTAGGAGAGACAACTCGTCAACCTGAGATGCAAGAAGAGACAATGTAACCCGCCAGGAGAGACAACTCATCAACCTGAGATGCAAGAAGAGCCAATGTAACCCGCCAGGAGAGACAACTCGTCAAACTGAGATGCAAGAAGAGCCAATGTAACCCGCTAGGAGAGACAACTCGTCAACCTGAGATGCAAGAAGAGCCAATGTAACCCGCTAGGAGAGACAACTCGTCAACCTGAGATGCAAGAAGATCCAATGTAACCCGCTAGGAGAGACAACCCGTCAACCTGAGATGCAATAAGAGCCAATGTAACCCGCTAGGAGAGACATCTCGTAACCTGAGATGCAAGAAGAGCCAATGTAACTGGCTAGGAAAGACAACTCGTCAACCTGAGATGCAAGAAGTTCCAATGTATCCCACTAGGAGAGACAACTCGTCAACCTGAGATGCAAAAAGAGCCAATTTAACTGGCTAGGAAAGACAACTCGTCAACCTGTGATGCAAGAAGTTCCAATGTAACCCACTAGGAGAGACAACTCGGCAACCTGAGATGCAAAAAGAGCCAATTTAACTGGCTAGGAAAGACAACTCGTCAACCTGTGATGCAAAAAGTTCCAATGTAACCCGCTAGGAGAGACATCTCGTCAACCTGAGATGCAAGAAGAGCAAACGTAACCCGCTAGGAGAGACTACTCGTCAACCTAAGATGCAAGAAGAGCCAATGTAACTGGCTAGGAAAGACAAATCGTCAAACTGAGATGCAAGAAGAGCCAATGTAATTGGCTAGGAAAGACAACTCGTCAACCTGAGATGCAAGAAGAGCCAATATAATTGGCTAGGAAAGACAACTCGTCAACCTGAGATGCAAGAAGTTCAGATGTAACCCGCTAGGAGAGACATCTCGTCAACCTGAGATGCAAGAAGAGCATACGTAACTGGCTAGGAAAGACAACTCGTCAACCTGAGATGCAAGAAGAGCCAATGCATCCCGCTAGGAGAGACATCTCGTCAATCTGAGATGCAAGAAGCGCCAATGTAACCCGCTAGGAGAGACATCTCATCAACCTGAGATGCAAGAAGAGCCAATGTAACCCGCTAGGAGAGACAACTCGTCAACCTGAGATGCAAGAAGAGCCAATGTAACCCGCTAGGAGAGACAACTCGTCAACCTGAGATGCAAGAAGAGCCAATGTAACCCGCCAGGAGAGACAACTCATCAACCTGACATGCAAGAAGTTCCAATGTAACCCGCTAGGAGAGACATCTCGTCAACCTGAGATGCAAGAAGAGCCAATGTAACCCGCCAGGGGAGACAACTCATCAACCTGAGATGCAAGAAGATCCAATGTAACCCGCTAGGAGAGACAACCCGTCAACCTGAGATGCAAGAAGAGCCAATGTAACCCGCTAGGAGAGACATCTCGTAACCTGAGATGCAAGAAGAGCCAATGTAACTGGCTAGGAAAGACAACTCGTCAACCTGAGATGCAAGAAGTTCCAATGTAACCCACTAGGAGAGACAACTCGTCAACCTGAGATGCAAAAAGAGCCAATTTAACTGGCTAGGAAAGACAACTCGTCAACCTGTGATGCAAGAAGTTCCAATGTAACCCACTAGGAGAGACAACTCGGCAACCTGAGATGCAAAAAGGGCCAATTTAACTGGCTAGGAAAGACAACTCGTCAACCTGTGATGCAAGAAGTTCCAATGTAACCCGCTAGGAGAGACATCTCGTCAACCTGAGATGCAAGAAGAGCAAACGTAACCCGCTAGGAGAGACTACTCGTCAACCTAAGATGCAAGAAGAGCCAATGTAACTGGCTAGGAAAGACAAATCGTCAACCTGAGATGCAAGAAGAGCCAATGTAACTGGCTAGGAAAGACAACTCGTCAACCTGAGATGCAAGAAGAGCCAATGTAATTGGCTAGGAAAGACAACTCGTCAACCTGAGATGCAAGAAGTTCAGATGTAACCCGCTAGGAGAGACATCTCGTCAACCTGAGATGCAAGAAGAGCCAATGTAACCCGCTAGGAGAGACAACTCGTCAACCTGAGATGCAAGAAGATCCAATGTAACCCGCTAGGAGAGACAACCCGTCAACCTGAGATGCAAGAAGAGCCAATGTAACCCGCTAGGAGAGACAACTCGTCAACCTGAGATGCAAGAAGATCCAATGTAACCCGCTAGGAGAGACAACTCGTCAACCTGAGATGCAAAAAGAGCCAATTTAACTGGCTAGGAAAGACAACTCGTCAACCTGTGATGCAAGAAGTTCCAATGTAACCCGCTAGGAGAGACATCTCGTCAACCTGAGATGCAAGAAGAGCAAACGTAACCCGCTAGGAGAGACTACTCGTCAACCTTAGATGCAAGAAGAGCCAATGTAACTGGCTAGGAAAGACAACTCGTCAACCTGAGATGCAAGAAGAGCCAATGTAACTGGCTAGGAAAGACAACTCGTCAACCTGAGATGCAAGAAGAGCCAATGTAACTGGCTAGGAAAGACAACTCGTCAACCTGAGATGCAAGAAGAGCCAATGCATCCCGCTAGGAGAGATGTCGTCAACCTGAGATGCAAGAAGCGCCAATGCAACCCGCTAGGAGAGACATCTCGTCAACCTGAGATGCAAGAAGAGCCAATGCAACCCGCTAGGAGAGACATCTCGTCAACCTGAGATGCAAGAAGAGCCAATGCAACCCGCTAGGAGAGACAACTCGTCAAGAGCGAAGTCCTGACCACGAGAAACGATAACATTATGGAGAACATATGATTTGCAGAACGTCGCTCTCATCCCAGCCCTCGCTAGAGCTCTCAATCTTTGATCAGTTCCCCTGCCATCTTCAGAATATCTTTAAAGAAGTGTATCCGTCTTCTTGTCGGTCTGTGGCTGTGTCTCGTTTGTCATGTACATTGACCTCCAGTATAGATTTGTCCGTACTATTGCTGCATTTGATTGCGTCAACGTTTTTCTTAGTATCTTGGACAGTATGCTTTTTACAGGTCAATTGTGATCTTCTTAGCATAATTTAACTTCTTTATAATGGTTTGAAAGACGCTGTAGAGTTCTCAAACTTTCTGTATCTAAAAATAAATGTGCATCAAATAAAATTTTGGAATGCAGAAACTGACCTTGCCTCTCCTATTTTTGTGCCAATGCATTCCTAGCATTCACCACTCTCTGACTAAACACATTCTTCTTCTTCTTTTCCTTCTTCTTCTTGGGTGTTTGTCCTTAAACGGATATTGCGACATTGTGTGGTAGTTTACATCGAAGCTGCTACCCCGTACATTCAGTTTCAGCACGTCATTTTTGAGACCAGATTCGCCTTCTCTCTTTGACCCCTATTCTCTCAGTCAAACTCCAGGGGTGCAGTCTGTTTTCAGGACCACCACTTGGAGGTAGATGCAAGTAACCATCTATGTCTTGGCGTATCGTGTCTTATCCACTTGTGCCGTGGGAAGCCGTAATTTTCTGTCCAGGGCTAGACGTGCCGATAAAGTAGTCGTCAACCCATGATGATTTAGAATATCCGCAACATTTCCTATCCATCTCGTTCTCGGTCTGCAACAGTTCGCCGTGCATTATAGACGCACATGGGTAGTTGATCAGGTTGTATTTTTAATAAGTGACTGAACCAATTGATTTCTCGCCTCATCCATATATTAAGTGCAAGGTCTTCCTTAAACTTCTTCTCACATCTCCATTGCGCTTTCTATCTCTCCAAGTTACATCGATGGTATTTCGGAAGCATCTCATTTCACGTTTTATTTTTTTTTTTTTTAAAAAGAAGCTATGAATCTCTCAATCTTTTACCCTCAATTTTGATTTATTCCCGGCTTTTTCAAAACGTCTGTGGTTTTCATGTTTGATGTCCATAGTTTTCTGAGACCTTTCAGCTAGAAAGATTTAAATTTCTTCTTTTAGTGCTTGTGTTCTGGTCGATTGTTTGCATCTGTACGTTGCTCCAGGGAAGACGCTTGTCCGCAGAATTTTACTTTTTGTTGTTCTGTTCGTGTTCTTGCATGCATTTCTTATTTTATTTAGCCTCTGCTTTGACATGGGCATTATTCTCCCGATCTATTTTTTAGTCTCCTTTGTTATGTGTACAGTTGGCGTAGTGGGGGAGCACTTGCTTTTCAAGGCAAAGTTATGGTGTTCCACTCCCGCGGCCGTCTCGCACTTGTCGACTCAACTGTAAATGTGTACCTGGCACATTACCAAGCAAGTCAAACAAAAATAAGGAAAAAAACTGCTAAACCTACCTCGTACACGCTGTGGATTAGCATGCTGAAGTCTTCAACAACTTAATTCCCTGGACAGTAGTGTAACTACTGTGGGACAAACCTTGACTTAGTATACTGGGGGCTCTTCCGGCAACCTTATCCCCAGATAGTAGTGTAACTACTATGGGACAAACCTTGACTTAGTATACTGAAGTCTGTAATAACTTCATTACCTGGACAGAAGTGTAACTACTATGGGACCCACCTTGACTTAGTATACCGAAGTCTCATCCAGCAATTGTATCTCCAGACAGTAGTGTAACTACTATTAGATATACATTCTCCTTTACTTTGTCGATTATTTATAAAGTAGATTGTAGATAATGTATTATAAACCATTGCCGTTATTTATTTCTATTCTCCTCTATAATCTATTTTGTTCTTCTTTTTAAACTTAGACAAATGTATGTAAATACTGCCCCTACAATTTAACAGACTGGTCTACCAACTTATATTCAATTGTGTATAATCTCTTTCATCTCGCCAACAACTGAGAGCCCATTTAGAATTATGAACAAGGCAGAAAACCACGCCCAACGATTCTAGATAATACCGTGCAGTGAAGCATGACTGATCTATTCAGTTAAGCAATACAGATACGGAACCCCCAAAAGAGTTCTTCCAATTTCCCAGCCAGGGGGGCTTTTGAAATGTCACGCCCATTTTGTCCGAAAACAATAAAAACGCCAATCAGACGACAAGTTTCCATTAGGGTCTAAATGTAAACGAAACAAAACTATCGATAGAAAAAATGGACTGCAAAAATTCTTCGAATCTAAACGAAAAACACCGAATTGACAGAAAGCAATTTGACTAAAGTGTCAGCAGAAGAGGAGAAAAGGAAACGTTCGGCGGTGTGTGTTCTTTTACGAGGCATGATGATAAATAGGAGTGTTTCGATGATTTCTCCTCTAGCGTTCTTGAACTCTCTCTCTCTCTCTCTCTCTCTCTCTAAATATATATATATATATACGAGGCGTATTCAACTTAATCCGGACCCAGTGGCAAACAGGCCACAGAGTTGGTAAGAAAAGTCGCCTTAGGCATTCAGACACATATCCCACTGCTTGGGTAGACGGCGGATGCTGTCCTTTCAAAATGATGACTTTTGTTGTTCTTTGAACCACTTGGTCACCGAGGCCATGACGTCTGCATCGGAGTCGAATCCTTCTCCCTTCATAAACTTTTTAAATGGTCCAAACAAATGGAATTCACAAGGGACATAGGATGGGTGTGGCAGTACTTCCCACCTTTTCTGTGCTAACGCTTTCTGAACAATGTTCGCGACATGTGGACGCTCCTTGTCATGCAACGGAATCACACCCCGTGAAAGCATGGATGGGGGGGGGTCCTCTACTCTTGATTTCTGTATGCAGCTTGTCTAGTGTGTCATTGTAGCGGATGGTATTGATGTTCATGCCAGGCTCTTTAAAGTCTACCAACAAAAGTCCCTTGTGGTTAAAAAAAAACCGCTGTCAGCATAACCTTAGCAGTAGAAATGTGTGACTTGAAAGTTTTTGGTTTCGGTGATCCGGGATGTGTCCATTGCATGTTAACAGTTTTGCTGCTTGGCTAAAAGTGGTGACACCTCAATTCATGACCTGCCTCTATGCGCAAAAGAAATTAATCACCCTCCTTTTCGTATCGCAGCGTGTTGTTCAAACTCCATCCCATGCGTTCTTCCTGATGGTTTTAGGTCAATAAAGGTACCTATTGTGAATACACCATCAGATATTTCAGTTTCTTGCTAACCACCATTTGAACTGTTCCCAGCGACACAGCGAATACCTCTGCTAGCGAACGTAAGCTCCGGCGACTGTTGACTCGATATGCTGCATCAATTTTGTCGATGGCATCTATTGACGTACCAATATGGTCTCGAAAGATCTTTCATTAACTCACGTCCTTTTATAAACATCGTTGTCCAGTTCTTCACTGTTGTCTTCGACACACTTTTGTCGCCAAACATTGCCTGCATTCTGCGATGTATGTTAATTACTCGACATCCTTCAGCTGTTTGAAACCGAATCACCGCTCGCTGACCAACTATGGACGGATTCCGTATCACACCCGCCATGTTTTCAACGGTCTGCTGAGGAAACTATGAATCGGAGGATAATGAAATTTTACAAACTCATTTTGTATGTGCTGTTTACACCAGAAGTAACGTCATCATGCGCATCGTACTTATGTTCACCCATTACAATTTGGTCCGGTTTCATTTGAGCACGCCTCGTATGAAAATATATATATATATATATATATATATATATATATATATATATATATATATATATATATATATATATATATATATATATATATGGGAAGGAAGACTAACTCTGGTTAGGCAAAATATACTGGTCAGACATCCTGATCAAGCCCCTCTCCTTGGCTTCTTCGTAGCCCTTTCTGGTAACTATCTATTTTTATGGCAACTTGGGTAACAGGGTGAGGGATCGACGTGATCCCCGTAGTAGTGAGCGACACATCAGATGAACCCAAGCATAGCACAAACGCTTGGAGAACACCGGTCCATCTTCATCAGCACGCTTGGGATGTAAGAAAAGCTACTGCAACTAAGCGTTTGACGTCATGTTTAAGGCATAAGATAGAACGATGCATGCTAAGAAGGAAGTGGGCTTCTCTTCTGTGCAACTCAGGTGTACATGGTGTCACATGGATCTACAGCCCATGACATGCAGACGTCTGGGGCAACAAAGAGCTGGTGCAGTGGCAGGACGAGCTGTCGGGAACGACGCGGTGATGATGAGAGACAGGATTGAGTTGATAAGGGCAGTCATGGACAGTCTACAGAATGATGAATAGACAGAGTTGAGTTGATAAGGGCAGTCATGGATAGTCTACAAAATAATGAAGAGACAGGGTTGAGTTGATAAGGGCAGTCATGGACAGTCTACAGAATGATGAGTGACAGGGTTGAGTTGATAAGTCCAGTCATGGACAGTCTACAGAATGATGAAGAGACAGGGTTGAGTTGATAAGGGCAGTCATGGGCAGTCTACAGAATGATGAAGAGACAGAGGGTCGCGACAATGCATGTGTGCAGAGGATGATAGATTTGGGAGTGACTAGGGGAGAAGGGAGAACGTGTGTTCTGTCTGGAACGATCCGAAGAACACAAAATCAACACCTGACTGGGAATCTGAATATATACGCTTGGCTGGAAGCTTGCACGAGAACGAAGAACTCATGGAAATGTCCCCTGAGAGCTGATGTTGGTTCATAGAATCAAGAATCAAGAATCATCAAGAATCAAGAATAAATATATATATATATATATAAAACGAGGTGACTTCAGATGAAACATTAAATATATTTTTGGGGGTAAATTTATTCAGAAAAAGTGAAATACAAATGGATCATTTCTTCTACGTAATGACCAATATATTTAATGCAAGCCCCCAATCGTCTATAAAGTGCTGGATTCCTGTAGAAAAAAACATCTTCTTGGTCACGTCGGTAACCACTCATGCACCCCCAGCTGGACCTCTTCATCAGACTTGAAAGTCTTTCCTCCAAATGCCTCTTTTAGTAGTACAAAGGCGTGGAAATCACTGGGGGCTAGGTCTGGTGAGTACAGCGGATGTTGTAAACAATGACATTCGAGTTCATCGATGGTCGTAGCCGATGTATGAACAGTATGAGGTCGAGCATTATCATGTTGCAAAAGGACACCTTTACTGAGAAGTCTACGTCGTTTGGATGAGATTGCAGGTCGAACATGAGTCCTGAGAGGGTCTGTATACATGGCCCTGGTGACAGTGTTCCCCATAGGCACGTTGTGCTCTAACATAACGCCTCGTTCATCGCTAACAAGCTCACCATAATCTTCCCTATAAATTTTTGTACTACAGAATTTGGTACTACAGATTTTGGTACTACAAATTTTGCTGCTACTGATTTTGGTACTAAAGATTTTGGTACTGAAGATTTTCGTATACAAATTTGTGTACTACAGATTTTGGTACTGAAGATTTTGGTACTACAGATTTTGGTGCTACTGATTTTGGTACTGAGGATTTTGGTACTGAAGATTTTGTTACTACAGATTTTGGTACTAAACATTTTGGTACTGGAGATTTTGGTATACAGATTTTGGTACTGAACATTTTGGTACTGAAGATTTTCGTATACATATTTTTGTACTATAGATTTTGGTACTGAAGATTTTGGTATACAGATTTTGGTACTGAAGATTTTGTTACTGAAATTTTTGGTACTACAGATTTTGGTACTGAAGATTTTGGTACTGAAGATTTTGGTACTGAAGATTTTGGTACTACAGATTTTGGTACTGAAAATTTTGGTACTACAGATTTTGGTACTGAAGATTTTGGTACTGAAGATTTTGTTACTGAAGATTTCGGTACTGAACATTTTGGTACTGAAGATTTTGGTACTGAAGATTTTGGTACTGAAGATTTTTGTACTACAGATTTTTGTACTACAGATTTTGGTACTACAAATTTCGGTACTGAACATTTTGGTACTGAAGATTTTGGTACTACAAATTTTGCTGCTACTGATTGTGGTACTAAAGATTTTGTTACTGAAGATTTCGGTACAGAACATTTTGGTACTGAAGATTTTGGTACTAAAGATTTTGGTACTGAAGATTTTCCTAAACAGATTTTTGTACTACAGATTTTGGTACTACAAATTTCGGTACTGAACATTTTGGTACTGAAGATTTTGGTACTACAAATTTTGCTGCTACTTATTGTGGTACTAAAGATTTTGGCACTGAAGATTTTCGTATACAAATTTGTGTACTACAGATTTTTGTACTGAAGATTTTGGTACTACAGATTTTGCTGCTACAGATTTTGGTACTGAACATTTTGGTACTGAAGATTTTGGCACTGAAGATTTTGGTACTGAAGATTTTGGTTTAACAGAATTTGGTACTACAGATTTTGGTACAACAGATTTTGCTGCTACTGATTTTGGTACTGAGGATTTTGGTACTGAAGATTTTGGTACTACAGATTTTGGTACTAAACATTTTGGTACTGGAGATTTTGGTATACAGATTTTGGTACTGAACATTTTGGTACTGAAGATTTTCGTATACATATTTTTGTACTACATATTTTGGTACTGAAGATTTTGGTATACAGATTTTGGTACTGAAGATTTTGGTATACATATTTTGGTACTGAAGATTTTGTTACTGAAATTTTTGGTACTACAGATTTTGGTACTGAAGATTTTGGTACTGAAGATTTTGGTACTGAAGATTTTGGTACTACAGATTTTGGTACTGAAGATTTTGGTACTACAGATTTTGGTACTGAAGATTTTGGTACTGAAGATTTTGTTACTGAAGATTTCGGTACTGAACATTTTGGTACTGAATATTTTGGTACTAAAAATTTTGGTACTGAAGATTTTGTTACTGAAAATTTTGGTACTGAAGATCTTGTTACTGAAAATTTTGTTACTGAAAATTTAGGTATACAGATTTTGGTACTGAAGATTTTGTTACTGAAAATTTTGGTACTGAAGATTTTGGTATACAGATTTTGGTACTGAAGATTTTGTTATTGAAAATTTTGGTACTGAAGATTTTAGTACTACAGATTTTGGTACTGAAAATTTTGTTACTGAAGATTTTGGTATACAGATTTTGGTACTGAAGATTTTGTTACTGAAAATGTTGGTACTGAAGATTTTGGTATACAGATTTTGGTACTGAAGATTTTGTTACTGAAAATGTTGGTACTGAAGATTTTGGTATTCAGATTTTCGTACGACAGATTTTTGTACTGAAGATTTTGGTATACAGATTTTCGTACTACAGATTTTGCTGCTAAAGATTTTGGTACTGAAGATTTTAGTACTACAGATTTTGGTACTGAAAATGTTGGTACTGCAAGTTTTGGTAATGCAGATTTTGGTACTGCAAGCTTTGGTAATGCAGATTTTGGTAATAATAATGTTCGTTTTAGCCTACAGCATAATGCATCATCAAACCTTGGAGGAGACGTATCGAAAATGACGAAGATGTTGAAAGAAGTAAAAATTGTGGCACTGATGAAGTGATGGGATAATGTATCAATGTTGGTGGAATTTATGTTGAAAAATAAGGGACAATATTAGTGGAATTCATGTTGAGAAATAAAGGACAATATTAGTGGAATTTATGTTGAGAAATAAGGGACAATATTAGAGGAATTTATGTTGAGAAATAAGGGACAATATTAGAGGAATTTATGTTGAGAAAAAAGGGACAATATTAGTGGAATTTATGTTAGAAATAAGGGACAATATTAGTGGAATTTATGTTGAGAAATAAGGGACAATATTAGTGGAATTTATGTTGAGAAATAAGGGACAATATTAGTGGAATTTATGTTGAGAAATAAGGGACAATATTAGTGGAATTTATGTTGAGAAATAAGGGATAATATTAGTGGAATTTATGTTGAGAAATAAGGGACAATATTAGTGGAATTTATGTTGAGAAATAAGGGACAATATTAGTGGAATTTATGTTGAGAAATAAGGGACAATATTAGTGGAATTTATGTTGAGAAATAAGGGACAATATTAGTGGAATTTATGTTGAGAAATAAGGGACAATATTATTACGATAATAAATGGCTTTTAGGTTCGTATCTTATTCATTTGTTTTTAACATAGCTATTTGTGACATATTTATTGACGTGTCCTCTTACCATGGTACTTCGTCACAGTCTGAAAAGATCCCCGTATATATGTACAGGGCATAGATAGCTATGCATCCCTATTTTATCAGCACCTACAGCCCAAAGAGGCATTATTTCGGTCCTGATGCTTGAACTTCTTGATCGTGTACTTAAACACATGTTTGTCAATCAAAAGACTTAACATAACACCTTAATGAAAAACGTACTGAAAGGAAAGAAGACAATAGTTGATCTCTGTAAGTAGGATAACTTTATAAGATGTACAGGGAACAGATTGTCAGGTTAAACCATCAGCGCCAGAGACAGGGGTTCTGGAGAGCCAATGCAACCGGCATGGGATGAGTAAGAGGCTAGCCAAACTGTACTGAACACGTAAGTTACGCGGACCATAGAGGCTATTATCATACCGCTCGTACGCCTTTGAAGCTGAGTTTCTTTATCTTCTTCTTTGCGTTCGGTTTCGTATGCTCGTTTTATGCTACCAGATGGGCTGCATCCATGAAATGATACGTCAGTCACATGTCATCAATGGTTCCCCACAGTTTGTCCTGTATGTTTCTCTCCTCAGGCCAGGTCTTCTCACGGGAGTCTTGGTGCAGTGGACATGTTTGCGGGATGTGCTCTGGAGTCTGGGGTCCTCTCTGACCTGTGCATTTTGCAGTCTGTGCTGATTTCATGTTATGCATGTGTGCATTTATTATGCAATGACATGTTCTGAGGCGAAAAATGTGGGTATACTGTTTCCTATTCAGTCTATTGATTGGGTCCTGTGGGTATTTACTGTATGTTTTATCTATCCACTGTTGTTTATATTTTTTTTAAATGTTTTTTTTGACTTTTGGCAGTGACACTGGGTTGGTGAATTGTTCTCTTTGTCTTCCCTCCCTGGCTAGCCTGTCCGCCCATTTATTCCCAGGTATGCGGCAGTGAGCTGGAATCCACTGGAGGGTGATTTTACTGTGGTCTGAGAGTTTGTTTAGCTGGCATATCAGTTCCCTTTCCAAACTTTTTCGTGGTTCTCTTTGTGTGGCATGCAAAATTTCCATGCAGTCGCACAAAAACACTTTTCTATTATCCTTTAACTCCTTTTCATCCAATAGTTTGACTGCTTCAATTATTGCCTGTTGCTCTGTTCTTAGATTTGTCGAGGGCTCCCCGGCAGCACTTGCTTTTTCTATAACGATCCCATCTTGTAGAAATATGACGAGTCCCGCCCCTCCTGTTCTCAATGCTTCCTCTGATGATCCATCTGTGTAGACGTGCGTCCACATGAGTTGAGGATAGGCGTCTCCAATATGCTTTAGGGTTTTTCTCTCAATGATATGGTCTGATTTAAAGCTGAGTTTAAGAACGCTGGCCTATCTGAAGAACGCATGGACATGACACTTGATGATAACGAGCTGCCTAAATACAAGTCAACTTTGGTCCTACTTGAATTAATTCATCTGACTTCTTATAACAAATACATGGCAAAAGGGACCGTAAGTATTTCGAACTTTATACCCCCTCGTTTCTCTGAGCGGGTCACACTTCTTATCTGCTAATGATGAGTCATACCCGGTCTTCAAATACCGCCAATTTCTGCAACTCCCTCTCCCAACGTCTCTTTTCAGGTTCTTAAGACCTTCTCTAGAACTCTCAACATCCCCCTTCCCAATCCGTTCCCAATTTCAAGTGCGAAATCGTAGTTCTAGCCAAAGGGCACTTGAAGCTGATCCGGCAAGATGCATCTATAAGAGCAATTGACGACTGCACGTTCAAATAATGAGAGGTCGAGGGTCAAAGGTCGTGTCTGCACGTCTTGTGAAGTGTGCGATACTGCTCAAGCCAGTTGTAGTTTAACTGAAATAGGGGTTCCTCGATTTACGAACTCCCGAGTTACGTCATTCTCGTTCAAAATAATTCTCGTTAAATAAACTGGGTCATTACGCATAGTCCGCACACACACATACAACCACACACACATACAAACACACATACATACAGAAACACATGCAGACAAACACACACAAATGTATACACAAAAATCCACACACATAACACACTTACCCAAACACATAAACAACCAAACACACAAACAGAAACTCAGACACAAACATACACAAACCTACAAACACATACACACAAAACACACACACATACACACAAACACATACTACCGCTATTACTATTACTTCAGCTGCAACAGCTATCACCAGTACTACCACTACTACCAGTACTACAACTGCTATTACTACTGGTACTAGTACCATAACCACTATAGATGCAGCAAGATGATCTAATATTACTTTCATTGCCATAAATGCTATTAATACCTCATATATCACTACTACCTCTACTATTACCACCATCACCAACTACTAACCATAACATCACTACTACTACCACCTTATTACTACTATTACCACTACGACTGCTACAAAATGTACCACTTTCCTTCGTCCTGACAAAACATCAAGGGCATGCCACAGCCCTTTGAAACGCTTGCAGAAATCACCGCAGATGTTTACAAAAGCTGATGTGGACTTGGACAAGGGTTGTATTTAGCATAACTAATTAAGACTTAAAGACATAATTGGTTTCCCCTGCCCTTTGCAGAGGGACAAAAAACACCGGAACGTGACAGGAATCCCAGATACACTGACGGCTTGAAGCTATCGCTAATAGCCTGAAGTGGACATCCACTCTCATGGGTAGGATCATAATGCTCCTGACAGACCAGGAACCTTCTTGAACAAGTGCTTTATTATTACCAGGTCCCGTCAGCTGCAGAAGTCCATTCACGTTAGCCGCAGATGGAGCATGGAAAAACGTTGAAACAACATGAACAGACATGGGTCGACAGTGCTCCCATAAATGATGTCGTGACTTCACGAGGCCACTTTGAGCCAACTTGAAAAAAAAGCTTTCTTTGTTAGTCGCAGATTTGGACGTGGACCTGGCCATCAGGCAGTGCAATAGTTAATGTGAGGGTTAATAGGTCCAGATTGGATGTCGCTCAGTTCGATAAATACGATGTGATGAGGGGGGGAGGGCGGGGGGAGGGAGGCGTAAGGACAGAAAAATAGGCGAGGTTGGGGGAATGTTCAGTCGTTCTTCAATCACCTCCTAAAGCCTGAAAAGGGAATTCTTCTTCTTCTTCTGCATTCCTTATGTCTCCTGCTATCAAGCCCTGAAAAAGGCTCTGCAACTAGAGTAGTGTAGTCCAGAGAACGGAATGCGTTATATAGTAATTTACAGCTTGACTGCGATATTTGCACCTTTCTGTCAAACACATCCGACTTCAGATGGTTAAAACGGAATGAGGATACAGCTTTGTTGTTTTTTACAGTATGAGAGAATAATAATAGTTTTCCTCGTCTTCTTCACGAGAGAGAATTAGGATAGAGTTAAGATAAAGTTGTGCAATTTTACACAGAATGAGAGAATTAGGATAGAGTTAAGATAAAGTTGTGCAATTTTACACAGAATGAGAGAATTAGGATAGAGTTAAGATAAAGTTGTGCAATTTTACACAGAATGAGAGAATTAGGATAGAGTTAAGATAAAGTTGTGCAATATTATACAGAATGAGAGAATTAGGATAGAGTTAAGATAAAGTTGTGCAATTTTACACAGAATGAGAGAATTAGGATAGAGTTAAGATAAAGTTGTGCAATTTTACACAGAATGAGAGAATTAGGATAGAGTTAAGATAAAGTTGTGCAATATTATACAGAATGAGAGAATTAGGATAGAGTTAAGATAAAGTTGTGCAATATTACACAGAATGAGAGAACTAGGATAGAGTTAAGATAAAGTTGTGCAATATTACACAGAATGAGAGAATTAGGATAAAGCGATCCTGTTATCCACACCAGTGTTTCCCACCTTTTTTTTCCATTCCCTCTTTTCATCTTTGTTCAGAACATCACACATCCACCCTCCCTTTACAAGATAGTCTGACTAATAAAGTAATTCCCACCCCCCCCCCTTTATTAATAGTGTTCCCAATTACCCCCTCCCCCTCTCTTTGACACCCTTCGGTTTTCCTCTACCGGGGGGGGGGGGTGGGGGTGTGGATTAACCCCCTTGGTCTTGGTTGGGAACTACTGTAACACAACATTGTAGAAAAGGATACAGCTTTCTACTCTCCGCAACGTGAGAGAATAAGGATACGGTTTTGCTACTCTACCAACATACGAGAATGACGATAACATATCGCTGAACTCTGCAACATGATATCCTAAGAATAGTGTTTTGCTCTACGACCCAACATGATATCCTAAGAATAGTGTTTTGCTCTACGACCCAACATGATATCCTAAGAATAGTGTTTTTCTCTACGACCCATCATGATTTCCTAAGAATAGTGTTTTGCTCTACGACCCAACATGATATCCTAAGAATAGTGTTTTGCTCTACGACCCAACATGATATCCTAAGATTAGTGTTTTGCTCTACGACCCAACATGATATTCTAAGACTAGTGTTTTTCTCTACGACCCAACATGATATCTTAAGAATAGTGTTTTGCTCTACGACCCAACATGATATCCTAAGAATAGTGTTTTGCTCTACAACCCAACATGATATCCTAAGAATAGTGTTTTTCTCTACGACTCAACATGATATCCTAAGAATAGTGTTTTGCTCTACGACCCAACATGATATCCTAAGAATAGTGTTTTGCTCTATGACCCAATATGATATCCTAAGAATAGTGTTTTTCTCTATGACCCAACATGATATCCTAAGAATAGTGTTTTGCTCTATGACCCAACATGATATCCTAAGAATAGTGTTTTTCTCTATGACCCAACATGATATCCTAAGAATAGTGTTTTGCTCTATGAACCAACATGATATCCTAAGAATAGTGTTTTTCTCTATGACCCAACATGATATCCTAAGATAGTGTTTTGCTCTATGACCCAACATGATATCCTAAGAATAGTGTTTTTCTCTATGACACAACATGATATCCTAAGAATAGTGTTTTGCTCTATGACCCAACATGATATCCTAAGAATAGTGTTTTTCTCTATGACCCAACATGATATTCTAAGAATAGTGTTTTGCTCTATGACCCAACATGATATCCTAAGAATAGTGTTTTTCTCTATGACCCAACATGATATCCTAAGAATAGTGTTTTGCTCTATGACCCAACATGATATCCTAAGAATAGTGTTTTTCTCTATGACCCAACATGATATCCTAAGATAGTGTTTTGCTCTATGACCCAACATGATATCCTAAGAATAGTGTTTTTTTCTATGACCCAACATGATATCCTAAGAATTGTGTTTTGCTCTATGACAAAACATGATATTTCAAGAATAGTGTTTTTCTCTACGACCCAACATTATATCCTAATAATAGTGTTTTGCTCTATGACCCAACATGATATCCTAAGAATAGTGTTTTGCTCTATGACCCAACATGATATCCTAAGAATAGTGTTTTTCTCTATGACCCAACATGATATCCTAAGAATAGTGTTTTTCTCTACGACCCAACATGATATCCTAAGAATAGTGTTTTGCTCTATGACCCAACATGATATCCTAAGAATAGTGTTTTGCTCTATGACCCAACATGATATCCTAAGAATAGTGTTTTTCTCTATGACCCAACATGATATCCTAAGAATAGTGTTTTTCTCTACGACCCAACATGATATCCTAAGAATAGTGTTTTTCTCTACGATCCAAAATCAGAGAATAAGAATAGTGATAATCTATATTACACATGTAAACAATGTGATCATGTGACCTAGCGGTTGTCAACTTCGGTTAAAATCCCCACGTGACAGATTCAAATCACGTGGTGTTGAATCTGACAGGTCAGGAATGTGAGGGATCATTTTCGCGGTACAACAGCTTCTCCTTTTTATCAAACTGTAAATGGGTACCTGACAAAGTCAGGTGGATATGTTTCGGCCAGCGGGGAAATTCGTGCTCTATCGTCGAGGCATTCAACAATGAATTTCAACCTCGTTTTCTCGTCCTGAGCTACCTTTGGCCCGTGGCAAGACATTATCGAAACAACTTGAGATATAGCATGCAGATTTTTCTTCAGGGTTTACTCCCTAAGCCATTCCTGTAAAAATGTATCCACAAGGCACCGACGGGGTGGTGACATCTATTGTTTTGTGTCTTGGCTATCCTGCAATTGAAAAAGGTCGTAGGGACATCACTCAGCGTCTGGGTGATCTGTTGCGCATCTCTCCGGGCGACGTGTTCAAGTCGATTATAGTCCCATGTCTACATTTCACATGCAAACCAAAACCGACACTATCTGTAGCTAGGGCGTGGTCAAGGTTTGTCCAAATAGTAGTTAGACTACTGTTTGGGATTGAAGTTGTTAAAGACTTATAGTAAGTCAAAGTTTGTCCAATAGTAGTTTTACTACTTTCCGGGAATTAAGTTGATAGAGACGTCAGTATACTAAGTCAAGGTTTGTCCCATAGTAGTTACACTACATTGCAGGGAACACTGTGGAGTTAAGAAAAAAGCGAGTAGGATGATATCCGGAACACCTTCCAATGATTATTCTAATGAATCAATATAGCTCAAGCAACTGTTATTATGTTATTCGATTTTCAATGTATTCATCACGTTATGGTTTCGTGATTTGAATGTATAATAATTTGAATATTGCTATTTTCTCGGACCTGCATGTCTTTCCAAAATCGATACATGCTTCTAATATCAAACGAGGTTATTTTTCAATTCTTTCTTGCAAAAATGTATGGTCAATTCATACTGAACAGGCTTTTGGCGGGGTTTGCAAAGTCCATGAGTTGGAGAGGATTTCATCTTACACAGTTTAGACCACAATGTTAGTTGTTTCTCACAACACCCCTGTGTATAGCAGTGAGCCAGTTGAACTCTTTGTCACCCATGGTTCTCACATATATCACTCTGGCAAAATTTTTTTTGTCGCATACATTTCATTATCATCATCATGAAGCATGTCCTTTGTAGAACGTCGCTCCCATCACAGACAGCCGATATGAATCTCTGTCTGCAGTCAATTTTCCCGCCTGCTCCATGTTCATGTTTAGAGTATCCTCGATATCTTGTATCCATCATCGTCTTGGTCGACCCCGGCGTCGCCTTCCAGATACAATGTTTTTAATGACTATTCTTTCCAGTCTGTCATGACGTTTGACGTGGTCGAAAAAATTCAATTTCCGAAACATAACATTGTTTATGAGCCAGTTGTCTTCAACATTCAGGTCTTCTAGGATGGCTTTATTTATCACTTTCTTTATCCAAGGAATTATTTGGATTTTTCTGTAACATTTTATTTCGAACGCATCAATTTTCTTCATTGCTTCTTATGTCATAGTTCATGTCTCGCACCCGCACATTGCTACAGGGAAAATGCATGTTCTCTGGATCTTAAGTTGTAATTGTTTGTTAGAATTATGCCATAAATTGGGCATGTTGTTTCGCTTCTGCATCGTATGACCAAACGTCTTCTAATTTCTTTTAAGCAGTCTCCGTCGTTGGATAACGTAAAGCCAAGGTATTAAATATGTGTAACATTTTCGATTTCTTCATTATGAATAGTAATCTGGGGTTGCAGTCCTGTTTTATAAGTGGACATTATCTTAGTTTTCTTAATGTACCATTCCGTATATTCAGTTTCCAATACCGACGATGAGTTCGTTATAGCTCAGAGGCGTATCACTCGCCTCTCATGAAACGAATCCACGATACAGTGAGTTGTTTCACGCGATCTCTGATCTAAAGGGAGATGAGATCGGACACCTAGTCATATCGAAGTCAGACTATAAACTATGAGGTCCTGTGTACACGAAATGTACGTCAAACAGCGCTTTGTAACTGAATATCTAAAAGAGCAATCTGAAAGCAGCTGTCTAGGCAAAACCATTAGGAAATATAAAGGAATTTCTACATTATGCGCAACTTACCTTCCCAAAAACGTAGAAAGTGGGATGATAGAAATTGTTAAAGAAAATGTATTACGGAAGTTGAGGCTCCTGACAGCAAATATACACCAGGCCGATTCCAGCAATCCAGCAAACAGGCATCCCAGCATTACCAGCAATCAAGCATTCCAGCATTCCGGTATTCAGGCATTCTAGTATTACCAGCAATCAAACATTCCAGCATTCCGGTATGCAGGCATTCCAGTATTCAAGCATTCCAGCATGACCAGCATTCAAACATTCCAGCATCCAAACATTCCAGAATTCAAGCATTCCAGCATTCAAACATTCCAGCAATCAAGCATTCCAGCATTCCGGTATTCAGGCATTCCAGTATTCAAGCATTCCAGTATTCAAGCATTCCAGCATGACCAGCATTCAAACATTCCAGAATTCAAACATTCCAGAATTCCAGCATTCCAGCATTCAAGCATTCCAACATTCAAACTTTCAGCATTTCAGATTTACATCATTACAGCAGTACAATATTTCAGCATTCAAGCATTTCAGCATTCAAGCATTCCAGCCTTTCAGCATTCCAGCCTTTCAGCATTCAAGTAATCCAGCATTCAAGCATTTCAGCCTTCACGCATTCCAGCATTCCAGCATTCAAGCATTTCAGCAATCAAGCAATCCAGCTCTCCAGCATTTCAGCATTCCAGCATTCAAGCATTCCAGCATTCAAGCATTTCAGCCTTTCAGCATTCCAGCATTCAAACATTTCAGCCTTTAAAAATTCAAGCATTCCAGCATTCAAGCATTCCATCATTCAAGCATTCCAGCATTTCAGCATTCCAGCATTACAGCAATCCAGCTTTTTATTAGCATTCCATGTAATATATACCTTTTGGCCTACCATTGCACTTTTACTGCTTATTAAAATATTGTATGTGAGCGTCTGATTAGCATAGTCGTTAGACACTTGCTTGTATGGCAAAAGCTTCGGGTTCAACTTCTGTTACTACTACACCCCAGTCAATTCAGCTGGGTGTATGACCTACTTTTAGGGTAAGAAAGATCGTGAGAAGGGAAACAGGTCACCTCACACAATACATAAACTGTGACCTCTAACACTTAGTCCCTGACAGCAGAGTCTGATATGAGGTTACCTTAACCTTTTCTAAGTACGAGTATATTTTAACTTTTTAAATGTCACTAATGTTAAGAGTTTTTAACTGAAATTGTTGGTTTCATTTGTGTTAATTTCATAACATGTATGACATCTGTCATTGAAATTGTTTATGTAATTTGTGTTAATTTCATAACATGTATGACATCCTTCATTGTAATTGTTGATGTAATTTGTGTTAATTTCATAACATGTATGACATCTTTCATTAAAATTGTTGGTGTAATTTGTGTTAATTTCATAACATGTATGACATCTTTCATTAAAATTGTTGATGTAATTTGTGTTAATTTCATAACATGTATGACATCTTTCATTAAAATTGTTGATGTAATTTGGGTTAATTTCATAACATGTATGACATCCTTCATTGATATTGTTGGTGTAATTTGTGTTAATTTCATAACATGTATGACATCTTTCATTGATATTGTTGGTGTAATTTGTGTTAATTTCATAACATGTATGACATCTTTCATTGATATTGTTGGTGTAATTTGGGTTAATTTCATAACATGTATGACATCCTTCATTGATATTGTTGGTGTCATTTGGGTTAATTTCATAACATGTATGACATCTTTCATTGATATTGTTGGTGTAATTTGGGTTAATTTCATAACATGTATGACATCTTTCATTGATATTGTTGGTGTAATTTGGGTTAATTTCATAACATGTATGACATCTTTCATTGATATTGTTGGTGTAATTTGGGTTAATTTCATAACATGTATGACATCTTTCATTGATATTGTTGGTGTAATTTGGGTTAATTTCATAACATGTATGACATCTTTCATTGATATTGTTGGTGTAATTTGGGTTAATTTCATAACATGTATGAAATCTTTCATTGATATTGTTGGTGTAATTTGGGTTAATTTCATAACATGTATGACATCTTTCATTGATATTGTTGGTGTAATTTGGGTTAATTTCATAACACGTATGACATCTTTCATTGATATTGTTGGTGTAATTTGGGTTAATTTCATAACATGTATGACATCTTTCATTGATATTGTTGGTGTAATTTGGGTTAATTTCATAACATGTATGACATCTTTCATTAACATTGTTGGTGCTGTTGTTGTTTCCTTCTTTCCAATGATCACAATGAGTTGTATTACTCTCTTGTGTCCCCTAAAACCGACGATATGTGCCGTTGCTGAACCTTTCCCCACATCCCGACCGTGCTGATTGTGGACTGGTGTCCTCCAGGCGGTTCTGCAATGCTTGGCTTGATCTTCGTATCGCTCATTGCTACGGGCATCACGTCGTTCCATCACCCGTTATCCAGGCTGCCATGAAAACAACCCATTTCCAGGGAAGGCTACTAGGAAGCCAAAGTCAGGATCTTGTCCAGTATATTTTGCCTGACACTGACTAACATGTCTGATCAGTATGTTGTGCCTGACTAGACGTCAGTCTTCCTCCCCAAGTTATTATATTTTGTATTAATTTCATAACATTTGTGACTTATTTCAATAACATTTATATGTATTATTTTCATAACTTGTACGACTTATTTCAAATCATTGTACCATTAAAAAAATCTATACTACTATTATATTATAACTCGAGTGTTCTGCCGGGGTCTTTGTGTATGCCAAGGACAATACTAGCACCACTGCCTCACAGAGAGCATGTCGAAAGAGGCGACTAACTGTGTGACATGGTATAACAGCGTTATGGTTAGGATGTTTGTTTATAGCAGCAAATGGCGCCTAACAGGCTGTAGGTCTACTTTACTCTAGTGTTTTTGAGTATTTTAAAATGGACTCGCACATCGATTAACCACACTCCGTAAGCGTTTGTCCTTACGCAACGGAATATTAAGCTGCTCAAGCCTAGCCCACTAAGCAGGACACCTTTCTTCCGGCTACATCCAGCTCATTCCAGGGATGGGGTCTGCACATGGGCCTCTACCCCGGTAGAAGCACATGTCGACTAAGACTAAGACTACATTTATGAGTTTTTCTGCCCATCATGTTCCAATTGATAATGGGGATTCGTATATTTACCTTGGTCAATAATGTGCGTACACTCACACAACACATCGATATCAAAATAAAAAGGTTATCAATTGTTGACTTCCACTACACCAACAGTTTGAATCTCTTTTGGCAATAAATCTAGAAATTTTTTAAGGATAACAGATCATGGCTGCCTTACCTTCCATAACCTCTGGGTAGACATGGGCGTGTTGTGACCAGGGAGTGAAGCCGATACTTTTAACGCATAAAGCAAACACGTCACCATTGTGCATCTGAAACTCACACTGTGAAACGTGAAACAGCAGACTAAAATTGTATCAAACGCATACTTCAACAGGTGAGAAACGAAATACTAAAAGCTAATGCCATCAGCGTCATGGCTATTCATCCATGGTATATGACTGCGTGGCATGTTGCTTGTGAACACGTTTTACTGAAGCTACACCTCACTAACGGCAATAGAGACACAACGAAGACAATCTCTCTAAGGATACAAATCAACAGCGACAAACCTTATTAAATGACGTCACAGCTACCTGTTTTGTTAATGAATTATGGAGGAGTAAGGTATGCAGTGCATCATCCTCATCATGTGCTCTGCTGGTTGGCGATGATGATCAGAGATCTCCATTTCCTCTTATCACGATTAGATTGGAGTACTGTGTTATAGGTGTGGAGTCGTTATCGTCGAGGAGATATAAACAATCTGGAAAGAACACAAAGAAGAGCGACAAAGCTGATTCCATAAAAGACTCAGAAAAACCCTCCTTCGATGTCTAGACAAGAGAAGATTTCCAGGTGAATTAATACAGGTTTATAAGATAGTCAAAAGCAAGGATAAATTAGAATATAACAAGTTTTTCAAAATACAATTACGTACAGGAACAAAAGGGCATAAAGTAAAGTAACCCCTAGCATTACTGCCGTAGGGGTGTGAGGTGTTAGCGATCTCACATTTCAAAGGCTCGGATACATGAGGGCGGTAGCCATCTCCTCTCCCTCGCCGCTTTTACTTTCCAGACTGAACTGGTACCTATTTAAGGCTGGGTCGACCTGGGAGCCGTTGCAGTCTGAAAAAATATTACCGCCTCAACTGGGGAAGCCAGCACGCTAACCACTGGGCTACGTGGCTCCACTAGAGGGCATAGCAACAAGTTAACTAAATAAAGGTCCAGATTAGATATTATGAAATATTTTTTTTAGTCAGAGAGTGGTGAATGTTTGGAATGCATTGCCACATGGAGTAGTGCAGACAACGGCAATTAATACATTTAAGAATAGATTGGATGCACATAGCTTTTAGAACAATGACATGTAAATGAAACTGGTTGTTTACAGACTCTGTATAGTCTTATAAACCAGTATAAATACGTTGAGTTAAGTTAAGTTAAGTTTTTTTATCAGCTCCGCCGTTCATTGTTTCCCATGCGATTCTTTCAAACTGTCCAATATTTTCTAGTAAGCATACTTGAAATTTAAGGGACACTAAAGTGATATGCTTGCGTCCATTCAATCACCCGCTAATCAGGTAGGGAAATACATTATATAAATCCCTGGGCTCAGCATTACACTTCCGGGCAAAATACAGGGTCCATATTAACAACTGTCAGCTACCTGACATTCGGTTAGAACACCTACCAGATCGAACTCCAGATTTCAGATTTCAAATTATTCCTTTCGTAAAATTTGTCAAAATCGTTTACCTTTTAATTTACACTATCTTTGTAACTTCTTTAATTTCCACATCTAATATACTTTATTGTGTTAATTTCAACACTTTTATGACTTCGTTCGATTCTATTTTCAACATATTCTTTCTTGTTTGAGATTTCACTGTGACTTCTTCCAGCCCAATATTCCCATTCAGTGTCGAAAAGATGAAATCTCTAAGCCAGTGGCCAGGTCTTTTCAATTTGAAATCCAATGTGAAAGAACACCCGCAAAGTGGACCAAATTGAATTCTTCAACTTTTATTTACCCGTTTTTCATGGTTTATCAAAATTCAGGTCACTGACTCCACGTCGTCTGCTTGATTTGACACGAGAGACAAGTAGCCATTTCAAGCGGTGGATTTAACTAGATAATACCTTCAGTTCTGCCTTTTCACTGGCCGAAAACCTGGCAAAGTGCGAAACATGTCCCAAGATGGGCTTAAGAGCCTTCAGAAGTGACAGTTCGTTTAAGAATATGCAATGAAGATTTAGCTCTGTTGGCTTCGGTTAGGACTAATATACTCGCCATCTTAAGATCACGGGGTGTTTTCTAGGATTCTACATTTGCATCTTTCTGCCTGTGAGTGTCAATTGTATTTTTCTTCTACCTTTTCTAGTTTTGTCATTTTTCCAGTAAATTGAAAGCTCTCGATAAAGTAAATAAGGTAAAAAAAAAAAAAAAGATCAAGGTGATCCACCACGAAGCGGACACGGCTGTAAGGGATAAAGCATAAAACGTGAATTCAAGATCCTGTTGACATGCCGTGTGACATATTGTAAGTTTGGTGTTAGGACAATATTTTCGAAACCACTGGCACTATGGGTGATATTGGCAGTGTCGCGCCGGAGTGCATTGCTTTCCTGATTTCTCTTGTATCTAATTTGTGAGGCTGAGTCAAACTCGGAGCCGTTTGCGATCGAAAATATTACCAACCATTACGTCACGTAGAAAATACTAGAGACTTAAATTTTCTCATGTCTCAGCTTAGTCTAGCAACTCTGGCTAGAACAGATCATGGCTGCCTTATCTTCCAAACCTCTGGGGTAGACATGGGCGTGTTGTGACCGGGGAGTGAACCCGATACCTTTAACGCTAGAAGCAAATACTTCACCACTGTGCATCTGAAACTCAGACTCTGTGTAACGGGACAGCATCTCATACTCAGACACTGTGTAACGTGACATCATCTCATATTCAGACACTGTGTAACGTGACATCATATCATACTCAAACACTGTGTAACGTGACATCATCGCATACTCAGACACTGTGTAACGTGACATAATCTCATACCCAGACACTGTGTAACGTGACATCATCTCATACTCAGACACTGTGTAACGTGACATCATCTCACACTCATACACTGTGTAACGTGACATCATCTCATACTCAGACACTGCGTAACGTGACCTCATCTCACACTCAGACACTGCGTAACGTGACATCATCTCATACTCAGACACTGTGTAACGTGACATCATCTCACACTCATACACTGTGTAACGTGACATCATCTCATACTCAGACACTGCGTAACGTGACCTCATCTCACACTCAGACACTGCGTAACGTGACCTCATCTCACACTCAGACACTGCGTAACGTGACATCATCGCATACTCAGACACTGCGTAACGTGACCTCATCTCACACTCAGACACTGCGTAACGTGACCTCATCTCATACTCAGACACTGTGTAACGTGACCTCATCGCATACTCAGACACTGCGTAACGTGACATCATCGCATACTCAGACACTGCGTAACGTGACATCATCTCATACTCAGACACTGCGTAACGTGACATCATCTCATACTCAGACACTGCGTAACGTGACATCATTTCCTACTCAGACACTGCGTAACGTGACATCATCTCACACTCAGACACTGCGTAACGTGACATCATCTCATACTCAGACACTGCGTAACGTGACATCATCTCATACTCAGACACTGCGTAACGTGACATCATCTCATACTCAGACACTGCGTAACGTGACATCATCTCACACTCAGACACTGCGTAACGTGACCTCATCTCATACTCAGACACTGTGTAACGTGACCTCATCTCATACTCAGACACTGTGTAACGTGACCTCATCTCACACTCAGACACTACGTAACGTGAAATCATCTCATACTCAGACACTGTGTAACGTGACATCATCGCATACTCAGACACTGCGTAACGTGACCTCATCTCACACTCAGACACTGTGTAACGTGACATCATCTCATACTCAGACACTGTGTAACGTGACATCATCTCATACTCAGACACTGCGTAACGTGACCTCATCTCATACTCAGACACTGCGTAACGTGACATTATCTCATACTCAGACACTGCGTAGCTTGACGCCAGCATTATCCTTGTGTGAACTTCTACTTGTTATCAATCTGCTATCAACAAATAAACACAAATAACAACAACAACATCGATGCGACCCCATTATTGAAGTTCACCGAAATGTTTAGCTCTTTTGTCCAGTGACTACTGTCTGCTTCATCAGGGTTATGGCTTGACTGATTCAGTAGTTTACGGATTATGGCTTCGGTGTACAATCCAAACGTACTACGTTCGAATCACACTGTTGTCAATTTGGCAGACTGGACATGCCAAGATGAGTGCTCATGGCATGACTACCTCTTCCAGTCGACCAAGATGTCAATGACTACGTGTTGAAGTAGTTAATGATGAAGTCCAGGACAATTTGTCTTAGCCGCTGTGTAATCTACGGTCTTCCTGGTATGTGGCCGGCTCTTTCAGCAATGAAAAGGACCAAGCACGCATGGGAGCGCACAGGTGCAATGAAATCGTTTCAATGAGCCCATTTTTCCATTCTTCAATTTCTTATTCTCTTATCCCCTCTGGCCCTTGAGACATCAGCAAGACTTTCCGTGCATGTCTGTCTGGGACAATCTTTCGCGCAGTGCTACATGTCAGAGATACGCAGCACAGCTAATCCTCAAACGCGCGTCGCCAAGTAGTACTTGGTCTACCTTTCTTTCTGTTATTCTCTGGTGTCCACATAAGTGCTGTCTTTGTGGGCATTTCCAAAATCATTCTCAGGACACGCCCCAGCCATTTACATCTTGTTTCTCTTGTAATGCTGTTCATATCTTATTTGATTATTTAACGTAACTGAATTTAACGTCGTTTTACTGGCTTAGAAGACTCTGCAGAGTCGGTATACAGCCAGTTTCTTTTACATTAACTGTTATCTAAAAGTACCTATTTGAATCCAATCTTGAATGCATTAATTGACCCTGCCTCCACTATTTCATGTGACAATGAATTCCAATCATTGCCCACTCTTTGACTAAACAAATATGTTCTGGTATGATCTGTAACTTTCTTTAATTAATTTATAGTTGCGCTATCGTTTTCTTGTAGGCGGCTGTGTGTTGAAAAACATACTGTCTAATTTTTTTTTGGTTTTTTTTTTGCGTTCGCCTTATTTCTCAAATCCCCAAGGCAGTGTGTGTTGCACTGCGTTTTTATTTTGCGCCTGTCGGCCCAGTGCATCCGACTTCAGCATTTTATGTAAGGGTCTGCTTCCTCCTGCATTTTCTAAGGGTTTGCTTTCCCGGGGTAACGGCTGGTGCTGTGATGGGGATCGAACCCAGCACCTTCTGCTTGTGAGCCGTGTCACTTAACCACTAGGCCACGCCGTCCTCATTCGTTTCTTTGATTATCTTATAAACCTATAATAATTCACCTCGCATTCTTCTCTTTCCTAGACACTGTAGGCCGATGTTCTTTAGTCTTCCCTTATAACTGTACTTCTGGAATCCCACTATCAATTCTGTCGCTCGTCTTTGTTTCCTTTCCAGCATGTTTATTTCCCCCCTACGATAAGAACTCCACACCTGTGCACAGTATTACTCCAATCTAGGTCTAACTAATGCTTTATACAGTTTGACTATCAATTCCATTCTTCTATATTTTGTTAATATTTATTTTGATTATATCTAACATTTGCCTTTTTCACTGCTACCTGGACTTACTCACATTACTCGCATGATCTATCATTTACTTTTCTATCTTCACATTATTGATTTCTCCCAATTTGTAATCATGTTCCATATTGCATCTACTCTTGTGGATGACTGTACATTTATCTACATTTGTCAGCTCTCATACGATTGACTAGACAAGAATTAGATTCAAGTAGATTGTGCATAAAAGACTGGAAAACAAAGGAGATTTGAATAAATACGCCTACGGACTGTTTGATTGTACTGGACATTACATCGTTACATGATGTATATTCTTACAAATACCTTGGTTGTTATATCGACATGGCAATTGGTGCCGATTAATATATCGTTTTACAGATACAAAATTATGAATGTACTGTCGTTACGTTGGGGATTTATGGAAGTCTAATTGAATAGTTCTAGCACGAAATTAAAAATCATGAATTCCAATGTGAAGTCCGTTCTTCTATATAGTTTGAAATCCTGGTGTATAGCGCAGACAACTGGAACAATGCCAACCATTGGTTCATTTGATGCATGTGAATTATTGAAGGACTGAAACTGTATGGTACTTTTCTTCTTCTTTTGCGGTCGCTCTGAAAATGACGTTGTGTCTTAGTTTACAGCGTGGATGCGATATACGTGTCTTTCAACCTCACACATCCGGTGTCAGTTGGCTTTTTAGGGTACTGTTTTTGCCTTTTCACTGCGATCGCTATTCTCTTAGCTAGACCACACAGCCTGTTTCCAGGGTCGCCCTCTAGAGACGGAATATGGTCTTGGTCTGCTCTGGTTCACTGACCCTGATGCAAGCTGTCAGCTATGAGTCGCTGGATGATATTAGCACCCTCAATATGCACAACTTTTTGCCCTAAATAGTTTGAAATGATCTCAACGGCGGAATTGTTGTACATAAATGGTCAAGTACGGATGAACTGAGACGATCGTGCCAGGCGATGGTGCTAAGTTGACCCTTTGTTAAAGTTACCGGTGTACAGCAATGGTGCTGAGTTGACCATTTGTTAAAGTGGCGGGTGTACATAAATGCTTGTAAGGTTATAATCTGAATCCCCGAGTGTAAAAGGCATCGGGGAAGCCTAAGACACACATTGCGTAGAGAGATCCGGAAAGACGTCGTCAGAGCCGGAACAGTTGTATAAAGATATAAAAGCTTGGTGTGTATTTGTTGAAGACCTAGACTCCACTGGCAGCTGAAAGGGATTGTATTAATTTATTGATCGATCGATTGAGATCGATATATTGACTGATTGATTGACTGTTAACAGGTAAACGATTTTCATAAATGTGTTCCTATTTGTGTCATTTAAAGTATAGACCATTAATGCAGTCACACATTTATATTAGTAATGTCAAAAGTTAGACCTACATTTGCCCACTCCTTACTCTACAACTTGTCACAAATTCTTTCTGGACCTATAACACACAAGATTCGTACACACGTTTCTGTGCGCTCAAATCTAGCGCCCCCCCCCCCCCTCTTCACCCCCCCCCCCCCATCAACCATTTCCCGCTCAATAATAACCTTACAGGGGCCCTATAATTAAGAGCAAAAATTGCGCAAATTTCAACAACTGAGAAATAACAAGATATCAGGGGCGTATATTGCGGCTGTGCTGGGTGTGCGGCTCATTGCTGCACTGCCGCACGAATAAACAGTGACAAAAATGTAAAATTAAATAATATTTAATGTGTTAAATATCGATCAAATAAAGAGTGAAAACAGAAACAAAATAATTGTTGATAACATCAAGACCCATATTATTTTGTTCGTAATATTTACAACACAATTTACCTCGCTTAACTGTTTGCCGGGCGTGCTGAAGCTAATCAACTTACTTTACTACTACCTTCCAACAGTCACAAAACGTCTTCTTCATGATGAAGAAGAAGAAGAAGTCACAAAACACCAGAAGTAGGGGGAGAAAGACTTTATAAAGAAAATAGAAGGTGTGCTAAGCAGTCTAGCGGTGCTGGCAATTTGCAGCTCACCTTTTCACAAGTTTATGAGAACTAAATACCGTTGCATTGTGTAGTGTTCTTGGTGCTATTTAATATATTATTTTCTTATTTTATTGTTTATAATTACGTAAGTGGACTGCCAAAAGTGTAAATATTTTATAATTTACCGTTATAAAATGGAAAATAGTGTAAATAATTGACTACGTTCGCAATTTTCGTGGAGAATTTACGGTGATAAATAGACATCTTTAAGCTTACCTTTTTTGTACTGACTTAGATGACTCATCAGTTTATGTAGACAACCAATTACATCTGCATTACCTTGATCTAAAAGCTATGCGCATCCGATCTATTCTTAAATGCATTAACTGTATCTGCCTCCACTACCTCTTGGGACAATGCATCCCAAGTATTCACCACTCTCTGACTAAAAAAATATGTCCTAATACCCAATTTGGAACTTTCTTTAGTTAATTTGTAGATATGTCCTCTTGTACTCGTTGGTGGTTGCATTTTGAACAAAACTTATTATTGTCCAATTTAACCTTTCCTATGATTATCTTATGAACCTGTATTGTCACCTCACATTCTTCTCTTTTCAAGGCACTGTTAGCCCGTTTTTCTGAGTCTGTCCTCGTAACTGTAATTCTGGAATCCCACGATCAGTTGTTAAACTTTTCTGTTCACAGTGAGTACTGTTTTCTAAAGATGGCGGAGTTTGGAATAAACGACAATGTCATTGATCAGTTTCTCTTGCAGAAGAGGAGATTCGAGTTGGTTTATAAATGGGCGGGAACAATATTAGAAAGATAGATAAGGAAAGGGACCTAGGGGTTATAATAGATCATACAGGTATGGTGAGTGAGCAAGTACAGGTAGCAGTGAAAAAGGCAAATGGAATGATAGGTATGATAACAAGAAATTTTTAACATAGGAGCAAGGAAGTGATAGTCAAACTGTATAAAGCATTAGTTAAACCTAGATTGGAGTACTGTGTACAGGTGTGAGTCCTTATCGTAGAGAAGATATAGACATGCTGGAAAGAATACAAAGAAGAGCGATAAAGCTGATAGTGAGATTCCAGAATTATAATTATGAGGAACAGCTAAGAAAAACCGGCCTACAGTGTCTAGAAAAGAAAAGAATTCGAGGTGACAATACAGGTTTATAAGATGATCAGAGGAACAGATCAATTAGACTACAACACGTTTTTCAACATACAACTCCGCACAAGAACAAGAGGACATAGTTACAAATGAACTAAAAAGATGTCCAGATTAGATATTAGGAAATATTTTTTTTAGTCAGAGAGTGGTGAATGCTTGGAATGCATTGTCACAGGAGATAGTGGAGGAAGGGACAATTAATACAATTAAGAATATATTGGATGCACTTAACTTTACTTAACGTCTTCATACTGGTCTAGAAAAGTTAAATAAAATTTCTAAGAAATATACTTGTTCTGAATATACTTTGTCTAATACATTTTGAAGTTTTAAATCATACCATGAGATTTGACGATACGCCACTGCCAGACACGACCTCTAAACTTTTCAGCTGGCAATAAACTTGGCATCAAATATCATGATCATATTTTTAATCTGTTCTGCACTGAGCCCATTAAAAATGTTTTTTCTTGGATATATAAATAACAGAATTAACGCGACACTAATTTACCTTAATTACCTGGACTGTCTGTTTTTATCAAGTTATATTTCTCAAGATTATTTGCTGCCATGAATATATGCCTTAACATCGAATCTTCTATTATGATATTACAATTGTTCAGATGGTACACAATTCCTTGTGCTGGACATATGTTGTTGTTGTGGTTTTTGTGGGTGTTGTTGTCGTTGTTATTTTGGTCGTCGGGGTTGTGGTTGTCGTTGTGTTTGTCATTGTGGTTGGGGCTGTAGTTGTTGTTATCATTGTGGTTGTTGCTGTTGTTGTTATTGTGGTTGTCGGGGTTGTGGTTGTCTTTGTTCTTGTGACTGTGGTTTTGGCTGTGGTTGTTGTTGTTGTTAAATGCCCACAATGAATATGTTTTTCCTTTAGTGCATCTTGAAGAGGACGTTAAAAAACGGGTTGCTGTAGTTTCCTCACATCCTGAACCACATTTCCTCCCATCCTGAACCATACTTCCTCACATCCTGAACCACATTTCCTCACATCCTGAACCATACTTAGACTATGTTAGGGTGAGGAGAAACATACTGATCAGACTATGTTAGTCAGAGTCAGGGGAACATACTGATCAGACTATGTTAGTCAGAGTCAGGGGAACATACTGATCAGACTACGTTAGTCAGAGTCAGGGGAACATACTGATCAGACTATGTTTGTCAGAGTCAGGGGAACATACTGATCAGACTATGTTAGTCATGATCAGGGGAACATACTGACCAGACTATTTTAGGGTCAGGAGAAACATACTGATCAGATTATGTTATTCAGGGTCAGGAGAAACATACTGATCAGACTATGTTAGTCAGGGTCAGGAGAAAAATACTTATCATATTATGTTAGTCAGGGTCAGGAGAAACATACTGATCAGATTATGTTAGTCAGGGTCAGGAGAAACATACTGATCAGACTATGTTAGTCAGGGTCAGGAGAAACATACTGATTAGACTATGTTAGGGTCAGGAGAAACATGCTGATCAGACTATGTTAGTCAGGGTCAGGTGAAACGGACTAATCAGACTATGTTAGTCAGGGTCTGGGCCAGGTGAATCTCACGAGGATCAACGTCCTTATTCTCTCTCCAGGTGATCTCCCTGGAAACAGGCTTCTTCTTCTTAGTCTGACTAACTAGCTGATGATCGGCCCTGTGATCCCAATATTAGGAGCCTAGCTTTTTAACTTAGTCACGGTGACCACTGTCCTTCTTCTGAAGCCTGGATCGGGATGTGAGGAGAGCTACAGTAACCTGCCACTAAAGAAAGTCTTTAAGAGTACGTAGCTCAAGTACAAGTGACACCACCAACAACAAAATCAACACAATCGAGAAGAACAACAACACCAGCAACAACAACACCAGCAACAACAACAACAACAAGAAAAACACCAGCAACAACAACAATACCACCAGGATCAACAACATCACCACCAACAACAAGGGCAATAACAGCAGGAACAATAACAACAAGAACAACACCACCAGCAACAACACCACCAGCAACAACAACACCACCATCAGCAACAACATCACCAGCAACAACAACACCACCATCAGCAACAACATCACCAGCAACAACAAGGGCAATAACAGCAGGAACAATAACAACAAGAACAACACCACCAGCAACAACACCACCAGCAACAACACCACCAGCAACAACAACACCACCATCAGCAACAACATCACCAGCAACAACAACACCACCATCAGAAACAACACCACCATCAGCAACACCACCACCAGCAACAATAACACCACCAGCAGCAACAACAACACCACCATCAGCAACAACACCACCATCAGCAACAACACCACCATCAGCAACAACACCACCATCAGCAACAACACCACCATCAGCAACAATACCACCATCAGCAACAACACCACCAGCAACAACAAAAATACCACCAGCAATAACAACAACACTACCACCACCAACAACACCACCAGGAACAACAACACCACAAGCAAGAACAACACCACCACCAACAACAACACCACTACCACCACCACCACCAACAACAACACCACCACCACAACCAACAACAACACCACCAGCAACAACAACAACAACAGCAACAAGACAAGACACTATCATGTAGTGTGAAATGTTTGAGATTATTTTTAATTTTTCTATCTTTTAAGAAGGTGAAACTTTAACTCCCTTCCTCTCTGTTTTTCCCTTCCCAAACAGTAAGACGTGGACCAATTTACACCGAGTATACTCGAGCTTGTCAAGACCGAGAATTTAACTTGACATCTTTGCCAGCGATCTAGGCATGTCTATATAGAAATGGACTAACAGTTCCCGTAACGACATTAAACACATCTCTACTCTGACAAAGTCCATTTTATCGGTAACTAGACAAACTTTATATGTACAATCCATACCCCACTGTTCACAATCACGACATCAAAGACTCGAAATAAGAGTCGTTTCTGGGAAATCTTCATACAAATGTCAACCATTGTTAAGCTGCGTTATCCGCAGGACGAGGAAATGTCATTAGTACGTTAGTAGTCTGTTCTAGCCGTTCTTATCCAGCGTCTGCTAGACAGGAACAATGGATGCGACGTTCTGCGGATGGTCCTTCAGACAGTGTCTTCATTTCCTGTAGGCAGCTCCGTCTTTTAGAACGCCATCAGCAGAGAACTGAAGAATTGTGTCCCTTGAGCTATTCCTGACGTTATTAAGAACTAATTTTTGGGGACCGTGACACGAGAATGTATACTGCTATATGAAAGTGCTAGAGTGGGTAAGGCTGGTGATATACAGTTTAATTGTGATATATATATATTATTTAGCACTTTCTCGCGAAGCCACTTACCACTCAACCTTTGCGATTAATAACCTGTTAATTATATTAGAGCGCGATTGCCTCCTCTTAATTTATGACCCTGTATGTTTTTTTAACGACAAAGGTACAGATTGTCATACATGGATGCCTAGGAGGAATTCATAATTGGTATGTTTAGATCACTGATGTGGAACTGTTGGAAAAACAAATAACATATATCAAGGAAACATGATATGAGGAGAAGGCGCCGGCGGTGAACATTAAGGAAACCGGTTTAAAGCATAACAAGACAGTCTCTGTTCTGGAATCCCCAGAGCAAGATAAGCATAGCCAGACCGAACCACATGCGAAGAAGGGAAATCGACACAGACGTAAAGGAAACATGAAAGACAAGAACAGAGCTGGATATAAAGGCCCAGGACAGGAGAACATTGCGTGTAATTGTGGAAAAAACTATATTCGATAGTTAGCTGCCATATTTTGATTGCCTGATTGATTAATTTACTGACAGATTTGATTGATTGATTGATTGATTGATTGATTGATGTTGTTGGGTTATGTGGTCTTGTAATTGTCTTCATAATGTTCTTGTTCTTGTTTTAGTTGAGAGAAGAACACTACTTTGTCTTCAGGTCTCGTGAGTTTCTCTGTTCTTGCCTTTTTTGAATCGTGTTTGCTGTTTGTAACATGAACGTGTGGTTGTGGTCATTGTGTAATTGAACTGGCGTCAGTGACTCGTGCAGTCAGCCGGCTATATGTATGTTCATGCGTCGTTTACTTCCGCACTTCAATTTGATTACAACGTCATCTTCTCCCGCTACTCGTAAACACGTTAAACTATTAATATCCGTTACAATTATATTTCGGCATTGCAGTCAGCGATGAAGTGTTAGATATTTAATTATATTAACTGAGCGTTTATCAGGGTGAAGGGACAGTTCCCTTTCTAGCTGCATCTCCTTCATTTATTATAAACCAGGAATTTTAGAAGAATTTTAAACTCATACATGTTTCCCATTGCTGGGTTAGTCGAGAGGATTTGAAGGTTGAGGACTACAGGACGCTTCGCCACTGCTGTCGCCACGTCGTCTACTGCCTATGTTTGTTTATTTCACCCCCACAAGAAAAACCACATATCCCATACCGGGGATTCGAACCGTTGTCGGCAGGCAGGCCTGGAAATCATTCGGCCACACGCTCCTCAAACCAGGAATATATTTATAATAACTTCTTCTTCGATTAAATGATTGTAAGCTTCTACCCCGATGTAGTTCATGAAGCAGACTATGAGTATCAGGTCTTCGCCGGTCCCCCACTGTTTTTGAGCTTGACCGCTCCCCCGAGCCAGACTGTCTTTCTTTGGTCTGCATACGTTTGGCAGTCCTGCCGGATATGTTTTTGTGCTCCACAATCACACATGACGATGTCTCTGAGACCCTTTCTGTGGAGGTGATCTTTGAGTCTGCAATATCCCCTCTGCTTCTCTCTGCCATGTTTGAAAATACTGTAATTTTCTAGCTGGTATCCTTTGTGCTGGTTTCTCCATTCCTTCCTCGTGGATCGTTTGATAAGTGTCGTTGCTTCTTTATAGCTCTGTTGATGACGAGTCTGTGTGCCCCCAGTTCCGGCTTATACTAGCTTATCTGCCTTTTCACAGGACATAAGTCGAGATGACTGGAGGTATTTTAGGGTGCAACCACTACATGCCAATGACCGCATTCTTCTTCGTACGCAGTCAGACAGTAACCATTATTTTTTCGAAAAAAGCAGCCGTCATCCTGAGGCTGTCGACACTGCCATAGAGCTTGTCTAGTGTTGCCACCGGTGATGGCCACATCTGCTCTCTCTGATCCTCGTATGTGGGGCAGTTTTGCAGCAAATGCTCAGCTGACCGCATTCAATATTTAGAGATCACACTGTCTTATCAATTACTATCGGAGAAATATTCTGGACATCCACTGGTTGGCTGGTTACACATGCAAGCTTACGGACGAGAATATGAGGAAGAGAGGTGGAGCTGGACATCTTAGGAGGAAGAACGCCCTGGACATAGTCCACACGACGAAAACCTCAAGTCAGTATTATAACACAATCTATGTTATGGAACTCCCAGGTGAAACAAGACAATAGAAGATAAAAGGAACACACGGACAAGCGACATAAACCCCGGGATAAGAACAACTTTTAGAAACTGGAAAGTTCTGGATAAAATAGGACACACCAGGTGTGTTTCAAAAGAATTGATATGTGGTATGACAGGGGGATAAGAGCAGACAAGATGTGTAGAAGAACGTCTGGTCATTCAGCTCTTGGTCAAATTGGTTGCTTTTGATAATCATAAACTAATTTCGTGTTTGTTTTTCTAACTTCACAACCGAGGAGGACGACTAGGCAAAATATACTGATCAGACATGTTAGTCAGGGTCAGGCAAAATATAC
Source organism: Ariolimax columbianus (assembly GCA_036924085.1). Taxonomy (NCBI): domain Eukaryota; kingdom Metazoa; phylum Mollusca; class Gastropoda; order Stylommatophora; family Arionidae; genus Ariolimax; species Ariolimax columbianus. The sequence continues at coordinate 17,343,634 of JAVGWX010000019.1, forward strand.
TGATCATACATGTTAGTCAGTGTCAGGCAAAATATACTAATCAGACATGTTAGTCAGGGTCAGGCAAAATATACTGATCAGACATGTTAGTCAGGGTCAGGCAAAATATACTGATCAGACATGTTAGTCAGTGTCAGGCAAAATATACTAATCGGACATGTTAGTCAGGGTCAGGCAAAATATACTGATCAGACATGTTAGTCAGGGTCAGGCAAAATATACTGATCAGACATGTTAGTCAGTGTCAGGCAAAATTTACTGGCCAAGACCCTCACCTCGGCTTACTAGTAGCCCTCCCTGGAAACTGGCTATTTTCATGGCAAACTGGCTAACGAAGTGAGGGATCAGCGTGATCCCCGAAGTAGTGAGTGACACACAGATGAAGCCAAGCATAGCACAACCACCTGGTGGATCCGGTCCACCTTCATCCGCACGCTCGGGATGTGAGGAAAGCTACTGCAACCGTCCACTTAATGTTCTTATCAGGACGCACAAAAGAGTAACTTACTCATTATGGGCATCCGCAAACAACAACTTCACGTTCTTTTCCTAACTTCATGGTTTTGTTCCTCTCTATTCTTTTCTTAACTTCATGTTTTGTTCCTCTCTATTCTTTTCTTAACTTCATGTTTTGTTTCTGTCTATTCTTTTCTTAACTTCATGTTTTGTTCCTGTCTGTTCTTTTCCTAACTTCATGTTTTGTTTCTGTCTATTCTTTTCTTAACTTCATGTTTTGTTTCTGTCTATTCTTTTCTTAACTTCATGTTTTGTTCCTAAATCTCTGTTCTTTTCTTAACTTCATGTTTTGTTTCTGTCTATTCTTTTCTTAACTTCATGTTTTGTTTCTGTCTATTCTTTTCTTAACTTCATGTTTTGTTTCTGTCTATTCTTTTCTTAACTTCATGTTTTGTTTCTGTCTATTCTTTTCTTAACTTCATGTTTTGTTTCTGTCTATTCTTTTCTTAACTTCATGTTTTGTTTCTGTCTATTCTTTTCTTAACTTCATGTTTTGTTCCTAAATCTCTGTTCTTTTCTTAACTTCATGTTTTGTTTCTGTCTATTCTTTTCTTAACTTCATGTTTTGTTTCTGTCTATTCTTTTCTTAACTTCATGTTTTGTTCCTGTCTATTCTTTTCTTAACTTCATGTTTTGTTCCTGTCTGTTCTTTTCCTAACTTCATGTTTTGTTCCTAAATCTCTGTTCTTTTCTTAACTTCATGTTTTGTTTCTGTCTATTCTTTTCTTAACTTCATGTTTTGTTCCTAAATCTCTGTTCTTTTCTTAACTTCATGTTTTGTTCCTAAATCTCTGTTCTTTTCTTAACTTCATGTTTTGTTCCTAAATCTCTGTTCTTTTCTTAACTTCATGTTTTGTTTCTGTCTATTCTTTTCTTAACTTCATGTTTTGTTTCTGTCTATTCTTTTCTTAACTTCATGTTTTGTTTCTGTCTATTCTTTTCCTAACTTCATGTTTTGTTTCTGTCTATTCTTTTCTTAACTTCATGTTTTGTTTCTGTCTATTCTTTTCCTAACTTCATGTTTTGTTTCTGTCTGTTCTTTTCTTAACTTCATGTTTTGTTTCTGTCTATTCTTTTCTTAACTTCATGTTTTGTTTCTGTCTATTCTTTTCTTAACTTCATGTTTTGTTTCTGTCTATTCTTTTCTTAACTTCATGTTTTGTTTCTGTCTATTCTTTTCTTAACTTCATGCTTTGTTTCTAAATTCGTGCTCTTTACTAAACGTCATGTTCTTTCTCTAACTTTCTCTTCTTCTCTTTACTCCATCGATATTTCCTAACTCCATTTTTTTTTCTTAACTCCATCTTCTTGTCATAAGTACATATTATTCAGTTTTTATGAATTAACTCTTATAGCCGGTTTGCAGTAGACCTACTTACATCCCATTCACCTGAAGAAATTGAGCCTTGGTCCTCCTGGCAATAGTGTAATGCAAAGCTACCTACAGATTCACTTCTGTGGAGTTTCACAGTGTCCATCCTCACCTCGCTGACAAGGCTGCAGTAAGACGGATTGTTTCCTGATAAACAGTGCATGTAAGACTGGGTCAAGTCCGCGCAGTATTCTGACGGGATATTGGCGAGCACCGGGTGAAAATATCACACTAGAAGCACTTACAAAAACGTCCTCTTTTTCTTTGTTCGTTCTCAATCTCACGCTACCAAGTCCTGAATAGGGCTTTGCAAGTAGCAGGATGCAATCTGAGAAACAGAATGCTTTGTGTCGAGGTTTACAGCTTGATTTCGATAGTTGCACCTTTCGGTCCGACACGACCGACTTCAGCAGACATTTTTGAGTACCGGCTAGCCTTCCCTCTTCGATCCCTTCTCCTTAACCAGTCTGCTCCGTAGCAGCCTGTTATCCAGGATCACCGCGTGGAAGTGTAACAGGGTCTTGGCAGCTATGATTAGCTGGCCTTGACGCTAGCAGTCATCTATTGTTCGCTGATCCTGACGCTAGCAGTCATCTATTTTTCACTGGCCCTGACGCTAGCAGTCATCTATTGTTCGCTGGCCCTGACGCTAGCAGTTAGCTCTGGTTCGCTGGCCCTGACGCTAGCAGTCAGCTCTGGTTCGCTGGCCCTGACCTCACTGTAAGAGGTGCATAGTGATAGCATACATTCGTTTAACCTCAATCTTTAATGTAACATTAGAACTCACGACAGGGCTATGAGAGTCTATTTACACGAAAATAGGGACAAAATAAGGTAGTATCATAGCATGCCCTGCCGTCGAGAATGATGTGTTAGAGACGTTGGTGTGCTAAGCCTCATCTTGTTGTCTGCTGATGTGATCAGCTAAATTCCACGCTGATTTCCCTACCATAACAGTAAGCCTGGATTCATTTAAATACAGGTAGACTGGGGCGTATTGATAACCTGAAGCTAAAACTCTGTGACTCTGCTACTCAAAGGCTCCAAATGGTGAAACAAAACAAAATTATTCGTGTTTGCAGGCTAGCATGTAACAGTGTCCATTTCAGAGAGCGACCGGAAGACACAAGCTGTGAATGTTATTAGCCGAAGGAGAAAGACCTTAGAAGTGTCATTGTTTTATGACCTACGACCTCCATATTTGCGCCATTTCTAAATTTGGACGTAATAAAGTCACAATATGTAAACACAGCCGGGATTCTAGCGTCTGAACAGTTTCGGAATGAAACGAAACCCTAACCGGGATTAATCAATGAAGATTTTTACACGAGTGTCCTCTTTCCCCAGGACATGTTGGATTCTAAGGACATTTCAGGAGCCAAGATGAGGGGATTGTGTTAGAGCAGATAAATACAATTTTAGTGTGATAAGATGAACACTCCCCAGGATGGATCTATATCAGCAAAGAAAGGACCCGCTCCTCTCACACGTATGTTCACAAAGGCGAATGAGCAGGATTGTGAATGCGGTCGCTATATCTGAGTGATACGGTTCTCGCTTCTCTTGAAATGAAAGCACGAAAAGGTGTGTGTTCCAACCCAGCAGGTTTCAAGAGTCGCTGATCTCAGTGATTGAGCGATCAGGTGACTAGGCTTATCGTAGACGGAATATAAACTCAGAACACCCGAGTACACAATGTGCACGTAACAGAAGACTTAGCAATTGACAATGGAAAGGAGCAGGCTGTTATTCCTTGTCTCAAACATTCTGTCGTGTTTTCTGGTAGTCTTTGAATATACTTTACATAGTATTCTATACAGCGTGAGAATTGTAATTAGGTTATTCCCAAGGCGTGCATCGCTCTCTTCTCTTGGTATCAAATACAATGAAAAAAGTCTCCCACCTTTAGCTTCCAAGAATGTGAAGGGAGACTAACGTCTGATCAGGCACAACATACTGATCAGACATGTTAGTCAGGGTCAGGCAAAACACACTGATCAGACATGTTAGTCAGGTCCAGGCACAACACACTGATCAGACATGTTAGTCAGGGTCAGGCACAACACACTGATCAGACATGTTAGTCAGGGTAAGGACAAAATATACTGGCCAAGACCCTCACCTTGGCTTCCTCGTAGTCTGTCTGGAAACGGCTGTTTTTATGGTAGCCTGGCTCACAAGGTGAGCGATCGACGTGATCCACGTAGTAGTGAGCGACACGCAGATAAATCTAAGCATAGCACAACCGTCTGGAAGACTCCAGTCCACCTTCATCAGCGTACTCGGGATGTGAGGAAAGACTCTGTAACCCGTCACCTAATGTCCTTTTCAGGGTGCACAAAAGAGTAATACTACTCATTGTGGACACACAAAACAACAACAACAACAACATTCCAAATACAATGCAAAAGACTCCAGCATTTAACTTCACCATATAAATATTAATACAGCGTCTTTATGATGTGTTTGAGTGTTACAAAACTAGTTATTATCTACATTGTAATATACACACCAGAGTAAGGTCAACCTGCGCCTTGGAATAGGAGGGTCACTCCAAAAGTAATGCCTCCTACTTTATTCCATGAAAACCATAACATATTTTTTTTTAAACTACAAAATACTATTTGATAGAGAAATGTTGTGCCTTCAAAAAACTATTATTTAACATAGTCATCACCCTTATATATTTTCTCCAACAATGGACAAGAACACATCCCACGTTCGTACAAATGAACACCAACAGAGGTGATCCACTGTGTCACAGCTGCAATGACGGTGTCATTGCTCGGAAAATGTTGCCTACGCAGTCCACTATTCAATAGCCTGAACAGATGGAAGTCAGAAGGGGCTAAATACGGAATATACAGTGGGTGTGGTAGGACAGTACAGCCAAGACTGACAAAGTGCTCAACGATCTTCGAACTGGTATGGGGCATGGCGTTACCGTGTTGCAAAAAAAAAACCGGTTTTCTTCTCTGGCCTGACCCTGGAAATTCGATCCTTCAGCTTATTCAGCGTTGCAATATATCGGTCTGAGTTAATGGTTTGTCCGGGTTACAGGAAGTCAAGAAGGATTACCCCTTTCCTTTCTCAAACGACAATCCACATAACTTCACATGCTGACGGGTACGTCTTGAACTTTTTCATCGATGGGAAATTCACATGCTGCCACTCCACGGAGTGCAGTTTTGACTCAGGATCGTTGTGGTGACACCATGTCCCATCACCAGTGATGATACGATCCAGGAGATTGTCAGCTTCATCCTCGTAAAAGGTTATGCCAAACTTCCATAGCGATGTTCTTTCGGTTCCTGTGTGAACGTTCGCTGGTCCCACCTCCGCCAAACTTTCTGTTCTTGTGTGAACATTCGTGGGGTCCACCTCCGGCAAACTTTCTGTTCCTGTGTGAACATTCGAGGGGCGGGGGGGGGGGGGGAGGAGAGGGGGGGAAGGGGGAAGGCACTTCCGGCAAACTTTGTGTACCTTTGTGTTCGGGGGGCCCACCTCGGGCAAACTTTCTGTTCCTGTGGTAACGTTGGTGGGGCCCACCTCCAGCAAACTTTCTGTTCCTGTGGTAACGTTCGTGGGGGCCCACCTCCGGCAAACTTTCTGTTCCTGTGGTAACGTTCGTGGGGGCCCACCTCCGGCAAACTTTCTGTTCCTGTGGTAACGTTCGTGGGGCCCACCTCCGGCAAACTTTGTGATATTCCAACGTTTCCATTATAGTTTACCAGGCATTGAAGCCGATGTTCAGCTCCGCAACTGGTACCCTGGTCGTAATCCTCGAATTTACGCCGATCGAGACGTTCTTCATTGTGAGTTGCGACAACTGTGCATGTCCGTACGGAACATGGCGTGTTGTTCGGGTCGCTTACTCTACGGCTGAAGCACACATCCCCCCGCCTCACACTGCTGATATCAACTGTTTCGTCTTCGTGAACGTTCATAAAATGTTAATGAATGTCACTTCATGCAACTTTATCCTCGTGGAGGAATTTAATAACGCACTTCCGCTTGCTTATAATGCACTTAATAAAAGAGGCCATTTTTTGTCAAACAGCTCCTCTGCTGCCACCTGTTAGACGGAAACCAAAATGTACTGATATTGGCGGAAAGGTTCACATTTTTCTGCCATAGTGCAAAAATCCACTTCTGACGTCGATAGACATCATAATCAATTAGGAGACATTACTTTCAAAGCGCCCCTTACAATATGTGAGCATATTGTAATGACGTAATCACATATACCTCTCGTGCATTGCGAAACAGGATCTAGCACTGAGTAAACGTTTTCCATTTACAATAAAAACAGGAGAAATTACTTGCTTTCCGATTTGTAATAAATAAAATTACCAATGAATTACAGCGGAAATGAAAAAAGACTATTTACCCGGCCTGATTTATTATTTGTTCTCCCTTTTCACACCGAAATAAACTAAACTGATACCAGCTTATTTTAAGATGACACAATATTGAACATATCGGAAATATATTTTCAGCAATTTCTTTGGTTGCCGAGTTACAATGAATTTTAAAACGCCACGTGTTTCCGAAGAGACCACTGGTCAGAAAAACCAGATCTATTCTAGAGCGCAATCCAATCCAAATAGTGGTCATGGAAGATCCGTCCAGCCTAACTGAGAGAGAATACGGGTGATATTAATTTACATACGGGCAAATCGATTCAGATACTAGAAAACCGTGTAGGTCTAGGCCAGGTCGAGAATGCACACTTGAAGTATTGTCTGCACCACCGGTCGCTTGGGGGACATGGTATTTATTACCATATATTTTCGCTGACGTGTGAAATCCTGCCCGGAGTTCATCACTTGCCAACACCCGTTCTAGGACTTCGGAGTCATTGTTTAGGACTGGGTCCTATGTCTCTTTGGTGACCCCAAATAACCCTTCTCAGCACGTGCGTCTTTCCTAATTAATACCTCTAGCTACCAGGGGCACGTGCATATGGCTTGATAGCCCGGGGTGGGAGAAGAGAGGAAATTTGTGGTCCAGGCGTTAACATATGTTGTTATTCTTGTGACATATGTTTCTACTTCTTCATCGTACGCTATCAGACATTAACCTTTTTTTCTTTCGAAAAAAGCAGCGGTCATCCTGAGGCTGTCGACACTGCCATAGAGCTTGTCTAGTGTTGCCACTGGTGATGGCCACATCTGCTCTCTTTGATCCTCGTATGTCGGGCAGTTTTGCAGCAGATGCTCAGCGGTCACTTTCCCGGTACTACACGGGCATTCGTCAGTGCCACCTATCTTAAATTAAACAACACATTTCAACTTCACATAGAGCACACGTCCTGAACAACTGCACACTGAATTATCCGGTAATGGACCAACCGTTTCAGCTCTATCTATCCACCCCATTTCCTTTATGTGTGTCTCTTCTCCATGTGTGATTTGGTCTCTTCTCCATGTGTGATTTGGTCTCTTCTCCATGTGTGATTTGGTCTCTTCTCCACGTGTGATTTGGTCTCTTCTCCATGTGTGATTTGGTCTCTTCTCCATGTGTGATTTGGTCTCTTCTCCATGTGTGATTTGGTCTCTTCTCCACGTGTGATTTGGTCTCTTCTCCGTGTGTGATTTGGTCTCTTCTCCACGTGTGATTTGGTCTCTTCTCCACGTGTGATTTGGTCTCTTCTCCGTGTGTGATTTGGTCTCTTCTCCGTGTGTGATTTGGTCTCTTCTCCACGTGTGATTTGGTCTCTTCTCCACGTGTGATTTGGTCTCTTCTCCATGTGTGATTTGGTCTCTTCTCCGTGTGTGATTTGGTCTCTTCTCCATGTGTGATTTGGTCTCTTCTCCATGTGTGATTTGGTCTCTTCTCCATGTGTGATTTGGTCTCTTCTCCGTGTGTGATTTGGTCTCTTCTCCATGTGTGATTTGGTCTCTTCTCCGTGTGTGATTTGGTCTCTTCTCCATGTGTGATTTGGTCTGCCTCTGCTTCTCTTGCCTTGGAGAGTCCAGAACAGCAACTGTCTTGTAATACTATTATCTGCTTTCGTTAATGTGTGTCCTATACAACGCCAGAGCCTTCTACTCCTGTCATGTCCCACTGGTATAAGCCTAGTTCCTTCCAATAATTCTTCATTAATCATCTTATCATATACTTACAATCTCTCTGTTTCAAGACAACACCCATTTATACAAGTCTTCCATTTTCCGTGAATGTTTGTATTATTCTCCATGTGTCAGCGCCATACTAGAACATGGATTATGCAATGAAGTTGAAGAATGTTAGTTTGTTGTGGGACTTCATTTGTTTTAATTTTCTGTAATTTTCCGAAGCAATTAAGACTCTCTTCGTCATTTGAATTCTTATTTTGGTATCTGAACCTCCAACCTGAAGGCTTCCACGGTATATTGGAGCAAAGAATAATCAAGGTCAGGTAAAACATGGTGATCAATGTGGGAGTGAAGAGTAATCAGGGACAGGTGAAACATGGTAATCAAGGTGGGAGTGAAGAGTAATCAGGGCCAGGTGAAACATGGTGATCAAGGTGGGAGTGAAGAGAAATCAGGGCCAGGTAAAACATGGTGATCAAGGTGGGAGTGAAGAGAAATCAGGGCCAGGTAAAACATGGTGATGAAGGTGGGAGTGAAGAGTAATCAGGGCCAGGTGAAACATGGTGATCAAGGTGGGAGTGAAGATAAATCAGGGCTAGGTAAAACATGGTGATCAAGGTGGGAGTGAAGAGAAATCAGGGCCAGGTAAAACATGGTGATCAAGGTGGGAGTGAAGAGTAATCAGGGCCAGGTGAAACATGGTGATCAAAGTGGGAGTAAAGAGTAATCAGGGCCAGGTGAAACATGGTGATCAAGGTGGGAGTGAAGAGTAATTAGGGCCAGGTAAAACATGGTGATCAAGGTGGGAGTAAAGAGTAATTAGGGCCAGGTAAAACATGGTGATCAAGGTGGGAGTGAAGAGAAATCAGGGCTAGGTAAAACATGGTGATCAAGGTGGGAGTGAAGAGAAATCAGGGCCAGGTAAAACATGGTGATCAAGGTGGGAGTGAAGAGTAATCAGGGCCAGGTGAAACATGGTGATCAATGTGGGAGTGAAGAGTAATCAGGGCCAGGTGAAACATGGTGATCAATGTGGGAGTGAAGAGTAATCAGGGCCAGGTGAAACATGGTGATCAAGGTGGGAGTGAAGAGTAATCAGGGCCAGGTGAAACATGGTGATCAAGGTGGGAGTGAAGAGTATTCAGGGCCAGGTGAAAAATGGTGATCAAGGTGGGAGTGAAGAGTAATCAGGGCCAGGTGAAACATGGTGATCAATGTGGGAGTGAAGAGTAATCAGGGCCAGGTGAAACATGGTGATCAAGGTGGGAGTGAAGAGTATTCAGGGCAATGTGAAACAAGCTGATCAAGGTGGGAGTGAAGAGTAATCAGGGCCTGGTGAAACATGGTGATCAAGGTGGGAGTGAAGGGTAAGCAGCGCCAGATGAAACATGGTGATCAAGGTGGGAGTGAAGAGTAATCAGGGCAATGTGAAACAAGCTAATCAAGGTGGGAGTGAAGAGTAATCAGAGCCAGGTGAAAAATGCGATCAAGGTGGGAGGTAAGAGAAATCAGGGGCAGGTGAAAAATACGATCACGGTGGGAGGGAAAAGGAATCACGGCCAGGTGAAAAATACGATCAAGGTGGGAGGGAAGAACAATCAGGGCCAGGTGAAAAATAGGATCAGGACCCTACCTGACGTCCTTGATCCTGTTCCTAGACACAGGATGTATCACAACAGTTTGACCAACGATCTGGGATCAACACTGTAACCCCTATAGTTGTGACCTTCACTGGGCGCCTCACATGTAACTACAGCAAACATTACCAGAATCAATCTTCTACAGGACGTATCTAGATATAAGAAAAGCCTCTGTAACCCTGTATCTTAGAAGCGACGTTAGGTGTTAGCTCAGCACGAGCGGCCTTTACAACAACCAAGATCTGTGAATGACTCTAGATTGTGTAGAAGTGTCTCTCAAAACAACCGAGATCTGTGAATGACTCTAGATCGTGTAGAAGTGTCTCTCAAAACAACCAAGATCTGTGAATGACTCTAGATCGTGTAGAAGTGTCTCTCAAAACAACCGAGATCTGTGAATGACTCTAGATCGTGTAGAAGTGTCTCTCAAAACAACCAAGATCTGTAAATGACTCTAGATCGTGTAGAAGTGTCTCTCAAAACAACCGAGATCTGTGAATGACTCTAGATCGTGTAGAAGTGTCTCTCAAAACAACCGAGATCTGTGAATGACTCTAGATCGTGTAGAAGTGTCTCTCACAACAACCATTATCTGTGAATGACTCTAGATCGTGTAGAAGTGTCTCTCAAAACAACCGAGATCTGTGAAGGACTCTAGATCGTGTAGAAGTGTCTCTCACAACTCCCAATATCTGTGAATGACTCTAGATCGTGTAGAAGTGTCTCTCACAATAACCAAGATCTGTGAATGACTCTAGATCGTGTAGAGGTGTCTCTAACAACAACTAAGATCTGTGAATGACTCCAGATCGTGTAGAAGTGTCTCTCCCAATAACCAAGATCTGTGAATGACTCTAGATCGTATAGAAGTGTCTCTCACAACAACCAAGATCAGTGAATGACTCTAGATCGTATAGAAGTGTCTCTCCCAACACCAACGATCTCTGAATTACGCCACATCATGTAGAAGTGTATGTCTCTCCCAACAACAAAGATATGTGAATGACTCACATCGTGCAGAAGTGTCTCCCAACACAATCGTCTTTTTTTTTTTTTTCAAACTTTAGTGACTCTATCAAAAGCTATGAAGACCTACGTATTGCTTTTCCTGAAAAGACATTGGTTGTTACCACGTGCATGTTAGACAGAACTGCAATAGTTGATCGGCTGTCGTTGGAGCTGTTATCAGGTACAAAGGTCCGTAATGTTAATCTTGATTCTATCATACACCTGACCTTTCAGTCTGTTGTGTCCCATGCGCAGGCGGAAGTTAGTCACATGATCTCGTTTGGGCCGTTGATGGTTGGCGACATTCTCTAAATGGTCAGAGTGGTCTCTCTTCCATGTTGATATGTACTTAGCCTTGATAAAGGCTTTTGTCTCATCGTATGTTGATGCCGCATCACTTTGTTACAGTATTACTCCCTGTTTGATATGCCAGCAGCTTCATTACCTGGGATGTAGTAGTGCGCACATATCCACTGGATTGTACGTCTTTTGTTGCACTGGTCCAAGCGTTCGATCGAGTCTGATAGGGCACTGAGTTCCTTTTTATACTGGTTCTTGAGGGCTGTAAACACTCGAAGGGCATCTGTGATCCGATTATCGTTAGTTGAATTTATTATCATGACCTTTCGTTTCTTCATGTGTATTTTCGGTCCTAAAAATATTGAGCCTTCTTTCTACATGTGATATTTAAAAACAAAAAACGGAGAAGGTGATCCAGTAGAAGATACAAGCGTCTAGGATGAGGTGATTAAGTAACACATTATTTTAGACAGACAGAATCCTGTTTTCTTTCTCCCTGCTCTACCATCATGATATGTATGTCAAGTACCCATTTACAACAGAGGAGGCTGAGCGTATCGAGACCAAGGATTAATTGTCTGTACACTTGCTCTGACAGGGTTACAAACGAAAGCGAATGGGTGATAACTGGATACATGACAGGTAGAATGGGTGACAACTGGGCACATGACCAATAGATTGGGTAACAACTAGGCACATGAGAGGTAGAATGGGTGACAACTGAACACATGACAGGTAGAATGGGTGACAACTGAACACATGACAGGTAGAATGGGTGACAACTGAACACATGTCAAGTAGAATGGGTGACAACTGAACATATAACGGTTAGAATGGGTGACAACCAGGCACATGACAGGTAGAATTGGTGACAACTGAACACTTGCCAGGTAGAATGGGTGACAAATGAACACGTGCCAGTTAGAATGGGTGACAACTGGGCACTTGCCAGGTAGAATGGGTGACAACTGAAAACATGACAGGGAGAATTGGTGACAAGTTGGCATTTGACAGGGATATTGGTTGAAGGTAGAAGGGAGTGCTGGATAGGCCGCACACTACAAACGCTTATAGTCAGTATAGCCAGATAATTAAATCGTAGAACCCCCAAGGAAAAACGAGAAAGGTCTAGGAACACACAGAAGAAGAAAAAAAAGGCCCATAGGAAAGACATGGAGAAAATACCACATAACTTGTATATTTGTTTCATTTATGGATGCTCATAAGACCATAAGGGCGAAAACATATAAGAATAAAATGATGTCAAAGAAGAAGTAGAAGAAGTAAAGAAGGAAGAAGCCAGAAAGAAGAAGACATAGGAAGGAAGACAAAAGGAAATGGGAAGAAAGAAGTAAAACAGAAATGTAATAATACGAAAGAAGACGAATGAAGAATAAAAAATTAAGAAAAGCAAAAATTTGAAAGAGGAAAAAGAAGAAACAATTCATGCAGAAGGCAACAAAACAAAGAAAGAAGAAGAAAGAATGAAAAAAATGTGAAAATGAGAAGAAATAGAAACAAGAAAAAAACAAAGATGGAAGAATTAAGAAAGACGTAGGAAAAAGGGGGAGGAAGGGAGGAAGGAGAAGGAGGGGAGGAAGGAGAAAGATTAAGAAGAAAGAGGAGGAAGAAGGAGGAGGAACAAGGAGGAGAAACAAGGAGGAAGGGGAAGAAGAAGGAGGAGAAAGAAAAGAAGAAAAAGGAAATAGAAGAAGAAGAAGAAGGAGGAGAAAGAAGAAGAAGAAGCAGAAGAAGAAGAAGAAGAAGAAAGGAGAACGAAGAAGAAGAAAGAAGAAGATGAAGAAGGAGAACGAAAAAGAAGAAGAAGGAGGAGGAGGAAAAAGGAGAGGGAAAAAGAAGAACATGAAAGAAATTGGAAGGAAGAAAATGAAAGAAAGAAATTGTAAGGAAGAAGATGAAAGAAAGAAATTGGAAGTAAGAAGATGAAAGAAAAAGAAGATTACGACGCCCCTTGCCTCGTGAAAGAAACGCTTGAATCACTCGGGGATTTAGACTATCTCTAAAACTTGCACAAAATACAATCTAACAAGTTGCTGAATAATGTGTCACTTTCTCTCACTACTCTTCACAAATTCCTCCATAATTTTACAATTTTCTCTTACCCTTTTTCCAATTCCAACATCATGTCTCATTTTCTCTAAGCATTCTGCACAAATTCCTGCATAAAGTATCATTTCTCTCATAATTCTTCATAAATTCCTGCATAATGTATCACTTTCTCTAAGCACTTTTCACAAATTCTTCCATAGTGTGTCACTTTTTCTCACAATCCTTCACAGATTCATGCATAATGTATCACTTTCTCTAAGCATTCTTCACAAATTCCTGCAGAATTGTACAGCTTTCTCTAAGCACTTTAGAAAAATGTCAGCATAACATGACACTTTCTCTCCCCATTCTTCACAAATCCTTGCATATGTCACTTTCTCTGACAATCCTTCACAAATCCTTGCATTAGGTGTCACTTTCTAGCCCCATTCTTCAAAAATTCCTGCATAATGTTTCACTTTCTCTCCCTTTTCTTCACAAATCCTAGCATAATATATCACTTTTTCCCACCATTATTCACAAATCCTTGCATAATGTGTCACTTTTTCCAACCATTATTCACAAATCCCTGCATAATGTATCACTTTTTCCCACCATTATTCACAAATCCCTGCATAATGTGTCACTTTTTCCCACCATTATTCACAAATCCCTGCATAATGTGTCACTTTTTCCAACCATTATTCACAAATCCCTGCATAATGTATCACTTTTTCCCACCATTATTCACAAATCCCTGCATAATGTGTCACTTTTTCCAACCATTATTCACAAATCCCTGCATAATGTATCACTTTTTCCCACCATTATTCACAAATCCCTGCATAATGTATCACTTTTTCTCACCATTCTTCACAAATCCTTGCACAATTTTACAATTTTCTATTTAAAATCATTAATAGCTTTTTAGAATTATTGTCAGGAAATGATGTGATGACCTGCGATGTATTTGTTTAGACCTATTGAGCTGAAACTAATTGATTGACGCGAGTGAAGAGGGGAGCCTATTATTTACTCCAAATTACAGCAGACAAACTAAATTTCGAGAAGGTGCAAGATATATAGCTTGTTCTAACTGGCGATATGAAGTTGTGAGACGTTGGTATTAAACAAACCATCTGGAAAAAAGATCACATCTTTTGAAATAAAGTATTACTGAAGGATGCAGAAAATATCATGGACAGACTTTAAGACACAGTAGAGAAATTGTTCATTTGCTACATGCTACAAATAAACGGGGTCCTAGACTAAATACATAGCAAGTCCTAAACTACATACATAGCAAGTCCTACACTACATACATAGCAAGTCCTAGACTACATACATAGCAAGTCCTAGACTACATACATAGCAAGATCTGGGGTAGTTGTCTCGCCGCAGCGACTCAATTTCAACCAGTGTTCGTAAAGCGATCTCAGTCCCGCCAGGCGGAGCGATAGCGCGGGATTGCGGAAAACGCTCGCCTGCCTTTCCCCGTAGAGCGAATTGGGTGCGGTTTGTTGCAGTGGCTCCTCCACCGAGGTGCGCTGGTCTGGTCCGTATCAGGAAACGTGGTCCGTCCGTGGTGATTTATCTAAGGCTTATAGCAGAGCTCGACAGTACGTCTCGCTGGTGGTCCGACTCTCGCAAAGAGCTTGTGACCGGCAAATGGAAAGCAGGAATCGTTGCCTCGAAGCCCTGCGTTCTTTTACAGAGAAGGGCAGGCCAGCAGGCCAAATTGTCTCTAGTCCCAGTGAAATGCATCGCGGAGGTCGTTGGGATCCGTTCTGCACAGAGCGCTGCCATCCCTCCTCGAGCGAGCCCGGTCGGTCGGTCGTCTGGTGCGTGTGGGAGGCCCCTGTCAGGCGGTCCTAGGTCGACGGAGTGAGGGACGGGTGGAACAAACCGTCCGTCCCGTCAGTCGGTCCCTGCGGCCGTCGTCCCAGTGAGGCTTTTTACACACCCTTCCTCCGCCGACCGGTGTGTGCTGTACGTACGTCTCCGACAGATATCTGGTTGATCCTGCCAGTAGTCATATGCTTGTCTCAAAGATTAAGCCATGCATGTCTAAGTTCACACTGTCTCACGGTGAAACCGCGAATGGCTCATTAAATCAGTCGAGGTTCCTTAGATGACACGATCCTACTTGGATAACTGTGGCAATTCTAGAGCTAATACATGCTTACCAAGCTCCGACCCTCGCGGAAAGAGCGCTTTTATTAGTTCAAAACCAATCGTCGTTTCCCCTCGCGGGGTTGCGGCGTTCCCACTGGTGACTCTGGATAACTTTGTGCTGATCGCATGGCTTCATGTGCCGGCGACGCATCTTTAAAATGTCTGCCCTATCAAATGTCGATGGTACGTGACATGCCTACCATGTTTGTAACGGGTAACGGGGAATCAGGGTTCGATTCCGGAGAGGGAGCATGAGAAACGGCTACCACATCCAAGGAAGGCAGCAGGCGCGCAACTTACCCACTCCCGGCACGGGGAGGTAGTGACGAAAAATAACAATACGGGACTCTTTCGAGGCCCCGTAATTGGAATGAGTACACTTTAAACCCTTTAACGAGGATCTATTGGAGGGCAAGTCTGGTGCCAGCAGCCGCGATAATTCCAGCTCCAATAGCGTATATTAAAGTTGTTGCAGTTAAAAAGCTCGTAGTTGGATCTCAGGCGCAGGCGGGCGGTCCGGCTCGCGCCGGTTCACTGCCCGTTGTCTCCTGCCCTACCGTCTGCCGGCTCTCTCCCACGGGTGCTCTTCGCTGAGCGTCCTGGGTGGCCGGCGCGTTTACTTTGAAAAAATTAGAGTGTTCAAAGCAGGCCTCGGCTGCCTGAATAATGGTGCATGGAATAATGGAATAGGACCTCGGTTCTATTTTGTTGGTTTTCGGAACTGGAGGTAATGATTAACAGGGACAAACGGGGGCATTCGTATTTCGGCGTTAGAAGTGAAATTCTTGGATCGCCGCAAGACGAGCTACTGCGAAAGCATTTGTCAAGAATGTTTTCATTAATCAAGAACGAAAGTCAGAGGCGCGAAGATGATCAGATACCGTCGTAGTTCTGACCATAAACGATGCCGACTAGCGATCCGCAGGAGTTGCTTCGATGACTCTGCGGGCAGCTTCCGGGAAACCAAAGTGTTTGGGTTCCGGGGGAAGTATGGTTGCAAAGCTGAAACTTAAAGGAATTGACGGAAGGGCACCACCAGGAGTGGAGCCTGCGGCTTAATTTGACTCAACACGGCCAACACTGAAATGATTGACATGCCGAGACCACTCTTCTGGGGTCTAATATGGAACTGGTGCTGAATTTAGACCCTCAGAAATCTGGGGTTATGCCCCTTGTGGCCCCGTTTGGTCTGCATCCAGTGTTCTGAAAAAGGAATTGACGGAAGAGCACAGGAGTGGAGCCTGAGGCTTAAATTAACTTAACACGCCAATACTGCAGAATGACTGTCAAAAAGTACACCTTCGTGGGATCTAAAAGAGAACATGTGCTGGAATTAGACCCTCGAAAATCTGGGGCTACCCCCTAAGTAACTTGATTGTCTCGCTAAGGGAATTGACGGAAGGGCACCACCAGGTGTGGAACCTGTGGCTTAATTTGACTGAACACGCCAATACTGTAGAACAACTGAGAAATCGAGAGCACTACCGTTTGGGTCTAATAATGAACGTACGCTGGTATTAGACTCACGGATGACAAGTCAGCTCTCAAACACTCAAATGAAAGAACGCTACGGAAATCGTGTTTAACTCCGCAGAAACCGCAGATTTCAAATACCTGGTCATTGACAAACAAAAGCCCTCAATAAATTCGACTGACCAAATAGTGAACGGGTGCTGAACATAGATCATCTTAAGACAGGTCAGTTTTACCCTACAAATTACAGGGCGTTGCTTCGGAAAACCAGCTCAAATCGAGAGGAGCCGCAGACACTTTGGTTCACGTACCAGGCTGATAAGCCAAGGGCGCGAGGTTACCATGTGGGGGATTACGGCCGAACCCTTGTAAGCCGCAATCCCGCCTAAAATCTCAGCACCACTGCAATGGGAGGCTCCTACATGCTCGGGACCTGGGGCTTGCGCCCCAGCCCTATCATGTAGAGCCACAGTAAGAGGCCCTTGCCGTCCGTCAATCAAAGCGGGCGGACAACTGCTCGATACTCACCTTATACGGCGATGGGGTGCGAAACCACCAACCAAAGACTTAGTACATGGTCGGGTTGTCGAAAACAGCAGAGCAGCCACCTCACTGTGAACTGTCAAGACTCAACCACTGACCATGAGAGTTGTCCGCACACCAGGCGAACAACATCTCTGTGGCATTACCAGGCTTGTCCTCTGGCTAAATGCACTCCGGCTACGATATCTACCTCTGTACGTTATCAGCCATATAACTATCATGCTGGACGCAGAAGAGATGCAGACCAGCGGACATTGCACACCTGCCCCACTGTGTCAACACCCCAGGTGGCGGGGAATGCTAGGCGTACCATCCCTGCATAGAAGCCAAGAAAATAAAGGGAAAAAGAGATACCCCACTCACATGCAAATGCTACGTTTCTGGCAGGACGTGACGATCCTGGGATACAGACACACTGGACTGCCTCTCTTCCGGGTAAACCAGTCCATCTCATATATCATATCACATATCATCATTGCACCCTATAGACA
Organism: Ariolimax columbianus; assembly: GCA_036924085.1. Taxonomy (NCBI): domain Eukaryota; kingdom Metazoa; phylum Mollusca; class Gastropoda; order Stylommatophora; family Arionidae; genus Ariolimax; species Ariolimax columbianus. The sequence continues at coordinate 17,361,281 of JAVGWX010000019.1, forward strand.
CGAGTAGTGAAGACTCGATAGTCTGGTAAGACAACTTCCATAAGAGAGAAAACTCTGATCATAAACAACTGCTGCCTTGCAGATAGGCTGGGGACAGCCAAAGGCTAAGGAGGGCATCCCTACAGAAACGCCTGTTGAAATCGGATGCACGGGGCCGCAAGCCTAACAAAACAGTGCAACGTAAATCACAGTATGATGGCAGTACAACCTATTAGAAAAACGCATGGCGCTCATCCTGCAGAGTCCCGCCAGGCAGCGATAGTGCCGGGCCCCACGCCTCAAAGGGGCCCACCCTTGACTACTGGTGGTCACCCACCCATGTGTCGTGGAGTCAAGGCACATGGCTATGGGGCAACTTCTATTGGCCAAAACCTCAAGACTCTCAAAATACTACAGTGGAATGCGGAGGGAGTCATTAACAAAATAATTTCCCTAACACACCACCTGCATGAAGGTAAGATTGACGTGGCATGTATCCAGGAAACGCACCTCAACAATAACCATAAATTCTCAATCAGAGGATATCAGACCTTCCGTCTAGATAGAGAAGGCCACAAAGGAGGGGTCCTGATACTGACCAGAAACTGCATACTGAGTAGCGCGGTATCTGTCAATCACACCGGACAAGCAGAAATTGTAGGAGTTGACATAATGGCTCAAGAGACGAAGCTCCGCATTTTCAATCTGTACGGACCACCAAATAGAGACCTATCGCTCTCGAGTATGGAGGTCAGAGACTCCAACTGCATAGTAGTTGGAGATTTCAACAGCCACTCGGAGAGATGGGGATACTCTGACACAGACAGCAGAGGTGACGAAGTGGAAGATTGGGAGATAGATGCAAATCTCTCCCTAATCAATAGGCCGGAGGATAGCCCTAGCTTCTATTCAAGAACATGGCATACCACCTCGACTCCAGATTTGGCCTTCTCCACACAGGACATACACCATAAAATAGACCGCCAGGTGCTAAACCAACTGGCAGGTAGCGACCACAGGCCGATCAGGCTAACCATTGACATGGAAGTAGGCCCACAGGAAACAAAACCGCTCCCACGTTGGAATTACAAACGAGCCGACTGGGACAGATTTGCAATCCTGACAGATGGGCTGTGTGAAACCATCAACACACGAAACACCAAAATGAAGCCCATGGTAGAGAGCCTCAGCAAGGAAATAATGCAAGCCGCCACTGAAACCATCCCAAGAGGAGCTAGGAAAAACTATAAGCCCTACTGGAATGATGAGTTGCAGAAAGTGGAAGATGCAGTAACAAATGCTAGGAACATGGCAGAGCGAGAAAAATCCATGGAGGCAAACATCGCCCTCAAAGCCGCCGCGGCGAAGTACAAACACACTCTCAAGCAAACAGCAAGAGAAAGCTGGAAAAATAAAACGGAAAGTCTAAACCTGGAAAAAGACGGGAACAAGCTATGGAAGCTAGTCAGAGCCATGAACGACGAAACCCCGTGAAATAAACAAATTACTATCAAGCAGGGCGAGAACTTGATCACAGGTAAGAAAGCCGCAAACGCCTTTGTCAATCACTATGCCAGAGCAAACCACATCGAGGTCCCTGCAGATAAGCATACAGACATTAGCGAAGAGCTAAAGGGACACGAAAACATAAATACGGCTCCTGAAGAGCACATGATGGCCAAACTAACAATGCGCGAAATGGAAGAGGCTATGAGAACACTAAAGAAAAGGAAATCTCCCGGAAAAGACGGGATAACAAACGAAATGCTGAGGGGCTGGGCCAAACAGCGAAGAGGAAACTACTATCAGTCCTGAACCAAAGCTGGAAAAGGGGTATTGTACCCCAGGCATGGAAAGACGCAATACTGGTACCAGTACCAAAAACAGGAAAGGATAAAACAGATCCAAATGGATACAGGCCCATCAGCCTACTGAGCTGTGTCGGCAAGCTGATGGAACGGATGATAAACACCAGACTGATGTGGCATCTGGAAGAAAAACGAATACTAATTCCACAGCAAGCAGGCTTTAGACAGCACAGATACACTGAGGACCAGGTCATCCTCATAGCCCAGGAGATAGAAGATGCCTACCAGGCACAGAAACACACAGTAGCTGTTTGGGTGGATCTGGAAAAGGCATTTGACAAAGTCTGGAAGGACGGACTTAGAGTCAAGCTAAGAAGAAGTGATGTCTGTGGGAAGATGTACAAGTGGATCAACCACTACCTCAAACAAAGAACGGCCAGAGTCCAAGTACAAGGGCAGATGAGCAAAAAGGTGACACTCGAGCAGGGAGTACCCCAAGGGGGAGTATTGTCACCCACACTCTTCCTGGTATATATAAACGATATTACAGAGAATATACCAAGAAGAGTCCATAGCTCAATGTTTGCAGACGATCTGGCTATGTGGACCTCTGAAAAGAATCTCACCATAGCAAGAAATCGGATGCAGACGGCCCTAACATCGCTGGAAGAGTGGGTGAACTCATGGCTGGTCAAAATAAACGAGGAGAAAACCACATGCACAATATTCTCGCTTTCATTAAAACCCCAAAGTACCAAATTAAGTCTAAATGGCAAATTCCTGCAGCCAAACGACAACCCAACCTATCTGGGAGTCACATTTGATCGGCGCATGACATGGAAAAGTCAGATTGAGAGAAACCGAATGAAAGCCAGAGAAAGAATGGCAATCATGAGGAAACTTGCTGGCACAAGCTGGGGAGCAGACGAAGGCATACTAAAGAAACTGTATACTGGAAGAGTGAGACCAGTTCTCGAGTATGGCATTGCGGCATGGACAACAGCAGCGAAGGCGAACTTCGACAAAGTTAACAAACTTCAAAACCAAGCCATGAGAATTATAACAGCTGGCATGAAGTCAACGCCAATTGTAGAACTTGAAAAGATTACAAAACTGCAATACATGACCGATAGAAGAGACTGCAGAGCCCAGCTGCAGTCAGAGAAACTCCGAAGACTGACGGACCATCCAATGTACCAGAGACTAAACAATTTGGGAAATGGGAAACTAAAGCGGAGAAACTTTGCAGAAATAGCCAAAGCAAAGATGCACGAAGATCCCATAAACGCACTAACAACACCAAAACCCATCACTACTGTACGAAAACCTACCTGGAGGCAGGATTTATTTCCAGAGGTGGTAGAAAATATACCAGGTATTGCAAACAAAAACTGCCAGACTGAAAAAGAAAGGAGAGACACTACCCTAATCTTCATAACGAAAAGCTACCCAAGCATGGACTGGACCCATGCATACACCGACGGTTCTGTAACAAACACTACACAGAACGGAGGGGCAGGAGCATTCCTGAACATACCAAATGGCAGAAAAATAACACTGTCATTCGCTACTGGTAAGTACACAAGCAATTTCAGAGCGGAGGCAGAGGCACTGAGGGCGGCAGTGGAAGAAATGGTGACACACAGTGAAAATGAGAGCCACATAGTCCTGCTGACAGATGCTCTCGCCGTAGTCACAGCGCTAAAAAGCCAGAAAAACACTGAGCTTAATGACTTAAGAGCAGCACTCTGCAAACTGTGCCAGCAGTCCGCACCAAAAAGGGTAGTGGTACAGTGGGTTCCGTCACACTGCAACATCCAAGGCAACGAGGAGGCAGACAGACTGGCAAAAGAAGGTGAAAGACTACCACAAACAGATACCAGTATGACGTACGAAGAGTCAAAACGGCTTATCAAAGCCAGATACATGACCAAATGGGAAACCGAACATACTGGTTACACCAAAAACGATGCCTTTTACCAGTTGAACCGAAGAGAGCAGGTCGTTGTCTTCAGACTTCGCACTGGCCACAACAGACTGAGGTACCACCTATTCAACAAATTGAAGATAGGGTGTACCGACGAATGCCCGTGCGGTACTGGTAAAATGACCACTGAACATCTGCTGCAGAACTGCCCGACATACGAGGATCAGAGAGAGCAGATGTGGCCATTACCAGTGGAACTGCAAGACAAGCTCTATGGCAGTGGCGAGAGCCTTAGGATGACCGCCGCTTTTTTCGAAAAAATAATGGTTACTGTCTGACTGTGTACGCAGAAGAAGAAGAAGAAGAATACATAGCAATTCCTAGACTACATACATAGCAAGTCCTAGACTACATACATAGCAAGTTATAGACTAAATACATAGCAAGTTATAGACTAAATACATAGCACGTCCTAGACTACATACATAGCAAGGTACAGACTAAATACATAGCAAGTCCTAGACAACATACATAGCAAGTCCTTCACTACATACATAGCAAGTTATAGACTAAATACATAGCAAGTTATAGACTATATACATAGCAACTCCTAGACTACATACATAGCAACTCCTAGACTACATACATAGCAAGAAGACAGCGTAGAAATGTGGGTCATGTAAAGAGACATACCGGTCTGGAACAAACGATAACAGTAGAAAGAAATGTCAACCCCTTTGAAGATGACATTAGGGCATTACGGATAGCCTGAGGATGTTTTTCTTTGACCCAGGCCGATTCGCCCTAATTCGATGATGCAAAGAGAGCCACCGTGACGGAGAGTACGTATTGGATAGAATATGTCACGTGATGATGATGTCATTTAATGATATAACAAACAAAAATCACTTTCTGACATTCACTCGTATTCAAAAACAAAAAACAAAAAATATTAATAACAACAAAATTTGAATAACAGCAATAACACAACTATAATTTCTCCAAATATCTGAACTGAAGTTTCTTCTCCCGTTTCTAAAAGACGCTGTAGATATTTCTCCTATCTTATGCTAAACATCTCTTGATGAGCTGAACGTGTTTGGCAAGAGAGAAACAAAATCCTAGAAAATTTCAACCTCAGGGGTTGCCTTAATTACATGCATGTTATGGGAATGACGTCCTTCTATGACTGCTGAAAGGCAAAGGAAAATTCCACTTGTCAAAACAAGACAATCTGAAGTGGTATGAAGACCCTGCTGTCAATCAAAAACCCAGATGGGTGAACCGGCTGATACATTCGGCGGAGCTCTCTCTTTGCTTAGTCATTATGTGAATTTTCGTGTATGATTGGTCGTTAGATGCATTTCTGTTCCTAGAATTATGGGGTGTGATATTAGCGCATATACATAAATACAATGCAGCATATTTTAAAATGAACATGATAAATGCTAATGTGTTTGTCGAATAACATTTTAAAGTTGATTGTTATCGTAGTAAATCGATGTTTTTCGTTCGAATGAATGAATACGTTTGTGATGACCTGATATGTGCCTGATATGTGGATATATTTAATCGTACTGGCTCTTGAGTATTTTCTATTAAAATGTACCGTTAAGCGTGTTTGAGACTAGTTTCTTATTTTCTTGGGTCTAAAATGTAATTATCAGCAGACGGAAGAAGCATAGCGGAAATCCAATAAAGATGTAGAGAGACAAATCAGATCATTGAACAATTAACTCCAACACTTAATTGCAAGCATGTGACAAAAACTACCAAAAGAGCTTTATTCAAAATCATTTTTGTCCCGACACTATACTGCCAATGTCAAAACTGGACACTATCATCAATTGAAAAACGACAAATCTTAACAAATTTAATGAAATGCCTGCGATAAATATTGGGTGAAATTAGGCGAGACCGGATCAGAAACGATGACATCAGAAGATTGGTTGGAAGAATACCAGAATACAACTATTTCAAAAGACAGCACCTAAAATGGTTTGGCCACGTAACAAGCCTACCATTACACAGCACCACCCAAAATGTAATGAAATCTAGATAAAACGGATTCAAGGCCAAAGATCTACCACGAAAAAGGTGACATACAAAAATATATCAGGGGATGAATGCCACTGGGCATGAAGCCTACAGTAGGGCTCGTTCTAGCGATCTCTTCATAACCTGACGCTGAAAGACAAAACAGGATAAGCAAACAGAAAGACGAACGTATGTAGTGTGGGTCTTTATTAGCCTGTGTTGTTGTTGTTGATGTTGTTGTTGTTGTTGTTGTTGTCAAATGCCCACAATGAGTATGTTTACTCTTTTGTGTGCCCTGAAAATAGCGCTAGGTGGCGGATTGCAGTAGCTTTCCATACCTCCCGAGGTTGCTGATGAAGATGGACCGGGGGTGTTGTTGTAGATGTTTTGTTTATTTATATGACAAGTGATATTCTTTGCCCTCTGCATCCAAATATTCGTATTATGTTATGGCCTTTGTTGTCTTGACAGACGGTAATGACGCTAGTTTGTTGTAGAGATGGCGTTGGCAGCATCTGTCCTGGAGGGACGTCGACTTTCGTGGCTGATTTTACCGATTCTTGATTGACTGGGCCTACAGCAGTGTGAACAGAAAATTTCGATTGTGTGGTGTAGGCTCATTTCTTTTGCTTCGCTTATTTTCCATCTTTGTCATCTGAACTAGCTCTGATGCCTCAATGCCCGTTCTCAAGGTCGCTCTCCATGTAGCGCTATCCTCTGGAATCTCATCCCAGGTATAAGACATGATCGTAAAATCGTTCATGGAACTTTTGCACATGTTCTTATTTTAATCTAGACCTTCCTTGTGATCTAGTACCCGGTATGAGTTCACCCAGGAGTAACTGCTTCGGAATGCAGGTATTTGACAGTCGTTTCCCGTGACCCAACCATCCCAGTCTCTTGTTATTCAGAGTCGAGATGAGGGAAAGTATCTTGGCTTTTTTCAGTATTTCCGAGTTGATTACCTTGTCCTGCCACGTTATGTTCAATATACTGCGAAGACATCGCATTTGAAAACCGTTTAACCTCTTCTCGTGTCTTGAATGTGTTGTTCATGTTTTCCTTCCGTATAACAGTGTACCAATCACGCATACTTGATCTATCATGATCTTTGTATTTAGTGTCAGCTTTCTGTCATTCCATGCCCTTTCTTTCAGCCTGACGAAAGTTGTTGCTGCTTGCCCTATGCGTATATTGATCTCTTCATCGAGTGATAGTGTTACTGTTACTGTGGAGCCCACATATTTGAACACTTGAACTTCACCGAGCGGATCTGCATTTAGTGTAATTGTTTTTACTGGTGCGGTTCCAACTTGTTTTAGAACAGCTGTTTTTTTCACGTTTAAAGTGAGTGAAAGTATGTTGCAGGCATCAGACAGACAATTGACTAATGATTGTAGAGTGTCCTCATTGTGTGCCACCAGGACTGCATCATCAGCAAACAATAGCTCTCTGATGATATTTTCCGTTGTTTTGGATTTAGCCCTGAGGCTTCCCAGATTGAACATCGAGCCATTAAACCTACTGCTGACAAAGACGTCACCAATCTCTTGTTTGGAAGCACAGTGCAACGAGGATGCGAGAAAATTTCGAATATGGTGGGAGAAAGAACGCAGCCCTGCCTCACTCATCTTTTGACTTCAGAAATGTCGGATGTATTTCCATCAAACTGAATGGTGGCCGCCATGTCTTCGTGGAAAGAGACGATTAGTTTGAGAAATGTTGGTTGACAGCAAATAATTTCTAGAACCTTATATGGGCTGGTCTACTCACGCTGTCGAAAACCTTTGCAAGATCGACGAACGTAATGAACAGCGGCTTATTTTGCTCTCTGCCTTTTTCCTGCAGCTGTCTCAGTGTAAAGATCATGTCTGGTGTGGACCGGTCTACTCTGAACCCACATTGAGGCTCGGGCAGTACGTGTAGTGGACCGGCCTACTCTGAACCCACATTGAGACTCGGGCAGTACGTGTAGTGGACCGGCCTGCTCTGAACCCACATTGAGACTCGGGCAGTACGTGTAGTGGACCGGCCTGCTCTGAACCCGCATTGAGGCTCGGGCAGTACGTGTAGTGGACCGGCCTGCTCTGAACCCACATATATATATATAAATATATTATCTATGTATACATACACATACATACAAACAGAAGGAAACACACCCACACATGCAGACGGAGGTACTTCAAACCCCCACCTCTCTTAATTGCGAACATACATAAATGCATATGTAATTACATATATACATACATACATACATACATACATGCACATATACACAGATACACACATGCACACATACACACATACACAGATAGACACACACACACGCATATACGCACACACACACACACATACAGCTACTCACTCTCGGTATTATGGACACCTCAACCACCACCCCATCTCCCCCCACTACCCTCCACATGCCTTTAAACTCCCTCTTCTCCCACCAGTTGGCATTAGACTCCTCCTCCTCCTCCTCCTCCAGTAACGACAGAAGCGACTTAACCCTTATCGATCTGGCTTATCCAGATGTGGATTTCCTCGTACAGATCAAACCAGCCGCCATGAGAGTGAATACCATTAATATAATGAGTGACTCATAAAAGTCGCCACCGTTTTCCTCCCAAGCGAGTAGAAATTCCAGGGTTAACGACGGTGTTTACTTAACGGTGGTGGGACCGTATCTTAACATTGCCGTGATTAAAAGTGGTGTAAACGTGCGTTACGAAGGGTGTGGGTTTGAGCATGTCGTTATGTTGCTGGAGTGTCTGACGGACAGAGTGGTTGAACGCCTACTTCTCGTTGCAAAGTTACTGGTTTTGATTCCCACAATTAGTACGTTCCAGTCGAGTAATCTGTAAACGGGTACCTAACTGAGATTAGGGAAAGATAACCAGCGAGGAAGGGAAAGGATTATCCGACTTCCATGCACGGTACAATTATGTTTCTAACACTTCATCCCCGATAGCAGTATATTGTGCGGAACTGTCTTTAATATGTAACATCGTAGTGAACAATTGGCGGTTAGATTGGTCAGTTCAATTCAGTTCGGGTCAGCTTAGTTCAGATCAGTTTAGGTCAGTTAAGATAAGGTCATTTCACTTCAGATCGGGGCGTGTCAGGTCAGCTTAATTCAGTTTAGAGTAGGATAGGTCAGTTCAGTTCAGGTCAGATTATTCAAGGTCAGTTCAGGTCATGTCCCTTCAGGTCACTTCAAATTAGGACAATTCAAGTGAGATCAGATCAGGCCAAGTCACTTCATTTCAGTTCATATAAGATCAGGTCAGGTTAGTTCAATTCAGTTTAGGTCACATTGTATCAGGTCACTTCAGGTCAGGTCAATTCCAGTAAGGTCAGATAGTTTAGGTCACTTTAGATCAGGTCAGTTCAATTCCGTTCAGGCCATGAGATGTCAGGTCGGTTCAGGTTATGTCACTTCAGATCCGGTAAATTCAGTTAGTTCAGGCTAATTCAGTTCTGATCGAGTCTGGTCATTTCATATAAGTTCAGGTCAGGTCACTCCAATTTAGTTTAGGTCATTTCAGTTCAGTTTAGGTCACGTTAGATCAGGTCAGTTAAATTCCGTTCAGACCAGGTCAGGTCAGTTTAGATCAGATCAGGTCAGGTCAGTTTAGTTCAGTTACTTGCTTACTTTACTTTCCCTGCGGGAAACCTTACATATTGTTAGCCAAAAAGCTAGCCACAGTTAGTGCTCTTCCATTCGCCACCATCAGGTCTTCCATTGTACAGGATCTCTGCGTCGTAGGATATATAATCAGTTGTTCCGGGTCCCGGACTGCCCCACATTTGCCACCTTCAGGTCTTCCATTGTACAGGATCTCTGCATGATAGGACATATAATTAAGTGTTCAGGGTCTTGGACGGCCCCACATTCGTAATATTCATCGTCTGTATATCCTCATTTTTTTCAGGTTAGATCCACATCTGGACACACCTGCTCTTAAGATGTCCAGAGATCGACACGTAGTATATGGCAAATCATGTCCTGGTGCAGGTTCTTCTTTGATCTTCATCCAACCTGTACCGTTTTTTTCCTTGGCGCTACTTTTCTTTGCGGTTTCTTCCGGACTTCTGTTCTGAGGGCAGTACAGTCCGCAGAAAACTTTTCCTTGATTTCAGTCGTATTTTTTCTGATGTGTGTCCAAAAAAAGAATGTCTCTGGTCTCAAGACTGCTTTGTCTTTCAACTTCAGATAAGACATGTCTTCTTCTTCTTCTTCTTCTTCTTCTTCTTCTTCTTCTTCTTCTTCATGTCTTCTAATATCCGGAGGTGTGATACCAACGATTGCATAGACCATTCCGTTGGTGTCGGTTTAAGGTATCCTGTTACAATTCGACATGTCTATTTTACTGCCATATCGACCTGTTTTTTGTTGTTGCTTAGATGCATTCCATACTGGTGCCGTATACTCTGCCGCTGAAAGACATAGTGCAAGAGCTGATGTGGGAGCACAGTTGTGGATGCTCCCCGTGCAGTGTTTGTCAGCTTGCGAATTATATTGTTTCTTGCACTTACTTTTTTGTTTTATCGCATTGCAATGTGCCTTTTCAGATAATGTGCGATCCATTACAATGCCTAAATACTTGGGTTGTATCGCTATGTTCAGGTACTTGTCCGTGCTATTTAATATGAAATTCTCGTCTTGCTTTTCTGTTCTTCAAGTGGAAAGCACATACCTTTGTTTTGCTGGGGTTGACTTGGAGGTGGCTTTCCTCATTGTATTCAGCCATTCTATTTAGAGGTTGTGCGAGAGGCCAAGTTCCACTGCTTCAAAACGATTTCTTTGTGCAGCTATTGGAGTGTCGTCGGCTTAAATGATCTCTCTTGTTCCTGGGCTAACTGGTTGATCATTGTATAACGTAGAGACCAGTGTTCGTTCTTGTTCCAGGCCAGTATTCTGTTTTTATTTTTCTCATTCACATAGAAATGTCTATTCTGTAAAAAGCATTTGATTACCTGATTAAGGCTCCAGTCTTTGATGACTTTATATATGAGTGCCAGTTGGTGCTCTGGTCGCTCAGTCCAGTTCAGGTCAGGTCACTTCAGGTCAAGTTAGCTTAGATCATGTCAGACCAAGTCGTATCAGGTCGCGTAGGTCAGTTAATGTCAGTTCATGTCAAGTTAGCTTAGATCAGGTCAAGCTATATCGTGTCTCATGTCACTTCAGGTTAGTTAATTTGAGTTGAGTTCAGGTCAATTCAGCTTAGATCAGGTCAGGCCAAGTTGTGTCAAGTCACTTCAGGTCAGTTAAATTGGGTTTCTGTCCATCAGTGAATTCGCTGTAATACTAGTCTAGTGAGCCAGCACACTGCGAATAGGCTACACGCTCAACTTCTACGTCATACAATAATGACGAGTATACAAACCACGTGATCACCCTCATTACTAATTTATGCATAACTTGTTTGGATGTTCAAATGTGACGTCTGTTAGTGAAAACATATTTGGTCATCCATATCCTCTTCCTCGTTATCCGTTATTGTATTTTCAAGATAGGAGAAGCTCTTGACTTGTTTTCATCCATCGTTTTCTTCTTCTTTCTCTTCTTCTTCTTCTTCGTCTAATTCTGTTTGTTCTTATTTTTCTTCTTCTTGTTCTTCTTCTTCGTCGTATTCTGGTTCTTCTATTTCTTCTTCGTCGTTTTCTTTTTCTTCTTCTTTTTCTTGTTCTTCTCGTTCGCCATTGTGATCAGTTATGTCTACAAATGATGTTTAGTTCTGTTATTGAAGGTTGCAGTTGAAGAGAGTTCCCCAGGACTTCCAAACAGCCTTGCGTACAGGTTCGTGCCAACTGGGCCAGAGCTTTGTTCCCAATTGGCTAACAATTTAACACCTGTCCAGGGTATGGCCGACTGTCTGTGCTGCCTGCCTGCACATTCATACAGGTGATGGGTCAAATTTGTTGTAATTCGATATTTGATCAAGATCTGGCAAAGATGGCGCCGTAACTGGCTGCAAGTCTACATTTCTCTACTATTTTGGGGCATTATGGATGCCGCCAGATCACGGATTTGCCTGGAATTCACACTAGTCGACGACTTACACTTGTGTTCACGGATACGTGGAGTTGTTTTCCGTCTGGACTTGTTATTTCGTTCTTTTTTTGTGATTTCTTCCATCCGTTTATCCTGGTCTGGACGCCGGCTGAATGGCGCAACGCTTAAACTAGTTATACCTGTGTCGTATCTCACGGGTTAGTTCTGCCGGTTCACCTTCACGAATATGGCGTGTGGGAATTTTAGATGCTACTATGATGTACTGAATACAGCTGGGGAGAGATGCCAGGCTCACTCACACGCTGAGTGTTGTCCATACGACCTCTTGTGGTTATCGAAAAGGCACGACAAACTGCGTTAGATGCCTTCCCACCTTTCTACCCTGCGGGTTACATGTTTACGGAAAGGCTTCGGTGGGAACCCTGAGGCAAAATCTGCATCCTATGCTATCTCCAGTCGTCTCGATGAATGTCTTGCCACTGGCAAAAGGTAGCTTAGGCTCTGTGCGTGAGGTTGACAAAAGGCGCAGTTTCTTCCTCACTTTAATCCAAATCTCCGCGCAAATCACCCATTTCAGCGGACACAGCAAGAGATACGACTGTCCACACGGCTGAACAAAGAGAGTGGTCTTCATCACTTGTGATGGACAAACTATCGATATTTGATCTGCAATATAGGTTCCATAGCTACTTTTCCAATTATCACAGCTTTTATTTTACTCGGTGTTAATGTCCAATCAATATGTATGTGGCCATTGTCTTATCTCGGTCATTGGCCTTTGTTTCGGTTTGTGTATTCTTCGGTTCTTTCCTGCCTTGGTTTGTGTATTCTTCGGTTCTTTCCTGCCTTGGTTTGTGTATTCTTCGGTTCTTTCCTGCCTTGGTTTGTGTATTCTTCGGTTCTTTCCTGCCTTGGTTTGTGTATTCTTCGGTTCTTTCCTGCCTTGGTTTGTGTATTCTTCGGTTCTTTCCTGCCTTGGTTTGTGTATTCTTCGGTTCTTTCCTGCCTTGGTTGGTGTATTCTTCGGTTCTTTCCTGCCTTGGTTGGTGTATTCTTCGGTTCTTTCCTGCCTTGGTTTGTGTATTCTTCAATTCTTTCCTGCCTTGGTTTGTGTATTCTTCGGTTCTTTCCTGCCTTGGTTTGTGTATTCTTCAATTATTTCCTGCCTTGGTTTGTGTATTCTTCAATTCTTTCCTGCCTTGGTTTGTGTATTCTTCAATTCTTTCCTGCCTTGGGTTGTGTATTCCTCGGTTCTTTCCTGCCTTGGTTGGTGTATTCTTCGGTTCTTTCCTGCCTTGGGTTGTGTATTCTTCAATTCTTTCCTGCCTTGGTTTGTGTATTCTTCGGTTCTTTCCTGCCTTGGTTTGTGTATTCTTCAATTCTTTCCTGCCTTGGGTTGTGTATTCTTCAATTATTTCCTGCCTTGGTTTGTGTATTCTTCAATTCTTTCCTGCCTTGGTTTGTGTATTCTTCGGTTCTTTCCTGCCTTGGTTTGTGTATTCTTCAATTCTTTCCTGCCTTGGTTTGTGTATTCTTCGGTTCTTTCCTGCCTTGGTTTGTGTATTCTTCAATTATTTCCTGCCTTGGTTTGTGTATTCTTCGGTTCTTTCCTGTTTCGGTTCGTGTATTCTTCGTTCTTTCCTGTATCGCTTGGTGTATTCTTTGGTTCTTTCTTGTTTCGGTTTGTGTATTCTTCGGTTCTTTCCTGTTTCGGTTCATGTATTCTTCGGTTCTTTCCTGTTTCGGATCATGCGTTGTGATTTTGCACAAACACTGTTGTATATTGAAATTGTTTTTGTCCGAAGCTACTCCAACTGAATTCTTGCCACTTAACCATGTTTCTATGGTAGCAGGTTACAGTGGTTCTTCTTATATTCCAAAATGTACTGATTAGAAACGAACGAGGGCTCCATGATTTAGTGCGAATGCTAAGTTATCGGCGTGTTCACAACTACAGAGATCCTTGTGTCTACTCGCACTTCGTTGGCCGGTCTGCTGTAATACAATGTCTCTCAAGATTCACGGCGTAGACATAATGGAAGGGGGAACACGGAGAGGAGGGGAGAAGTGGGTCTAGTAAGTATGTTTGCATCTTACTCTGGCGTGAGATAGAAATACAGGGGATCTTGCTTAACCTAGTTTACCTGACCAAAACTTGAAACGGGGTCGTGGTCAGTATAATTCACTTGATCCTGATGTGAGGTCGGGTCATGGTCAATATATTTTATCTGATCCTGATGTGAGGTCGGGTATGGTCAATATATTTTATCTGATCCTGATGTGAGGTCGGGTATGGTCAATATATTTTATCTGATCCTGATGTGAGGCTGGGTCATGGTCAATATATTTTATCTGATCCTGATGTGAGGTCGGGTATGGTCAATATATTTAATCTGATCCTGATGTGAGGCTGGCTCATGGCCAATATATTTTATCTGACCCTGATGTGAGGTCGGGTCATGGTCAATATATTTTATCTGATCCTGATGTGAGGTCGGGTATGGTCAATATATTTTATCTGATCCTCATGTGAGGTCGGGTATGGTCAATATATTTTATCTGATCCTGATGTGAGGCTGGGTCATGGTCAATATATTTTATCTGATCCTTATGTGAGGTCGGGTCATGGTCAATATATTTTATATGATCCTGATGTGAGGTCGGGTATGGTCAATATATTTAATCTGATCCTGATGTGAGGCTGGCTCATGGCCAATATATTTTATCTGACCCTGATGTGAGGTCGGGTCAGGGTCAATATATTATATCTGATCATGATGTAAGGTCAGGTCGTGGTCAGTATATTACACCTGATCCGGACGTTAGCTTGTATTGTCACAGCTGAGAGTGGACGTCGACGATTTCTCATTTCTAATTAAATGCGTCGAAGAATGGGCAACTAAAACGGTGACATTCAAATCTAGCGGTGGCAATGCTTCCACTTACAAACGAATGGGCGAGGAGCGAGTCTCCTGCGTTTTTAAACCGAAATTCTCTGGGTAGAAATAGTTGAACTTCACAAGTAGTAATTTATCTAGGTGAAGGATAGCAATGTCTTTCAACCACTTGCTGGGGAAGGAAGATTAAAGTTTGGTCAAGCAAAATATACTGATCAGACATGTTAGTTAGGCTCAGGCAAAATATACTGATCAGATACGTTAGTTAGGCTCAGGAAAAATATACTGATCAGACATGTTAGTTAGGCTCAGGTAAAAATATACTGAACAGACATGTTAGTTAGGTTCAGGCAAAATATATCGATCAGACATGTTAGTTAGGCTCAGGTAAAAATATACTGAAAAGACATGTTAGTTAGGTTCAGGCAAAATATATCGATCAGACATGTTAGTTAGGCTCAGGAAAAATATACTGATCAGACATGTTAGTTAGGCTCAGGTAAAAATATACTGAACAGACATGTTAGTTTGGTTCAGGCAAAATATATCGATCAGACATGTTAGTTAGGTTCAGGCAAAATATATCGATCAGACATGTTAGTTAGGCTCAGGAAAAATATACTGATCAGACATGATAGTTAGGCTCAGGCAAAATATACTGATCAGACATGTTAGTTAGGTTCAGGCAAAATGTACTGGACAACATCCTCACCTTGACTTCCTCGTAGCCCTTCCTGGAAACGGGCTGTTTTCATGGCAGCCTGACTAACAAGGTGGGGGATCGACGTGATCCACGTAATAATGAGCGACACGCAGATGAAACTAAGCACAGCACAACCGCCTAGAGAACCATGGCCCATCCTCATCAGCACGCTCGGAATGTATTGAAAGCTACGACAACCTGTCTCTTATCGTCCTATTTAAGGCGCACACAAGAGAAACCCTACTCATTGTGGGCATTCGAAACAATAACAACAACAGCAACAATAACAACAACAGCAACAATAATAACATCAGCAACAACAAACCACCTGCTGACATGTCGTTAGTTTTATCTTGACAATCAGCGGTTAAGTGTCGTTAACTGAAACAAAAAGTCTTTCTGAAATCGGATGAACGGATGTGCCTGGTCGTAAATTCCAGATATGACAGTCCAACTGTAACAGTATTATTGTTGTTGTTGTTGTTTTTGTTGTTGTTGTAGTTGTTGTTGGTTTTGTTGTTGTTGAAGTTGTAGGCTAATCGAATTTAGTTGAATTAACTCTCAACATTTTGCCTAGTACCACACAGTTGATGTTTTGAGATTCTATTGCGTATTATGAAGTGTCATCTCCTTTCATTGCCGCAGTTCAATGGTTCTCAGTAACCTAGCAATTTTGGGGATTACAGTGTCGATCCCCACCAAGCTACAGACTGTTGTGACATAATCTATTTCCAGGAGGATGGATAGACATTAAGCAAACAGGTTGATCAGGATGTTCCACCTGACGCTGACTGCTCGTCGCTTCTGCCCAAATGTAAGATTTGCAACAATGCATCCATCATTTAAAAAGAAATCGTAAAGTGCAAAGCGATCATTCCAGAACAATGGATATTAAACACGGACTGGTCCGAAATAATATTGGAGGTTCTTGGATAACAAAATAAAAGTAGGCAGTCGACAACAGAACAAAAAATCCATTTTCTACATGAGCTCAAGAGACAACACCCTAGCAACTCCTGGGCACGTACATGCATAGATGGATCGGCCGCGGAGGTTTTTTTTGTTTAAATAATAATATTAATAATATAGATTGTGAAAGCAAAGATGCACGAAGATCCCATAAACGCACTAACAACACCAAAACCCATCACTACTGTACGAAAACCTACTTGGAGGCAGGATATATTTCCAGAGGTGGTAGAAAATATACCAGGTATTGCAAACAAAAACTGCCAGACCGAAAAAGAAAGGAGAGATACTACCCTAAGCTTCATAACGAAAAGCTACCCAAGCATGGACTGGACCCATGCATACACCGACGGCTCTGTAACAAACACTACACAGAACGGAGGGGCAGGAGCATTCCTGAACCTACCAAATGGCAGAAAAATAACACTGTCATTCGCTACTGGTAAGTACACGAGCAATTTCAGAGCAGAGGCAGAGGCACTGAGGGCGGCAGTGGAAGAAATGGTAACACTCAGTGAAAATGAGAGCCATATAGTCCTGCTGACAGATGCTCTCGAAGTAGTCACAGCGCTAAAAAGCCAGAAAAACACTGAGCTTAATGACTTAAGAGCAGCACTCTGCAAACTGTGCCAACAGTCCGCACCAAAAAGGGTAGTGGTACAGTGGGTTCCGTCACACTGCAACATCCAAGGCAACGAGGAGGCAGACAGACTGGCAAAAGAAGGTGCAAGGCTACCACAAATAGATACCAGTATGACGTACGAAGAGTCAAAACGGCTTATCAAAGCCAGGTACATGTCCAAATGGGAAACCGAACATACTGGTTACACCAAAAACGATGCCTATTACCAGTTGAACCGAAGAGAGCAGGTCGTTGTCTTCAGACTTCGCACTGGCCACAACAGACTGAGGTACCACCTCTTCAACAAATTGAAGATAGGGTGTACCGACGAATGCCCGTGCGGTACTGGTAAAATGACCACTGAACATCTGCTGCAGAACTGCCCGACATACGAGGATCAGAGAGAGCAGATGTGGCCATTGCCAGTGGAACTGCAAGACAAGCTCTATGGTAGTGGCGAGAGTCTCAGGATGACCGCCGCTTTTTTCGAGAAAATAATGGTTACTGTCTGACTGTGTACGCAGAAGAAGAAGATATAGATTGTGTTGGTGACACCGGCAGAATCGCAGGGAAAAAGACAGAGCGGGGGAAAAGACAGCAAATATTGGACAGCTTGAAAGAATGTGAGACGACTAACGACGGAGCTGATACTTGATAAGAGAAAGTGGAGGTCTATGCTATCCACCGTCAACTGGCAGGGCACTTGATGATGACACTGATAGATTGTGAAATTCAATAACAAATAATAGTTCAAACTATAATTTAAAAGATATTAAAGTATCATTTTAGCTAATTGGAAACGAAATAAAATATTTATCAGAAAATAGGCCAAGAATTTGTCAATGCAATCGTTTATATAAAAATAAATTATTTTTTTTTTTACTGAACAGCGTTTCTTCTTCTTCTTCTTCTTCTTCTTCTTCTTCTTCTTCTTTTTCTTCTTCTTCTTCTTCTTCTTCGTACGCAGTCAGACAGTAACCATTATTTTTTCGAAAAAAGCGGCGGTCATCCTGAGGCTGTGGACACTGCCATAGAGCTTGTCTTGCAGTTCCACTGGTGATGGCCACATCTGCTCTCTCTGATCCTCGTATGTCGGGCAGTTCTGCAGCAGATGTTCAGCGGTCATTTTACCGGTACCGCACGGGCATTCGTCGGTACCACCTATCCTTAATTTGTTAAATAGGTGGTACCTCAGTCTATTGTGGCCAGTGCGAAGTCTGAAGACAACGACCTGCTCTCTTCGAACAGCGTTTAAGCACTGTATACATATTGTCTCTAGAACATAACATTATCAGGAAGTTCTCAAGACAAATCCGTACGTGAATATGCTGCTAAATAAACCAATTATTTAGAGAGAATCTGTTACTTGTCAACATTGATTTTCGATTGAGGTGATCTTTTTAAGTTTATCAAGGACCGTCTTTTTGATGAAGACACTGCATTTGATAAATCAGCAATCCACAGATTGCAGGATTTTAAAATCATACGAGAGTCCAACAGATAGAGGCTTCTGAAGGGATGGAGCGGGAGTGTGTACAACTAGCGAGCTACATAAGCCATCAGTATCTACAATCTTCAACAAATACTGAGAAAGACTAATCTACCATGGCAGTGCCCGCAATACAATGATGTTGCTTCTTAACAGAACACAACAGAACATAATTATACCTCCACAATCCCATCGTAGCCCATTTAACGCTGTTACGTTTCTATATAAAAAATCGACATCTGGCGCGTGGTACTACAACTTGAGAGAAAAGTCCAAAATAATAACAGTGTGACCTCCCAGACATGTCGTAAAACATCAATATGGAGGACTGGACGTAAGGCCCGATATCGCTTCCTGAAGGAATGATACAACTAGGGAGGTCCCAGATACTCCTTCCTGAAGGAATTATACAACTATGGAGGTTCCAGATACCCCTTCCTGAAGGAATTATACAAATAGGGAGGTTCCAGATACCCCTTCCTGAAGGAATGATACAACTAGGAACGTCTCCGATACCCCTTTCTGATAGAATGATACAACTAGCGACGCCCAGGATACCCCTTTCTAAAGAAATGATACAACTAGGATCGTCTCCGATACCCCTACCTGATAGAATGATACAACTAGGAACGTCTCTGATACCCCTTCCTGATAGAATGATACAACTATCGACGCCCAGGATACCTCTTCCTGGAGATTGTTTGCGAATGCCCAAAATGAGTAGGTTACTATTTGGCGTGCTTTGAAAAGGACGTTCAGTGGCAGGTTGCAGGAGCTTTCCTTCCATCCCGAGCGTGCTGATGACGGTGGACCGGGGTTCTCCAGGCGGCTGTGCTGTGCTTGGCTTAACTTGCGTGTCACTCACTACTACGGGTATCACAACGATCCCTCATCTCGTTAGCGAAGCTGCCAGGAAAACAGCCTGTTTCCAGGTAGGGCTACTAGGTAGCCGAGGTGAGGCTCTAGGCCAGTATATTTTGGCTGACTCTGACTTTAGTCTTCCTCCCCACACCTTCCTGTAGAAATGATAAAACTAGGGACGCGACCAGCTACCCAACCTGTAGAAAGGACAAAAACTAGGGACGCGACCAGCTACCCAACCTGTACAAATGATAAAACTAGGGACGCGACCAGCTACCCAACCTGTAGAAATGACAAAAACTAGGGACGCGACCAGCTACCCAACCTGTAGAAATGATAAAACTAGGGACGCGACCAGCTACCCAACCTGTAGAAATGACAAAAACTAGGGACGCGACCAGCTACCCAACCTGTAGAAATGACAAAAACTAGGGACGCAACCAGCTACCCAACCTGTAGAAATGACAAAAACTAGGGACGCGACCAGCTACCCAACCTGTAGAAATGACAAAAACTATGGACGCGACCAGCTACCCAACCTGTAGAAATGACAAAAACTATGGACGCGACCAGTTACCCAAACCTGAAGAAATGATAAAACTATGGACGCGACCAGCTACCCATCCTTAAGAAATGATAAAACTAGGGACGCGACCAGCTACCCAACCTGTAGAAATGATAAAACTAGGGACACGACCAGCTACCCAACCTGAAGAAATGATAAAACTAGGGACGCGACCAGCTACCCAACCTGAAGAAATGATAAAACTAGGGACGCGACCAGCTACCCAACCTGAAGAAATGATAAAACTAGGGACGCGACCAGCTACCCAACCTGAAGAAATGATAACACTAGGGACGCGACCAGCTACCCAACCTGAAGAAATGATAAAACTAGGGACGCGACCAGCTACCCAACCTGAAGAAATGATAACACCAGGGACGCGACCAGCTACCCAACCTGAAGAAATGATAACACTAGGGACGCGACCAGCTACCCAACCTGAAGAAATGATAAAACTAGGGACGCGACCAGCTACCCAAACCTGAAGAAATGATAAAACTAGGGACGCGACCAGCTACCCAAACCTGAAGAAATGATAAAACTAGGGACGCGACCAGCTACCCAACCGGAAGAAATGATAAAACTAGGGACGCGACCAGCTACCCAAACCTGAAGAAATGATAAAACTAGAGACGCGACCAGCTACCCAAACGTGAAGAAATGATAAAACTAGGGACGCGACCAGCTACCCAAACCTGAAGAAATGATAAAACTAGGGACGCGACCAGCTACCCAAACCTTAAGAAATGATAAAACTAGGGACGCGACCAGCTACCCAACCTGAAGAAATGATAAAACTAGGGACGCGACCAGCTACCCAACCTGAAGAAATTATAACACTAGGGACGCGACCAGCTACCCAACCTGAAGAAATGATAACACAAGGAACGCGACCAGCTACCCAACCTGAAGAAATGACAAAAACTAGGGACGCGACCAGCTACCCAACCTGAAGAAATGATAAAACTAGGGACGCGGTCAGCTACCCAAACCTGAAAAAATGATAAAACTAGGGACACGACCAGCTACCCAAACCTGAAGAAATGATAAAACTAGGGACGCGACCAGCTACCCAAACGTGAAGAAATGATAAAACTAGGGACGCGACCAGCTACCCAAACCTGAAGAAATGATAACACTAGGGACGCGACCAGCTACCCAACCTGAAGAAATGATAACATTAGGGACGCGACCAGCTACCCAACCTGAAGAAATGATAACACTAGGGACGCGACCAGCTACCCAACCTGAAGAAATGATAACATTAGGGACGCGACCAGCTACCCAACCTGAAGAAATGATAACACTAGGGACGCGACCAGCTACCCAAACCTGAAGAAATGATAAAACTAGGGACGCGACCAGCTACCCAAACCTGAAGAAATGATAAAACTAGGGACGCGACCAGCTACCCAACCTGAAGAAATGATAACACAAGGGACGCGACCAGCTACCCAACCTGAAGAAATGATAAAACTTGGGACGCGACCAGCTACCCAACCTGAAGAAATGATAAAACTAGGGACGCGACCAGCTACCCAACCTGAAGAAATGATAAAACTATGGACGCGACCAGCTACCCAACCTGAAGAAATGTTAACACTAGGGACTCGGCCAGGTCACTATTCTTTAAGAATGATGAAACTGGGCATAGGACTGGAAAGACCATCCGCAAATACTTCAAGTGGACCGATCAATTAAGTATTTAAAATAAACGACATTTTTCAGTAGAAGCTTTTACTTATACTAAAACATGTCAAGGAACCGACAGAATTTGATAGATTAATAGGTCGCACTAGCAAAGGCTGTGTTCCCCGTTTTAGTTCTAGAAGTTATGAAAAAATTGGTACACAAGTGAGAAATATAACTCCATGCAAACAATGGGCATGTCAAATTAAATACAAGTAAAAACTTGCTAAAAGATGAAGGGAGACACCCATACCCCATGGGAACAATGGCGTGACTAAGTCAAGTTAGGCTAAGCAGGGTTGTGCATGGGGCCGGCTTTCCAATCATGCAAAGACTATCATCCACAATAAAAGGAATATAAGACTTCTATTATCAATGGCAGAAGAGTCGCGACAAGAGTCGTAAAACAGAGAGATGAGCCTAGTACTTTTACTGGTACCATCAACACGACACTTAGGGTTGGGAAATAACTATCAATCTAGCGAAGTCATTCAATCATGAAATGTGAATAGATGCGTTAGGCCAGTTTTCGTTGAGTCCATGAATCATTGCCCACTTAAGACGGATATCAATCATGTTCTTAATCAGCGGGCTGGCCTGGTAGCAGTTCGAAGGGAGAATTGTTAGTTCTTGGTGGTTATTGGAACTATTTACTCTTATTTTGTCAGTACTTGCAATGTTTCTTTGGTTGCAGCTTACATTTTTGTCATCCCCCCCCCCCCCCCCCCACAACAAGATATCGTTGTTGTTGCTATTATTGTTGTTGTTGCTATTATTATTGTTGTTCTTGCCACTGCTGTTTCTGCTGCTGTTGCAAACACCACTCCTACTTGAGTTTGGTACTCTTGACTATTTTCTTTTGTGGCGGGTTACAGCGACTCTCCGAACACCCTGAGGCGTTACTGTGAAAATGAACAGGTTTGCCCTGGCTGTAGTGCAATCTGAGGCTCCTCAGTGAGTTCACTATTGTGTTGATCACATTGCATATCCACCATCGTAAGCCAGACTGCAATGAAACAGCCTGATTCCAGAAGGAACTGCTTGGAAGTGAGAAGGCGTATTAATCAGTATCTTTTACCTGGCCCTGGATAAATAAGTCTGAACAATATATTTTACCTGGCCCTGGCTAAATAAGTCTGAACGGTATGTTTTACCTGGCCCTGGCTAAATAAGTCTGAACAGTATGTGTTACCTGGCCCTGGCTAAATAAGTCTGAACAGTATGTTTTACCTGGCCCTGACTAAATAAATCTGAACAGTATGTTTTACCTGGCCCTGGCTAAATAAGTATGACCAGTATATTTTACCTGGCCCTGGCTAAATAAGTCTGAACGGTATGTTTTACCTGGCCCTGGCTAAATAAGTCTGAACAGTATGTGTTACCTGGCCCTGGCTAAATAAGTCTGAACAGTATGTGTTACCTGGCCCTGGCTAAATAAGTATGAACAGTGTGTTTTACCTGGCCCTGACTAAATAAATCTGAACAGTATGTTTTACCTGGCCCTGGCTAAATAAGTATGACCAGTATATTTTACCTGGCCCTGGCTAAATAAGTCTGAACGGTATGTTTTACCTGGCCCTGGCTAAATAAGTCTGAACAGTATGTGTTACCTGGCCCTGGCTAAATAAGTCTGAACAGTATGTGTTACCTGGCCCTGACTAAATAAGTCTGAACAGTATGTTTTACCTGGCCCTGACTAAATAAATCTGAACAGTATGTTTTACCTGGCCCTGGCTAAATAAGTATGACCAGTATATTTTACCTGGCCCTGGCTAAATAAGTCTGAACGGTATGTTTTACCTGGCCCTGGCTAAATAAGTCTGAACAGTATGTGTTACCTGGCCCTGGCTAAATAAGTCTGAACAGTATGTGTTACCTGGCCCTGACTAAATAAGTCTGAACAGTGTGTTTTACCTGGCCCTGACTAAATAAATCTGAACAGTATGTTTTACCTGGCCCTGGCTAAATAAGTATGACCAGTATATTTTACCTGGCCCTGGCTAAATAAGTCTGAACGGTATGTTTTACCTGGCCCTGGCTAAATAAGTCTGAACAGTATGTGTTACCTGGCCCTGGCTAAATAAGTCTGAACAGTATGTGTTACCTGGCCCTGACTAAATAAGTCTGAACAGTATGTTTTACCTGGCCCTGACTAAATAAATCTGAACAGTATGTTTTACCTGGCCCTGGCTAAATAAGTATGACCAGTATATTTTACCTGGCCCTGGCTAAATAAGTCTGAACGGTATGTTTTACCTGGCCCTGGCTAAATAAGTCTGAACAGTATGTGTTACCTGGCCCTGGCTAAATAAGTCTGAACAGTATGTGTTACCTGGCCCTGACTAAATAAGTCTGAACAGTATGTTTTACCTGGCCCTGACTAAATAAATCTGAACAGTATGTTTTACCTGGCCCTGGCTAAATAAGTATGACCAGTATGTTTTACCTGGCCCTGACTAAATAAGTCTGAACAGTATGTTTTACCTGGCCCTGACTAAATAAATCTGAACATTATATTTTACCTGGCCCTGGCTAAATAAGTCTGAACAGTATGTTTTACCTGGCGCTGGCTAAATAAATCTGAACAGTATGTTTTACCTGACCCTGGCTAAATAAATCTGAACAGTATGTTTTACCTGGCCCTGGCTAAAAAAGTATGAACAGTATGTTTCACCTGACCCTGACTAACATTGTCTGATCAGTATGTTTCACCTGACCTTGACTAACATTGTCTGATCAGTTTGTTTCACCTGATCCTGACTAACATTGTCTGATCAGTATGTTTCACCTGACCCTGACTAACATTATCTGATCAGTATGCGTTGCCTGAACTTACGTTAGTGTCCACTTCCCTCACCCCCTAACACACACACAGCTCTCCCACAGGAGTATAACGACACCACTGCAATTGATCCTTGTTGCTCGTCACCCCCATAACAACAGCCTAGTAGATCGTCATTTCTACAACAGCAATGTTGGTGGTTAAGGATATGAGTAATGTATAGGTGGGTTGTTACAAACATGACAACATACAATAGTTTCGTGGTTACAGACATGACAACATACAATAATTTGGTGGTTACAAACATGACAACATACAATAATTAGCGGTTACAAACATGACATGATACAATAATTAGCGGTTACAAACATGACAACATACAATAGTTTGGTGGTTACAAACATGACAACATACAGTAATTAGATGGTTACAAACATGTCAACATACAATAGTTAATGGTAACAAACATGACAACATACAATAATTTGGTGGCTACAAACATGTCAACATACAATAGTTAATGGTAACAAACATGACAACATACAATAATTTGGTGGTTACAAACATGACAACATACAATAGTTAGCTGTTACAAACATGACAACATACAATAATTAGATGGTTACAAACATGACAACATACAATAGTTAATGGTTACAAACATGACAGCATACAATAATTTGGTTTTTACAAACATGAGAACATACAATAGTTTGTTGGTTACAAACATGACAACATACAGTAATTAGATGGTTACAAACATTACAACATACAATAGTTTGGTGATTACAAACATGACAAAATTCAATAGTTTGGTGGTTACAAACATGACAACATACAGTAATTAGATGGTTACAAACATGACAACATACAATAGTTTGGTGATTACAAACATGACAACATTCAATAGTTTGGTTGTTACAAACATGACAACATACAATAGTTTGGTGGTTACAAACATGACAACATACAATAGTTTGGTGGTTACAAGCATGACAACATACAATAGTTTGGTGGTTACAAGCATGACAACATACAATAGTTTGGTGGTTACAAACACGAGTACATACAATAATTAGATGGTTACAAACATGACAACATATAATAGTTTGTTGGTTACAAACATGAGAACATACAATCTGTGCCGTTATATTTGATTGACGACAATCTAATGTGATTGATGGCAATCTATTGAAGGAAGTTGTCAGGATAAAATCCTACCTCGGAATCAGCGGAAACATTAAACAATCTCATTATCTCTTTAGAACGTATCTGAGATTGAGATCTATTAAGAGCTAGAGATGAGATCTAACAAGGGCTGAAGCTGAGGCTTAGAACTCCAAGAGTTTATATGGTGGGGGGAAGAGTTCTTTATCGTTGTTGCGGTCACATCTTGATAAAAGAAAGCAGTGAAGCTCGTTGCATTACGGTCTATACCAACATGAGTGATTCCTTGCTCATTATTTTTGATTAGGTCAATCTATGCTTGCAAACTGAAATCCTTCTTTGTTTTCTATGCTGATCACTCCATTAGGACTCATTATTAATCGTATATTAAAGTACAATTTTTTTAACAAATATAAGAAGATCAAAGAATACACTTTCTTAGAAAAGGTGTGTACACTTAACAATTTCTATTGAAGGATTGACCGAACAATGAGGTAATGTGTTAGTCAAAGGGCTCGCCTTTCAGCTAATGAAATCGGACTATGATGTCGGATGTAAGCGAGATGCGTATGGATGTTAACTGTGGCAGGGATGTAATTGAAATTAGATGTCATAGCAAATAGACGTAAGTCGGGTGAATGTAGGTCAAGTTGATGTAAGTCAGGTGAATGTAGCCAAGTGGATGTAAGTCAGGCAGATGTAAGTCAAGTAAATGTTAGGCAGGTGAATGTAGATCAAGTGGATGTAGGTCAAGTGGATGTAAGGCAGGTGAGTGTAGGTCAAATGAGGGTAAGTCAGGTGAATGTAGGTCAATTGAATGTAAGTCTGGAGAATATATGTCAAGTGAATACAAGCAATGTGAATGTAGGCCATGTAGATGTAAGTCAGGTGAATATAGACCAAGTGAATGTAAGTCATGTCAATGCGGACCAAGTCGATGTAAGCTATGTATATGTAGGCCAAGTGAATGTATGTCAGGTGAATGTAGGTCAAGTGGATTTGGGTCAAGTAGATGTAAGGCAGGTGAGTGTAGATCAAGTGAATGTAAGTCGGTTGAATGTATGTCAAGTGGATGTAAGCCATGTGAATGCAGGTCAAGTGGATGTAAGTCAGGTGTATGTAGGCAAAGTGGATGTAAGCCAGGTAAATGTAGGCCAAGTCGATATAAGTAAAGTGAATGTAGGTCAAGCGGATGTAAGCTAGTTGACTTTAGATCAAGTGGATGTAAGCTAATTGAATGTAGGTCAAGCGGATGTAAGCTAATTGAATGTAGGTCAAGTCGATTTAAGTCGGGTAAACATAATTCAAGTGGATGTACGTCAAATTGAAGTGTAACAAAAGTGGACATATAAGTCTAGAGGACGTTTAAATCTGGTGGATTTAAGTAACTGGTCGTGAACGTTAGTAGATGAAAGTCCAGAGGAAATGTAAGTCAAGTGGACGTGTAAGTCAAGTGGATGTGTAAGTCAAGTGGACGTGTAAGTCAAGTGGAAGTAAGTTCAGCTGACGTATAACTATATTGGGCGTGTACATCACATTGATGTGTCAGTCTAGTAAACGTGTAAGTCAAGTGGATGTAAGTCAAGTTGATGTAAGTGGTTGTAAGTCAAGTATTCGTGAAAGTCAGGTGTTTTAAAGTAGATAAGGTCAGGTGGATGAACGTGAATTCTGTAAATGTTTTGGGATAAGACAAATGGATTTAGTCAATCGGAATTAAGTCATATGAACGTGTAAGTCAAGTGCCTTAAGTCAAATGAATGTAAGTCAAAGTATTGCTGAACATTGTTATTTTTAAAATCAGTGGTCTTGAGGTAAGGTGTTCGCCTCGGGTGCCGAAGGTCGCGGTTCGAATCACGGTTGAAACCGGTATTTTTTCCCTTCTGGTAAAAAATCCCCTGATCTCTTGGTAGTGAGATCAGATTCCCGTGTTCAGTGTCGAGCACGTTAAAAATCCCTTGGCAGTAAGAAATCGAAAAGAGTTGGATAAAATTCAAAATCTCTAGTTAAAAATCTGCCAAATTATTTGTACCTCTCCCAGGGCCTAGTAAGCCGTGGAAAGTTTTAATATACCTACTACATATAGCCAAAGCCGTCGAGTACCTGGTAACAGACATTATCATGCCTGTTTGCATACCAGGATTCCAAGTACTCCAAGTAAATATTAAACAACTAGTTACAAACAGTTGAATCAAATTCTGAATGACAAGCACAGCTTGGCTTGACTTCGTTCGTTCTCAATCTCCCACTATCAAACTCTGATAGGGCTTAAGTAGCAGAATGTAGTCCAGAGAACGGAATGCGTTGTGTCATAGCTTACAGTTTGACTGAGATATTTGCCCCTTTCGGTCCAACGCATCCGACTTCAGCAAGCATTTTTTGAGTACCGGGTTAGCATTCGCTCTTCGATCCCTTCACCTTTGCCAGTTTGCCCTGCTGCAGCCTGTTATCCAGGATCACCGCATGGAGGTGTAGAAAGGTCTTGGCAGGTTTGGTTCACTGGCCCTGACGCTAGCAGTCAGCTATGGGTCGCCGAGCACTGCAGCTCATGCGCTGCTGAGCATCTTGATCCCACAAGCACAGTTTAATTATGGGCAAATATGTTTGTGTGAAGTAAATGGTAGTAGTAGTGATAGTTTTGGTGATGATAGAAATGGTAGAGTAGTGATAGTTTTGATGATGATAGACTATGATAGAGTAGTGGCAGTGTTGGTGATGATAGAAATGGTAGAGTAGTGGTAGTGTTGGTGATGATAGAAATGGTAGAGTAGTGGTAGTGTTGGTGATGATAGAAATGGTAGAGTAGTGGTAGTGTTGGTGATGATAGAAATGGTAGAGTAGTGGTAGTGTTGGTGATGATAGAAATGGTAGAGTAGTGGTAGTGTTGGTGATGATAGAAATGTTAATGGTAGTGATGATAGAAATGGTAGAGTAGTGGTAGTGTTGGTGATGATAGAAATGGTAGAGTAGTGGTACTGTTGGTGATGATAGAAATGGTAGAGTAGTGGTAGTGTTGGTGATGATAGAAATGTTAATAGTAGTGATGATAGAAATGGTAGAGTAGTGGCAGTGTTGGTGATGATAGAAATGTTAATGGTAGTGATGATATAAATGGTAGAGTAGTGGTAGTGTTGGTGATGATAGAAATGTTAATGGTAGTGATGATATAAATGGTAAAGTAGTGGTAGTGTTAGTGATGATAGAAATGGTAGAGTAGTGGTAGTGTTGGTGATGATAGAAATGTTAATGGTAGTGATGATAGAAATGGTAAAGTAGTGGTAGTGTTAGTGATGATAGAAATGGTAGAGTAGTGGCAGTGTTGGTGATGATAGAAATGGTAGAGTAGTGGCAGTGTTGGTGATGATAGAAATGTTAATGGTAGTGATGATATAAATGGTAAAGTAGTGTAGTGTTAGTGATGATAGAAATGGTAGTGCAGTAGTAGTGTTTGTGGTAATGATAAAAATGTTAATGGAAGTGATAGTTCTGCTGCTGATATAGTAGTTGTAGTGATAGTTGTGGTGGTGAAAATGGAAATAGTAGTGGTAGTGATATTGTTGGTAGTGATGATGGAAATGGTAGTAGTAGTGATAGTGACACCATGATGATGACAAATATGCTCGTAATGTTAATGATGCTAGTGGTAATAATAATGCTGGTGATTTTGATAACTGTGATAATGTTGACGATGATGTTAATAATCATGTTCGATGGTGAGAAAAATGTGAAAAATAAAAATATGATAATGCTGATAATGTGATAATGATGATGGAAATGGTGACGGAGAGAATTGTGACGATTGAGGAGATAATGATGGGGGTGATGATAGTGGTTGTAAAAATGGTAACAAATTCCTGCAGCCAAACGACAACCCAACCTACCTGGGAGTCACATTTGTTCGGCGCATGACATGGAAAAGTCAGATTGAGAGAAACCGAATGAAAGCCAGAGAAAGAATGGCAATCATAAGGAAACTTGCTGGCACAAGCTGGGGAGCAGACGAAGGCATACTAAAGAAACTGTACACTGGAAGAGTGAGACCAGTTCTCGAGTGTGGCATTGCGGCATGGACAACAGCAGCGAAGGCGAACTTCGATAAAGTTAACAAACTTCAAAACCAAGCCATGAGAATTATAACAGGTGGCATGAAGTCAACGCCAATTGTAGAACTTGAAAAGATTACAAAACTGCAATCCATGACCGATAGAAGAGACTGCAGAGCCCAGCTGCAGTCAGAGAAACTCCGAAGACTGACGGACAATCCAATGTACCAGAGACTAAACAATTTGGGAAATGGGAAACTAAAGCGGAGAAACTTTGCAGAAATAGCCAAAGCAAAGATGCACGAAGATCCCATAAACGCACTAACAACACCAAAACCCATCACTACTGTACGAAAACCTAACTGGAGGCAGGATATATTTCCAGAGGTGGTAGAAAATATACCAGGTATTGCAAACAAAAACTGCCAGACTGAAAAAGAAAGGAGAGACACTACCCTAAGCTTCATAACGAAAAGCTACCCAAGCATGGACTGGACCCATGCATACACCGACGGTTCTGTAACAAACACTACACAGAACGGAGGGGCAGGAGCATTCCTGAACCTACCAAATGGCGGAAAAATAACACTGTCATTCGCTACTGGTAAGTACTCAAGCAATTTCAGAGCGGAGGCAGAGGCACTGAGGGCGGCAGTGGAAGAAATGGTGACACACAGTGAAAATGAGAGCCATATAGTCCTGCTGACAGATGCTCTCGCCGTAGTCACAGCGCTAAAAAGCCAGAAAAACACTGAGCTTAATGACTTAAGAGCAGCACTCTGCAAACTGTGCCAGCAGTCCGCACCAAAAAGGGTAGTGGTACAGTGGGTCCCATCACACTGCAACATCCAAGGCAACGAGGAGGCAGACAGACTGGCAAAAGAAGGTGCAAGACTACCACAAACAGATACTAGTGTGACGTACGAAGAGTCAAAACGGCTTATCAAAGCCAGATACCTTACCAAATGGGAAACCGAACATACTGGTTACACCAAAAACGATGCCTATTACCAGTTGAACCGAAGAGAGCAGGTCGTTGTCTTCAGACTTCGCACTGGCCACAACAGACTGAGGTACCACCTATTCAACAAATTGAAGATAGGGTGTACCGACGAATGCCCGTGCGGTACTGGTAAAATGACCACTGAACATCTGCTGCAGAACTGCCCGACATACGAGGATCAGAGAGAGCAGATGTGGCCATTACCAGTGGAACTGCAAGACAAGCTCTATGGCAGTGGCGAGAGCCTCAGGATGACCACCGCTTTTTTCGAAAAAATAATGGTTACTGTCTGACTGCGTACGCAGAAGAAGAAGAAGAAGAAGAAGAAGAAAATGGTCAAACAATTGTCATAATGATGGTGATGATCATTGCGACGATGATGTTAGTGATACTGCTGGTGATATCAATGCTTATTGTATTGATCACTGTAATGTGATGGCATTTATGAGTTTATCGAGGATTGTAAGGATCAAAATAGTGGTTATCATAATTATGAGAGTAATGGAAATAGTGATGGTGAGAGTAATGTTGATGTTAATGATGATAGTGATGATGATATGGATGGTGATAGTGATGGTGATAGTGATGGTGATAGTGACTGTGATGTTAATGATGATAGTGATGGTGATAGTGATGGTGATAGTGATGGTGATAGCAATGTTGACGGTAATGATAAAAGTAGTGGTCGTGGTAACGCTGATAGTAATGATGAAGTAATAGTGATGATAATGTTGAAAGTAATTATGAAGTAAGTGTGATGTTAATGGTGATGGTAGTGTTAAAGGTAATGGTGATAGTAATGGTGGTGGTAATGTTGAAGGTAATGATGAAAGTAATTGTTGTAGTAATGTTGAAGGTAATGATGACAGTAATGATGATGACGATAATGATGTTGATGTAAGAAAACCAGACCGTTCTCTTTATACGAGTGACCTGGTCCTACCCCAAGGTCATAGGGCGGCCTGCACGTGTACCGGATATGCTGGATTATTAATTAAGGAAGATGCACGTGCCGTTACAATCCGACATATCCAGGACGAGGTTCGGGTCACTAACACGTGATAGACGTAGATTGGGATAGAGGTGTTGGATTGAGCAGCTTAGAAGTGTAGGAATGGTGGATGGAGAATGTGGGACAGACAGATAGAGGGAAAGTTAAAAAGAAAGTGAGAGAGCGGAAGAATTGAAGATACAATTAAGGTGATAGAGAGAGAGGGGGAAGGAATTAAATAGATACAATTATGGAGATAGAGATGTAGACAGAGAGAGAGAGAGAGAGAGAGGGAGAGGAGTGAGAATTAAATAGATACAGTTATGGAGAAAGAGAGAGAGAGAAGGGAACAATTGAAGAGATGTAATTATACATACACACACACATACATACATATACACAAACACATACACACACACACACATACATACATATACACAAACACATACACACACACATACATACATATACACAAACACATACACACACACACACACATACATACATATACACAAACACATACACACACATGCATGTTAAGTAGCAAAGAGACGAGCCAATGCAAATGCATCGTCGAATGTTTAAGAATTGACAAAATGCAATGAAAATGTGTGCAGTTGTAGTTGTTCCTTTTCTTTTTGAATTGCTCACGTTCGCATAACTTTTGAAAGATGTCATCATGAGATCCATCTGCTACAAACTGGAGTTCACTCTAGAAAGAATATAGGTTATCTTGATCATAAGGCACCTGATGATATTCCTCAAAAACGTTGTCCACCAAACAGATTTCTCCGGGATCAAGATGCTGAGCAGCGAATGAGCTGCAGTGGTCAGCGACTCATAGCTGACTGCTAGCGTCAGGGCCAGCGAACCAGAGCTGCCAAGACCCTTCTACACCTCCACGTGGTGATCCTGGATAACAGGCTGCAGCAGGGCAGACTGGCTAAGGAGAAGGGATCGAAGAGAGAATGCTAAAGCGGTACTCAAACAATGCTTGCTGAAGTCTGATGTGTTGGACCGAAAGGTGCAAATATCGCAACCAAGCTGTAAACTACGTCACAACGCATTCCGTTCTCTGGACTACATTCTGCTACTTAAGCCCTTTCAGTGTTTGGTAGCGGGAGATTGAGAATGAACGAAGCCAAGCCAGATTCCTCTAACACTTTATCCACCAAACATATTCCTCAAAAACGTTGTCCACCAAACAGATTTCTCTAACACGTTATCCATCAAACAGATTTCTCTAACACGTTGTCCACCAAATAGATTCCTCTCACACTTTGTCCACTAAACAGATTCCTCTAACGCTTTATCCACCAAACAGACAAGTTGACAATACAATTTGGCGTCTGATGATCCAAAAAATGCATCGCGAAAAGACAAGAAAATTCACTGAGTTAAAACAATTAGTCTGGACGAATGGAATGAACTTCATCACACTATAATCGGTGGAGCGATCGGGAATGGTAAAGGTTGAAACGTCCAATACAAGTTGATTTAGACAACATCTTTGTTGGATAATTATGAACACATGCATCAATTTTAGAAAACTGGAAGATGTAATGGATTTTAATATCTGGGATCTACCAACAATAATTCTGGAGATTGTGAATTTGAAATCAAACGAAGACTTGCAAATTGTTACAAACAAGCTAAAACATGACAATTTTGTTCTAGGCACATTTACCTAGACCACTGATCAGGACTTGCATGCTCCCAATGGAGACGTAATGTTGTCCGACATGGAAATTAACTCAAATCAAAAAAGATAAAAGATTTTCAAATGAAGTGTTAAAAGAAGGAATATATGATGGACAGGTAAAAAAACAAATAGAGAAATGTAGCAATCGATGCATATCACAGCAGGACATTTGCTTCTGCACAACAGCGCAAGAACAAACTTGTGTTGGATCAATTTTATCGCACATACCCTGATGGTGTGGGTCCACGAGTGTGTCAAGATGCGAGTGTGGGTAATATATATATATATATATCGTACAGAGATGTAAGCGTGGGCTAGGAGCACTCACGACCATGGCTGCTGCCAACGAGGAACAGCGTCTTCTGTTCATTCTATTTCGACACGTTGTGCTGTCGGTTGTTCATTACGGACTGGGCATCATCACTTTCCAATCCATGCGACTGGTTCTGGGCTGCACTAGAGATGCCCCGATTATGATGATGCGGTACATGTTGGGATTGTTATCGATGACATCCAGACACAAAATGGCACAAGTCAAAGTCTTTATTCATGTCACCACAGACATGTGATACACTCTATATAGTATTATGTCAGACATCATGGGATCAAGAATCAAAAGAGAGGAGTCATATATGGCACAGGGTGAGACAATAGGACATGTCACGCCAGCTGTGACGATAGTCAAAGCCGGAGATTGGGTCGACACCGGTGATAGAATTATAGAGTACCAGAGAGTCATCATAACCTTCGGCAAGGAATGCAGAGAATGCAGAAACGGGAGAGGACAACGCGAGATGAATCAGCTGATAACTGAGAACACACAGTATAGTGATACGTCATATACACCGACGGATCGCTGCTGTGTGGTGGGACATCACGCCAGGGCTTCTCGGCTAGAGTGAGAGGACGGGTCGTTGCCGAGCGCAGTAGGGCATACATGTCAACAACCTCTAGTTTGATAATGGAGACAGAAGCAGTGAGTTCAACGCTGAGATTGGTATCTGAGACTTCTTTAACAATGGCAGCCATCTTCAGAAGGTACAAAAGGGATGGCTTAGGTACGAGTGGATAGCAGCTGTTGAAGCCTCACACCTCCAGGGGTTGACATGGATCGCCTGTCCTGGTCATGCTGGAATTCAGGGCAACGAAAGAGCTGACATCTTGGATTCCCAAGCTCCCATCATGGACACGTTAGTAATGGATAAGGCTTTCATTTTGAAATCAATCAATGACCGTCTGCTAGATGAGGACACCGCAATAGATGAAACAGCAATCCCCAGACTGCAATGTTTCGACATTAAACGATGTTCCAGCGGAGCAGGAGAGTGTACAACTAGCGAGCAACAGTGACCATCAGCATCCAGACCCTGCACCATTTGCTGAGAGTGACTGAGCACCTATGGGTATGCCCGAGGTGCAGTGACGTTGATTTTAAGATACATAAACTAAACAGAAACGTATATATATATATATTGTTGGTTGGTTGGTTGGTTGGTTGGTTGCTAATGCTCATGGTTTGGCAACCCTTTGGTGAGCCCTGAAAAAGAGGGAACTTGTGGTAGCTTTCCTGACATCCCGAGGGAGCGGATGAAGTAGACCGGGATACTCCTGGCGGTTGTGCAATGCCTGGCTTCACCTGCGTATCACTCGCTACAAAGGGGATCACATCGAACCTCACCTTGTTTAGCCAGAGTGTTGTCCCTAACAACAACCCGTTTCAAAGACGATCAACGAGGAGGTCAGGTGTGGGTCTTGGCCAATATATTTCTCCTGATCCTGACTAAAATTGTTTGACCAGAGTGTATATTTCCTAACCAGATGTTAGCCTCATCGCCCTATATATATATGTATATGTGCACATACATACGTACATACACAAACACGCATATCACACACACATATACACGCCCACACATTAAAAATTAAAATTGACGCAAACAAGGGCAGATAATTCTGATGAAAACCTCTCATCCTGACAATTTTATCCCCTTCCAAAAACATCACCGTAATTACCAGCAATTATATTTTTTATCTCCCTTGACACGATGTAAGAAAAAAAGTAGTTGAACCACGAACGACCTGTTCTTCACATTCCTGTCCATCTCCGCCATCTTATCTAAACCTTCTCTTCTATCCTTCATCATATTCTCTTATTACCAGGTCAAAAATGTACATGTGTTTAAATATCAGGCATTGGCATCATCATCATGTGCCGTGGAGAGGGCAATAATCATCAGGCATGTATCTTTTGAGCATTTTAGTCAAACAAGAAAGGGTCGCTGCTCTCCTAACCATCATGCCATGCCATCTGAAGTCGTTTTACTTTAACTTTGTGTAGATGTATCTGTATCTTGCCTGATGTATTAATAAAATAGTCTATCTATCTATCTAACTATCTATCTATCTATCTATCTATCTATCTATCTATCTATCTATCTATCTATCTATCTATATTTATATATATATATCTATATATATATATATATATATATATATCTTTCTATCTATCTATCATCTATCTATCTGTATATCTGTCTGTCTGAATGTATGTCTGTATGTCTGTCTGTCTGTCCTGTCTGTTTCTCTAGCTGTCTAGTTGGGTAGCTGCCTGCCTGTCTGTTGTCTGTCTGTCTATATGTTTGCCTGTCTGTCTGAATGGCGTGCTGGCTGTTTGCCTGCATGCCTGCCTGACCGTCTCTCTGCCCGTCCGTCCGAATCACCTGCCTGCCTGACCGTTCCTCTGTCAGCCCGTCCGTGCCACTCATATGTCTGCCTGCCAAGTATGTCTGTTGTCAATCTGTGTATCTACTTATCTGTCTATCTACCTATCAAATTGACTCAAATGTATCCATCTACATTTATGTCACTGTTTCTGTTTTTCCTTCCTTCTCTCTTTCTTTCGTTGCATGTATGTATGTATGTATGTGTGTGTGTGTGTGTGCGCGCGTAAATGTATATATATATTTCACTTTCAATCCATCACTTGTTGCATCCTCCTGAATGTTCTGTACAGCAATAAATATATCTATAATTCTTTATTTAATAATAGCAAGCGATGACGACAACAACAGTCAGACATGTTGTGCTGCACGTGAGATCGGAGGTGGCTGTATGGTCCAATTCTGACACGGAAGATCCTTCCACTTACATGGCATTTAATGTCAGAATTGGACATTTGAGTGTCAGTTGTTTTGTCTTTTCGCAAAGTGCGTTTCTTTCTGTGCTTCAGGACCGGCGTTCCTCAGCATTGGAGGTGTCTCTGATGGTGGTTCTACGTCATGCCTTGCGGTCTTGTGCGAGACGATCCCATGGGTTTGCATGGATTCTGAAGCGTGTCAGAGATACTTTGAGGGAGTCTTTGAAACGCTTGTGTTGGTCACCGGCTTGACGCAGGTCATCTTTCAGCTCACCATACATTAGTTGTTTGGGGTTGCGGTTGTCTGGCATACACAGAGCGTGGCCGGCCAACCTATCTGGGTTTTCTGCTACAGTGTGTGGATGCTCGGAATTTTTGCCTTCTTGAGGATCTCGCTGTCTGGTACCCTATCCTGCCACTTTATTTTGAAAAATCTACGGAGACACCTTGTACCCAGTCCACGTGTCAATGGCATACAGAAAGGTGGGGAGCACTACAGTTTGGTAGACTGAGTTTCGTATAAAGCATAAGACCCCTCCGATAATAGACACTGTTGCGCAGCATCCCAAAGGCAGCACTGGCCTTGGAGATTCTGTTACTGACAGAGTCAATATTGGAGGCGCTCGTTCTTGACTCTGATATCTGGGTCGCGATATGTGTCACTCGGAACAGGCTGAAACATGACTTCGGGTTTTTTGGTATTAATTGTAATACTGAACATGGCAATGGTTGTGGGCAACCTGTCCACATGTGTCTTTCGTTGTTCGCAGCGAGGGCACAATCATTAGAAAAAAGCAATATTGAGATGGATGTGTCCTTTACCTTGCTGTGAGCTTACAGTCGTCTGTGATTAACAAGTTTTCTGTCAGTCCTGTATTTTATTTCCACTCCGATTTGGTACCAACCCTGATAGCTGACGCTGATCATGGCAGCAAACATTATGCTGAAGCGTGTTGGGGCTAGTACACAGCTCTGCTTGACGTCATTTGTCACAGGAAAGGCCTTTGACGTTTCCCCACCACTCAGCGCAAGAGCATTCAAACATTCGTGGAACTCTTTGACAATTTTTGTGAATCTGCATGACATCCGAATTTTACCCTGCTCTTCCAACGTCTATCTCTGGTAAGGTGTCAAAAGCTTTGGTCAGGTCCACGAAAGTCATGTACAGCCCACGAATGTTATGTGCATTCCATGAAACACATGTACAGCCCACGACAGTCATGTACAGCCCACGAAAGTCATGTACAGCCCACGAAAGTCATGTACAGCCCACAAAAGTCATGTACAGCCCCCGCTGCTGCTCTTGGCATTTGTCCTGAAGATGCTGAACCGCGAATATCATTTCCATAGTTACACGACCCGATCTGAGGCCACACTGGCTCTCTGGAAGAACATCATGTTCTTGGTGAGCGATCAATCTATTGAAGAGAACTTGTGCCAGTATATTGCCAGAAGTCGATAGGAGGGAGATTCCTCTGTGGTTATCGCATGATTGATGATTTCTCTTTCGCTTGAATAAGTGGATGATGGTAGCATCCGTCAGTTCTTGTGAGACAGTCTCAGTGGTCCATATTGTGTTGTGGGGCAGTCTCAGTGGTCCATATTGTATTCTGGGACAGTCTCAGTGGTCTATATTGTGTTGTGGGACAGACTCAGTGGTCCATATTGTGTTGTGGGACAGTCTCAGTGGTCCATATTGTGTTGTGGGACAGACTCAGTGGTCCATATTGTGTTGTGGGAAAGACTAAGTGGTCCATATTGTGTTGTGGGACAGTCTCAGTGGTCCATATTGTGTTGTGGGACATACTCAGTGGTCCATATTGTGTTGTGGGACAGTCTCAGTGGTCCATATTGTGTTGTGGGACAGTCTCAGTGGGCCCTATTGTGTTGTAGGACAGTCTCAGTGGTAAATATTGTGTTGTGGGACAGTCTCAGTGGTCCATATTGTGTTGTGGGACAGTCTCAGTGGTCCATATTGTGTTGTGGGACAGTCTCAGTGGTCCATATTGTGTTGTGGGACAGTCTCAGTGGTCCATATTGTGTTGTGGGACAGTCTCAGTGGTCCATATTGAGTTGTGATAGTAGCATCCTTCAGTTCTTGTGGGACAGTCTCAGTGGCCAATATTGTGTTGTGGGCCAGTCTCAGTGGTCCATATTGTGTTGTGGGACATTCTCAGTGGTCCATATTGTGTTGTAGGACAGTCTGAGTTGTCCATATTGTGTTGTGATGGGTGGGACAGTCTCTGTGGTCCATATTGTGTTGTGGGACAGTCTCATTGGTCCACATTGTGTTGTGGGACAGTCTCAGTGGCCCATATTGTGTTGTGGGACAATCTCAGTGGCCCATATTGTGTTGTGGGACAGTCTCATTGGTCCATATTGTGTTGTGGGCC
Organism: Ariolimax columbianus; assembly: GCA_036924085.1. Lineage (NCBI taxonomy): Eukaryota > Metazoa > Mollusca > Gastropoda > Stylommatophora > Arionidae > Ariolimax > Ariolimax columbianus. The sequence goes on from JAVGWX010000019.1 coordinate 17,400,060, forward strand.
AGTCTCTGTGGCCCATATTGTGTTGTACAACTCAGTCTCTATGTTTGTTAGGACATAACTACCTGCTTTGTAGATCTCAGCCGGTATTAAGTCGGCACCTGCAGCCTTCCCATTTGATTGTTGATTGATTGCAGCTCTGACCTCCTTGATATTTGGAGGAACGTCCAGATCATTGTTCAGTGGTGTCTGAGGCAGGCGTTCTAATGCCTCGTCGGAGACGTACAACGGTTGGTTGAGGACCGTGCGGAAGTTTTCTACCCAGCATTCCGGTATTCTCGGTTTGTCTGTCAGCAGTTCTGAGCCATCTATAATTCAAAATTAGAGTTCCAAACGACGGTTGAGGGTCATAAACAGTCTTTAAAGCGTCATAGAAGCGTTTTATGTCGTTTCTGTCAACATAAAGTTGAATTTCATCTGCCTTGTTTCCCAGCCACGTGTCCTTCATCTTAAATTAGCCTTCATGTTTCAGCACGCATCCATTTTTTTTACCATTACCAAGTCGCCATTCAAAACAAACGATTATTGGTTCTAAATGTTGTTTTAGCAGGGAGTAGGGTTGAGGAGGAACTGTCAATAGTAATCAAATACACCCATATCGTTTGTCGCATATAGCCGCTGACAACAAAGTCCATCTCCTGACCTTCACGAGGTAGAACTGTTTGTGATTAATAGACGAAGGTGCGGAAGGGGAGTCACTGACCCCTTAAAACCAGTAGTTTCGGGCAGATGGGGCTAAGAAGGCAGCTCATCTAGGAGAAGGAAAACTCTGATTTCAAATCATCTGAAACCTTGCAGATGAGATACTAGAGTATCTTGTCGGGTTTTGTCAAATATGGCTGTGCAACTAGTTTTCTGATAACTCTGAAAGTTGGTCAGCATCTATAAAAGCTGACACCCGACGATGTGCGAAGGAGCACATGCAAGAGGATACAGTGCCTTATCCTAGAGCGAGGAAAGACAACCTCAGCTGAGTGTTGTTGCAGGGAAGACCAGGCCCTTAACCTTGGTTGGTGACTGGTCTTGGAGTGAAGCCTCGACAGGCGAAAAGATAGCGCATTGCTATGCTGATCCGGCAGCTTCTGCAGCTTGTCTTGTTCCAAATGTATTGGTATCACCTTTCCCTTTTAGCAAACAAGGCAGACCGAGAGAGGGACCATCCTGCATGGGCAACACATGGTCTCTATATTTCTGCCCGGGCTTTGTGCTAATAGCACAATTAGTATCGTCTGACAAAACAAAACAGGCAGGGAGTACTTGAACCTGCTTCGCCAGCTTTACATGCTGAAGTGCTAGCACATTCAAATTGTTACAAATACAACAGCTGGGTATATAGTTCAGTTTTCTAAGTCCCTAGATTAACCAAACCTCAGCCAATTGCATGTTGATTTCATGTGATCATTACATAAGAGTTTATAAGTTAATGAGTCAGGCAATATAATTGAACGGAAAAGGCTTTATCTATTGGTGACAAGACGATAATTTCATCTTTGTCTACAGGAAATTAAAAACATAAAAAAACAACATCTCTTTATCAACAGGAGATTTAAAGAATAACAAATATCATCCAATGTTTATGAACTGGCGACTTAAAGAATAGCAAACATCATCCAATGTTTATCAACTGGCGACTTAGAGAATAGCAAACATCATCCAATGTTTATCAACTGGCGACTTAAAGAATAGCAAACATCATCCAATGTTTATCAACTGGCGACTTAAAGAATAACAAACATCCAATGTTTATCAACTGGCGACTTAAAGAATAACAAACATCATCCAATGTTTATCAACTGGCGACTTAAAGAATAACAAACATCCAATGTTTATCTAAAGGCGAACTAAAACCTAGTAAACAACATTACTTTATTAGAAACATGCGATTAAAAACCTAACAAACAGCAGCCCCCTTTTTGCAACTATAGATTTAAAACTTCCCCCCAAAAAACGTCACGTCTTTATCAACCGGAGATTAAAAATCTTACATAAAACCATCACATCTTTATCAACCGGAGATTAAAAACCTTACATAAAACCATCACATCTTTATCAACCGGAGATTAAAAACCTATCAGAAAACCATCACGTCTTTATCAATAGGAGATTAATAACATATAAAAAAAATATCACCTCTGTATCAATAGGAGATGGAGCAGAACTCTTGCATGGACGCGATTCGGGACACCATTAAGAGAGAGGTCGACCAATATAAAGACCTATTGAGTATGGTAAAAGCCCGAAACTCACATGTTTTGGGCATGTTTTAAGATCGTCTGGTTTGACAAAGACGGTCCTGCGAGGAGCTGTGTCTGAGAGCCGTAAGAGAGGGAGGCAGAACAAGATATGAAATAACATCATCAGGGAGTGGACGGGAAGGTCCATAACTAGAACAAATATTATGGAACAAAACCGAGTGGAGTGGATGGAATTGGTCCAATAATTTGTAGTATAAGTGACCAAATGACCTTTCTGGTTACGGGACTTATGATGATGATGATGCGATTTTGTGAATATATAGTGCATATGTATCCCTTATAATATATAGGCATATTTATCCCTTATTATAATATATAGGTTTATTTATCCCTTATAATATATAGGCATATTTATCCCTTATAATATATAGGCATATTTATCCCTTATAATATATAGGCATATTTATCCCTTATAATATATAGGCATATTTATCTCTTATGATATATAGGCATATTTTTACCTTATACTATATAGGCATATTTATCCCTTATAATATATAGGCATATTTATCCCTTATAATATATAGGCATATTTATCCCTTATAATATATAGGCATATTTATCCCTTATAATATATAGGCATATTTATCCCTTATAATATATAGGCATATTTATCCCTTATAATATATAGGAATATTTATCCCTTATAATATATAGGCATATTTATCCCTTATAATATATAGGCATATTTATCCCTTATAATATATAGGCATATTTATCCCTTATAATATATAGGCATATTTATCCCTTATAATATATAGGCATATTTATCTCTTAAAATATATAGGCATATTTATCCCTTATAATATATAGGCATATTTATCCCTTATAATATATAGGCATATTTATCCCTTATAATATATAGGCCAATTTATCCCATATAATATATAGGCATATGTATCCCTTATAATATATAGGAATATTTATCCCTTATAATATATAGGCATATTTATCCCTTATAATATATAGGCATATTTATCCCTTATAATATATAGGCATATTTATCCCTTATAATATATAGGCATATGGTTCGTCCAGCTTAGGTCCTACTAATTCATCACATCTTTTTCTTAGCTAGAAGAAATTGAAGCTTTGACAAGTCTACATAAACTGGAATAGATTGGACATTTGGCAAGTCCCACTATTATTTCGTATCTTCTAACTTGAAAAGATTATACATTTGGCAACTCTCACTATTATATCGTATCTTCTAACTTGAAAAGATTATACATTTGGCAAGTCGTACTAATATATCGTATCTTCTAACTTGAAAAGAGTATACATTTGTCAAATCCTACTATTATATCGTATCTTCTAACTTGAAAAGAATATACATTTGGCAAGTCCTACTATTATATCGTATCTTCTAGCTTGAAATGATTAGACCTGTGGCTACCTTGACCAGAGTTGTTTAGTATATTATATAACAAAAGTAGGACAACTGAGACGCTAGTCCAGTCAGGCACTAAATACTGACCATGATCTAATGTCAGAGTTAACACACTGACCAAGACCACAAACTCTCTTCCATGTAGCGTTCCCTGGAAACTGGCTGACGAAATATGGATCGATGTGATCCCCGTAGTAGTGAACGTCACGTATATGAAGCCAAGTATAGCACAACCGCATGGAGGAGTGTGGTCCACCTTCATCAGTATTGTCGGGATGTGAGGATAGCTACTACAACGCGTCACTTAACGTCCTTTTCTGTGCACACAAAAGAGTAAACATATTAATTGTGGGTATTAAAACAACAAACAACAACAACAATAATAAAAGAACTCCTCCTAATGTGTGTTCCAGTGACCCATACGTTAAGCTTACGTCTCTGAATTTGGATCGAACACGCCCGCTAACGGGGCACGGGGATACATTTAAGTGTATTCATTAATGTCATTACACAAATTTCGCATCCCTGATTTCACAAGCATATAAAATGAAAATTAGCATTTTCTCGAGTAATGAATATACAGAACATACTATGGAAGTGTTATCAGTGCTTGTGACTTTATCGTCTGTAGTAATCACACCAATTGCGTTTTTCAATTACATCGATTTCCAGTGTAATGATATCAATTTTACTGCATACATTTACTGATATATTTTGATTGTGTCTGTAGTTATGATCAGGCTGTAATAAGGGTAAAATCGTCAAAAAACTTGAGTGGGTTTATATGGGGAGAGGACACTAACTTCAGGTCAGGCAGCACATTCTGATCCGACTAAGTTAGTCAGGGTCCGGTGAAACATGCTAGGCAGACTATGTTTGTCAGTTTCCGGTGAAACATGCTAGTCAGACTATGTTAATGAGGGTCATAAAGTACATGCTGATGAGGCTGTGTTTGTCAGGGTCAGGTGAAACATGCTGATTAGGCTGTGTTTGTCAGAGTCAGGTGAAACATGCTGATGAGGCTGTGTTCGTTAGGGTCAGGTATAACATGCTGATGATGCTGTGTTTGTCAGGGTCAGGTGAAACATGCTGACGAGGCTGTGTTTGTCAGGGTCAGGTGAAACATGCTGATCAGGCTGTGTTAGTCAGTGTCAGGTGAAACATGCTGATCAGACTAAGTTAGACAGGTTCAGATGAAACATACTGAAGAATACAGCATCTTCATTCCAATTAGTTCTCCAAAGAAAATAAATCTTTCTTTACAACTTGGCTAACGTGGAAGTGATCGACCTGTAATCGCTGTACTGGTCAGCTTACTTAGAAGTCTTGAATTTTACTAAAGCCAGGAGTAAGATGGTCTGCCTTTTATATATCTCTTTGAAATGTGAGGGCAGCCACTGTACCTCACCAGCAAAGAAAGTAGTCAAATGCACCTAACTCCAGAATGAGTGCCATTAGAACAACAGAAAGGGTCTATAGTTTCACAAGACTATGGAAGAGTTCTGTTGCCATCACATGACTCTCAATGTGGTATGTTGGTGTAACCGGGCTCCCAAATGGGTCTGCCAGCATCCCCAGACACCTAAAAGAGTTTCTTGGCACCGGACTTACAAAGAGGTCTGCTAGCATCCCCAGACACCTAAAGGAGTTTCTTGGCACCGGACTTACAAAGAGGTCTGCTAGCATCCCCAGACACCTAAAAGAGTTTCTTGGCACCGGACTTACAAAGAGGTCTGCTAGCATCCCCAGACACCTAAAAGAGTTTCTTGGCACCGGACTTACAAAGAGGTTTGCTAGCATCCCCAGACACCTAAAGGAGTTTCTTGGCACCGGACTTACAAAGAGGTCTGCTAGCATCCCCAGACACCTAAAAGAGTTTCTTGGCATCGGACTTACAAAGAGGTCTGCTAGCATCCCCAGACACCTAAAATAGTTTCTTGGCACCGGACTTACAAAGAGGTCTGCTAGCATCCCCAGACACCTAAAAGAGTTTTTTGGCACCGGACTTACAAAGAGGTCTGCTAGCATCCCCAGACACCTAAAAGAGTTTTTTGGCACCGGACTTATAAAGAGGTCTGCTAGCATCCCCAGACACCTAAAGGAGTTTCTTGGCACCGGACTTACAAAGAGGTCTGCTAGCATCCCCAGACACCTAAAAGAGTTTCTTGGCACCGGACTTACAAAGAGGTCTGCTAGCATCCCCAGACACCTAAAAGTGTTTCTTGGCACCGGACTTACTAAGAGGTCTGCTAGCATCCCCAGACACCTAAAGGAGTTTCTTGGCACCGGACTTACAAAGAGGTCTGCTAGCATCCCTAGACACCTAAAAGAGTTTCTTGGCACCGGACTTACAAAGAGGTCTGCTAGCATCCCCAGACACCTAAAAGAGTTTCTTGGCACCGGACTTACAAAGAGGTCTGCTAGCATCCCCAGAGACCTAAAGGAGTTTCTTGGCACCGGACTTACAAAGAGGTCTGCTAGCATCCCCAGACACCTAAAGGAGTTTCTTGGCACCGGACTTACAAAGAGAACTGCTTGCACCCCCTGACACCTAAAAGAGTTTCTTGGCACCGGACTTACAAAGAGGTCTGCTAGCATCCCCAGACACCTAAAGGAGTTTCTTGGCACTGGACTTACAAAAAGATCTGCTAGCATCCCCAGACACCTAAAGGAGTTTCTTTTCACCGGACTTACAAAGAGGTCTGCTAGCATCCCCAGACACCTAAAGAAGTATCTTCGCATCTCCGGACACCCTTATGGGTCTACTAGCATCACCGGACAACCAAACGGGTTTTTTTGTTGGCATCACCAGAATGTCAAAGGGGTATGTTGACATCTCGGGACTCCCAAAGACGTCTGTTGTCATCACCTGACTTCAAATGGGATCTGTTGACATCACCAGACTGTCAACGGGTTCTTTTAGCATCACCGGACTCCCAAAGTTGTTTGTTGGCATCACCGGAACGCCGAAGAAGTTCTTTGCCACTACTGGACTGTCGAGAAGAACTGTTAGCGTCACCAGACTGCCAAAGGCATATGCTAGCATCTTTAGATTGCCAAAGGGATTTGTTGCAATAACAATAACCTAACTGCCAAAGAGGTGTATGTGCCTCACTATATTGTGAAAGGTATCCAAATGCTTAATTAAACTTCAACTGCGAATCTGACTGCCAAACGATCCCATGGCAGAAAATCGATTTAAAACACTTGTTCTATAAAGTGTCCTATCTTCAGCTTAATTCTAGTTCAGCAATGTTCATGACCCATATCAAATACTGTAAAACACATCTTTATGTCAATGAGACACCAACAAAAAGTCTAACCAATGTTCATTGACGAAATCGTTTCCTGCATTTTGCCATTGTTTACTCACATTTATGTACACTTTCTTTCATATTACTTTTATCTACACATCTTGCCATCTATTTCTTCTTTTATTTTGACACTCGCTTCAACTTCGCAACTTTAATAATAATTGCAAAAAAAAGTTCCCAACGTTGAGGTCGCTCTGACATGATCATGTGGATAAACACCACGCTCTTTCAATCTGCCAAGCGCATTCCCCCTCCAATTCCCTTCTTGATCCATCTTCTCTTTATCCTGTCAGTGTAAGCTGCCATTCATTCCCTCCTCACTCCCTGCATGTAAAAGGTTACCTCATTCAGAAAGAAGATCTCAGTTCGACAGCTAACATGAATTTGCTAAGTGGCCCCCATTTGCAGACCAATCTGAAATTCAGCCCCAATACAAAAACGCGAGCATGTGATCGAGTCCCCGGCACAATTGAGCGAAAATTGGTTTCCAACTTCAGTAACATTTTTACAACAATTTTTTTCTTGTAGGAGGTTACACATTCGTCAGACTACAAGATTATTCGTTTGTGAATTTCTATATTTTGTTTTTTAAACCATCTTGTGTTTTATTATTTTGAATCTTTTGAAGAGCAAGAAGAAACGATGTTGGAAGGATTTGAGCGATCTTTCTCTGCCTTCACAACATGCTTCAAGCTGTAAATGCAGTTATCTAATTTACATACGAATTAGCATTTTGTCTGCTGCAAAACGTAAAAAACATCTTATTTCAGAGCAATGAGGAAAGACACAAGAGTGGGACTTCGCGGAAGGATGGATTTAAATTAGAAAGAAAAATGCAGGTTCGGAAATTGACAGAAGACATGTCTTATTTAAGCATGTGAAATGAGACCTGCATTTTTTATAATTCAGAATTCAGAGTCGTACGTCATCCAAGTGGTTTCCGAGTTTTAATGAAATGACTACTGTAACATTCCAATCATGTCATGAAAGGAGATAAATGAGGGTTGTTGATGGAAGTAGCCGCATTATCAAGTTAAATCATTGCCGTTTAAAAGCTACTTCAAATGTTCCTATACAGGCTTCCTGTAGGTAGGCCAGCTGCAGAGGTCGGTTTATGCTTCAACTGGAGCGAAACTATGAATCATTAAAGTAATGTGTATACTTTGCCGATCAAAGAATGCTCATAATCTGCCTTAATTATATTTTAAAGAATCGACAGCATTGCAATCCAGGTAGAGCAGTACATGCTTACTGTGTATCATAACATAGCCAAGATAATCGTCATTGACGATTCAGGCTGATCATTTGCTGTTGATGTACTACCTTACTCCTCTCAGGCTCCTCTATTTGCTCTTCTATTTGACCAGTGGATTAAGTCAAGATTCTGTAGTTTATGTTCCGTTGTTAATCATTCAGCAGGGTGTCTATGTGGTGGGGAGATAAGGCACTCGCCTCTCGAAGCAATGAATGGAAATGGACCATCAAGTCCCACATGTTTCCAGCGACCCCTGGACTCAAGGGAGGTGAGACCAGAGTGCTTGCAGTCGTCGACCTATGTCTTGCCACTGGTCCAAGATAGCTCCACCCAAGAGAATGAGGTTGAGGACCAGCGCAGTTTCTTACTCGCTTTAATCAAAATAATGTGCTAGTTACATCATCAAGACATAACTACTGATGATGTCACCATCATCACTTGCGATGGGCAACTAACTAACTAACTTAACTAATTAACTAACTAACTAACTTAACCAATTAACTAACTAACTAACTTAACTAATTAACTAACTAACTAACTACTTAACTAATTAACTAACTAACTTAACTAACTAACTAACTTAACGAACTAACTAACTAACTAACTTAACTAAATAACTAGCTAACCAGCTAACTAACTAACTAACTAACTTAACTAACTAACTTAACTAATTAACTAGCAACTAACTAGCTAATTAACTAACTAACTAACTAGCTAACTAACTAACTAGCTAACTAACTAACTAGCTAACTTAACTAATTAACTAACTAACTAACTAACTAACTAACTAGATAAGTAACTAGCTAATTAACTAACTAACTAACTAACTAGCTAACTAACTAGCTAACTAACTAACTAGCTAACAAACTAGCTAACTAACTAAATAACTAGCTAACTAACTAACTAGATAACTAACTATCTAACTAATTAGCTAACTAACTAACTAACTAACTAGGTAACGAACTAACTAACTAGCTTACTAATAATAATAATTGTCCATCTCCCGAAAAGATAGCGACGGCATCAAGCTATTGCTGAGAGATGTGTTCTCTAATGGCCGTAAAGACCAATCCTGGAACGGTATACCCTGCCATTTTAAAGGCACACATGCGAGAACCTGGCTGTGAAATTGTTGTAAATGTTTTGTTTCATTCAGGCAAAGTTCATTTTCTTGTGAGATAATATTCGAAAGTTTCACAATTGCTTGAACTAACTAACTAACTATCTAACTAATTAACTAACTAACTAACTTCGCTCTATTCCAATACTAATGCTTCCATCCTAATGCTCTCGAAGTAAAAGTATATTCTAATTCATTGTCAGTAACTAGAAGATTATATCCATACAGCTTTCGGAAGGTTTGAGACCTCAATGTTCATAATTAACTGACGCCATAACAAGCCTACCCGCTTCATGCACATCGACAAGTAGCCTTATTGCACCGACTAGCATTTTCTTAATCAATAGTGGTATAATTGGATAGTCTGTCTGTACTTTCATCATGGTACATGCAGCAATACAGCCACAACAGACAAAACATGAATATATTATATTTGGAAGAGATCACAACGCTGTAGTGGCCTCGTGAAATGTTCAACTATTACATAGGGACACTTCTTGAGCTTTCAGCTTATAAAACAACATCACGAAAAACTAGTGTACAAATATATATATAAGCTGTTGTCCGAATCTATTCGTTCTTAGTTTCTCACTCTTGATTTGCTTTGTTTTGTTTTTGGTAGCAGTTTGTAATGCCTTTTGTTGCACTCCAAGGCACACTGAAATAAGTACGTTTATACGTTCCTGACTGTAATGTAGAGCGAAGCTTGGCAGGGGTCTCCTACAGCTCTGCGGATTATAGTGACTATTCTCACCTCGTTGGCCATACTGCTACCCCAGCATGTTTTCAGGTACACTCTCAACATTGTGTGGGATCTGTCCTCGCACCTCGCTGGTCTGTCGTGATATGGATTGGATCTTTTCACACATGCAAACGCAGAACCCTGGAGTCTCTGTCGTAGCCTTGTGTTTGACAGACTTTACTTACACAAACGACTTCTTTGTGTCAAGTTCTGGCTCTCGTTCCTTGACAAGCTTGTTGGGGTACCTTCAACGGCCAGCTTCATATTTGAACCTACACATTTTCTAAGCGAAGACGAAGATTCAAAGTTTTGTCAGTCCTCCGCATGAGGTGGGAATCACTGTCAATAGCAGCTATGTCAATCTCACCGAGGACTATCTACCTAGACTGCACACTGATCCTTGATACACACAGTGGCCCGCAAATAACTCCGAGGATCGGTCTTGCGTTATTGATGTCCGTCCCTCACATGTAACGAGGACCACTCTCTCTGCTCAGCCGTGTGGACAATCTTGTTGTGTCCACTGAAATGCATGTGCTATGTGATTTGGATTAAAGTGGGAAGAAACTTCTCCGTTTGTCAACCTCACTCTCTCGTGCTGAGCTACCCTGGACCAGTGGCAAGACATCATCGAGACGCCAAGAAGTAGCGTAGGCTGCATATTTTTCCTCAGGGTTTACTCTTGAAGCCTTTCCCGTAAACAGGTATCCCATAAGGCGGTGGAGGGGGAATGACATATATCGTTGTGTGTCTTGCCTTTCCAATAACCGCAAGAGGTCGTAGGGACATCTCTCAACGTGTGAGTGATGTGTTGGACATCTCTCCTGGGCGACGTGTTCTAGTTCAATATATTCACTAGTCTCCATTTTACTGTGACACCAAAACCGCCACTGTCTGTAGCTAGGGCAAAGGCTCTAATCTCGTTAAGTCTGACTACACCCCTGCTCGACAGCTTCTACATCTGTCTCTTGATATCAGAAAAGACCAAAACCCTCATTGAGTCGACCCGGGAGTCGACACCGCAACATGAGATAGATGCACATCGCCTCCCCTCTATTTGTCATGCGTGCTACCTGAGACTATGTCATGCGTGCTACCTGAGACTATGTCATGCGTGCTACCTGAGACTATGTCATGCGTGCTACCTGAGACTATGTCATGCGTACTACCTGAGACTATGTCATGCGTGCTATCTGAGACTATGCCATCAATCATGATCATGTACTGTCGTTGTGTAGCTTTATCTTTTTCCGAGACGGGTTATCTCTCTCTCTCTCTCTCTCTATCTCTATCTATCTATCTATCTATCTATCTATCTATCTATCTATCTATCTATCTATCTATCTATCTATCTATCTATCTATCTATCTATCTATCTATCTATCTATCTATCTATCTTAAATATATATATATATATATATATATATATATATATATCTGAAGATATATATAAAAATAGTTATATATATCTATTTAAAGATCTGTATATTTATTTATCCATCCATCTAGCTATCCATCCATTCGTCTGTCCGTCCGTCAGTCCGCCTGTCTGTCTATCTGTCTGTTTATCTGTCTGTGTATATATGTGTCTACCTGTCCATACATCCATGATCCATCTATTTATCTCACCCATCCATATGTTTATCTTTCTATCCATATATTCATAGATCCATGTATCTCTCTATCTGTTTTTCTGCTGTCTGTTTTGTCTTTGTGTGTGTGTCTGTCTGTCTTTCTATCAATGTCACCATGGTCTTAAATACAAAGTATGCCTTATTTAACCTCTGCAATAAAAGTCAAGGTCATCTGCATAAACTCGCCATTTCAAACCAGACTTATTTATTACAACCGATTTCTTTTTCAGATGTCAAGACGACCGAAATCGAAATTTGATGTTCTCTTAACAAACAAAAAATCAAACAAAAAAGTCAAACATCAGTTTCTTATGATTCTGTAAACACACGTAACTCCGTAATCAGATCCACATCAATGCTGTCATAATGTTTTGATGACCTTCACCCTAGCGATCTCTGGAATGAGACGAGAGATTGGCGTCTCGCGCATGTCCAGTGAACCTAAATTGAACTTGTTGAATTCTTGCCCGGAAAATTCGCCGGAATATTCCTGGGATAAACAACCCCCGATCATAATGTTTGATAGGACGCCGTGTCCAAGACGTGGGGAAGAATCTGGAGCTATTTTAGCATTTCCCTATGCTGTATCTGACATAACAAACAAAATGAGTTTTACATGTCTTAAATATCATCACTTCTAACCAGGTCTTAGGTCGATAAGATCGATTTAACTCATCGGGCCTGTTGTATTGTGGAGTACTTGTCCTCCAGACAGACTCGCGCATGTAAGAAGATTTTAAAAGAAGCAAGTACACTACTAAAAGATTGACAAATTGGGTTGTTCTTGTATCAACTTAAAGATACAGGAGACAGAAAGGAAGACTTCTTCATCCTATGTTGGAGCCCGAAGTTCAATTTTTGTCCCGGTCTGAGCAGGCTAGATGCTCCCCGTGAAACGCGCCGCAAACAGAAAAACAAGGATTGGATGTTAAGCTAGAGACCTTACTGGAAACCTCATATCTATGTCACCTGACATCACCATTGCACATTTACATGGACTTCTATTTCTCCTATTTTAACCAACTTCCTCATAACTTTGAAAGCTAACATTTTGTACCCCTCTTCTACTAATGCCACCTGTTAATCTTTAATATTTGGACGGATTCTTGAAAGACCTGCGCAGAACATGCTTTTAATTAATTTAATGTGACTCCATTGTCCGTTTGCGTGAACTTCTATTTCTCCTATTTTAACCAACTTTCCCATAACCTCGATAGTTTAAATTGTGTACACAGCCTCTACTAGTGAGACCTGTTAATCAATCATGTATAGACAAATCCTGGACATGTGATTCTTTAGACAAATCCTGGACATGTGATTCTATAGAAAAATCCTGGACATGTGATTCTATAGATTGTAACGAAAAACGTGGGGTTTTCATATTTACTTTTATGTTAAAAAAAAGTGCTATTTAACATCCCCAACATCCCTAAAAAAGGGGGTCAGGGGGTAGCGGAAATGATTATGTTGGTACGACGGTGGTCCGGGATTATCGTCGAAGTTTCTGGTGGTACGACCAGGGTCAGGGATTATTATCGGCGAAGTTTCTGGTGGTACGACCAGGGTCAGGGATTATCGGCGACGTTTCTGGTGGTACGACCAGGGTCAGGGATTATCGGCGAAGTTTCTGGTGGTACGACCAGGGTCAGGGATTATCGTCGAAGTTTCTGGTAGTACGACCAGTGTCAGGGATTATCGGCGAAGTTTCTGGTTGAACGACCGAGATCAGGGACTGGGGACGAAGTTTCTGGTTGAACGACCGGGATGAGGGACTAGGGACGAAGTTTCTAGTTGAACGACCGAGATCAGGGACTAGGGACGACGTTTCTGGTTGAACGACCAGGATTAGGGACTAGGGGCGAAGTTTCTGGTTGAACGACCAGGATCAGGGACTAGGGACGAAGTTTCTTGGTGAACGACCGGGATCAGGGACTAGGGACGAAGTTTCTGGTTGAACGACCAGGATCAGGGACTAGGGACGAAGTTTCTGGTTTAACGACCAGGATTAGGGACTAGAGACGAAGTTTCTCGTTGAACGACCAGGATTAGGGACTAGGGACGAAGTTTCTTGGTGAACGACCAGGATTATGGACTAGGGACGAAGTTTCTGGTTGAACGACCAAGATTAGGGGCTAGGGACGAAGTTTCTGGTTGAACGACCAGGATTAGGGACTAGGGACGAAGTTTCTGGTTGAACGACCAGGATTAGGGGCTAGGGGCGAAGTTTCTGGTTGAACGACCAGGATTAGGGACTAGGGACGAATTTTCTTGGTGAACGACCAGGATCAGGGACTAGGGACGAGGTTTCTGGTGGGATAACCTGTATTATTCTGGAATGTTCAGTGTAGCACGATGACGGGGACCGAGGTCTGTCTGGTATTTGGTACTTTTCTTGGTTTTAAATTTTGTCATGTCTTTTCTTGGCTTAAGTGTTATGTTTTTTCATTGAAAAATTGGTGGAAAAAGAGTTGTTGAGGGAGTACAAGGGGTGTGGCAGGGAGCGGAGTTTACATACAGAAAAAGAGACACAAAGAGAGAGAGACCGAGAGAGAGGAAAAGAAAATGAGAGAGACAGAGAGAGAAAGAGAGAGACAGACAGAGAGAGACAGACAGAGAAAAAGAGAAAGAAAGAGATAAAAGAGAAACACAGAGACAGAGAGAGAAAGACAGATAGATAAAGAGATGGGACAGAGAAAGAGAGACAGAAGCAGAGAGGAAGAGAGATGCATACATAGATAGAGAAAGAGACATATACATAGAGAGAGAGAAAGAAACAGAGACGAAGAGAAAGAGAGACATAAAGGGAAAGAAAGAGAGATAGAGAGAGAGAGAGAGAGAAAGAGAAACACATGTAGAGAAAGAGAGAGACACACATAAGGAGACAGACAAGCAGAGAGAAACAGAGTGAGAAAGAGAGAGACGAGACAGAGCTTGAATAGAGAAAGAGAAACTGGGGCGTTTGTGAATATTTTTACATGAAAATGGACAGAAAATCAGCAAGCAAATTGAAGTGTTAAAGAACTGAAGAGAGCACTGATTAGAGGCGCATTTTATTGATATAAGTGCCAGATCTCTTCCTTCCATTAACACCATTAGAATGGGCACCAAATGGGAACTAGAATACAAGCCAAACAAATAGGTCCGGATGGATAGATGAAGTGAAGAGTTCATTTGGTCATGTTTGTACGCTTGACTAATGGATTGACAAGTGGTTAGAATGACGGTTGTTTAGTCTTAGAGACTTGAGTTTCAACCCCTTGAATTCCGAATACAAGTCAAATCTGCACACTTTACTGCGACTGGGGGAACAAGCGGTCGTGAACCTTTATTTTTGCTACGACATCTTCAACCCGACCGATGTGAATGCGCCTTAATTATACATTGTTCTGGCTTTCTCAAGGAGATAGGAAATGTTAATGCATGAAAATGTGTACATACAAGAATATAGGAAATGTTCACAAATGGGCGTTTGTAGATGGAAGTAAGAGAAATGTTCATAAATGGGCGTATGTAGATGAATTTAAGAGAAATGTTCATAAATTGGCGTGTGCAGATGAATTTGAGAGAAATGTTCATAAATGTGGGTTTGTAGATAAAGGTAAGAGAAACGTTCATAAATTGGCGTGTGCAGATGAATTTGAGAGAAATGTTCATAAATGTGGGTTTGTAGATGTAAATATAGATGCAGAGGCTACACAACCTGAGGAAACCAACAAAATGAAACAAATTGACAGCCTATGATTTTCCCGATTCAGTATACGGCAGTGAAACATGGACATCAACTGACACCTCAATGAAGAAAATCGAGTCTTTCATGTCGAAATGTTATACGAGAATCCTTTGAATACCATGCGCCGGAAAAAAAAAAGAATGCAGACATTCTACGAGAGTTGGGAATAGAGAAAAACTGGTTAATAAATTCCATAAGGAACAGAAAATATAAATACTTTGGCCATATCAAGAGACAACAGTCTTGAGAGAGCGGTAATTGACAGTAAGGTACCTGGGGAGAAAGACAGAGACAGACCAAGAAGGCGATGGCACAAAGATGTTTGGGAATTCTACGGAATTACTCTGGATCAGGTTGGAGATTGGCAAGAGAAGAAGTTCTTTCAGGCAGGCTGTCATGGAAGCAATATTCAGCAAAGAGCATGTTATATGATGATAAGATGTAGAAAAGAGAAATGTTAATAAATAGACAATTTGACATGTAGACTTTTTAAAAAGAATTCGTAAATGGGTGTGTGTTTGTGATGATCAGTGAAATGTTCATAATTGGGTGTTGTAGGTATTACAGAGTTGGTAAGTGATCGTTTGTGAATGTAGGTATTACAAAGTTGGTAAGTGATCGTTTGTGAATGTAGGTATTACAAAGTTGGTAAGTGATCGTTTGTGAATGTAGGTATTACAAAGTTGGTAAGTGATCGTTTGTGAATGTAGGTATAAACAGAGTTGGTAAGTGATCGTTTGTGAATGTAGGTATTACAAAGTTGGTAAGTGATCGTTTGTGAATGTAGGTAGGTATAAACAGAGTTGGTAATTGACCGTTTGTAAATGTAGGTATTTCAAAGTTGGTAAGTGATCGTTTGTGAATGTAGGTATAAACAATGTTGGTAATTGACCGTTTGTGAATGTAGGCATTACAAAGTTGGTAAGTGATCGTTTGTGAATGTAGGTATTAACAAAGTTTGTAATTGACCGTTTGTGAATGTAGGTATAAACAGAGTTGGTAATTGACCGTTTGTGAATGTAGGTATTACAAAGTTGATAAGTGATCGTTTGTGAATGTAGGTATTACAAAGTTGGTAAGTGATCGTTTGTTAATGTAGGTATTAACAAAGTTGGTAATTGACCGTTTGTGAATGTAGGTATAAACAGAGTTGGTAATTGACCGTTTGTGAATGTAGGTATTAACAAAGTTGGTAATTGGCCGTTTGTGAATGTAAGTATTAACAGAGTTGGCAATTGACCGTTTGTGAATGTAGGTATTAACAAAGTTGGTAATTGGCCGTTTGTGAATGTAGGTATTAACCAAGTTGGTAATTGAGCATTTGTGAATGCAGGTATAAACAAAGTTGGTAATTGAGCGTTTGTGAATGCGGGTATAAATAAAGTTAGTTATTGACCGTTTGTGAATGTAGGTATAAAGAAAGTTGGCAATTGACCGTTTGTAAATGTAGATGTAAACAAAGTTGGTAATTGACCGTTTGTGAATGTAGGTATAAACAAAGTTGGTAATTGACCATTTGTAAATGTAGATGTAAACAAAGTTGGTTATTGACCGTTTGTGAATGTAGGTATAAACAAAGTTGGTAATTGACCGTTTGTAAATGTAGATGTAAACAAAGTTGGTAATTGACCGTTTGTGAATGCAGTTATAAACAAAGTTGGTTTTCTGACCGTTTATAAACGTAGGTAAATAGTTTGTTTCTTTAAAATCATGTTTAGTAATGATCAGATACCGCGCAACGACTAACACAGAAACGAATCTCACGTTATGACTGAAAGGTTTTCATCATGGTCATCAAACAACAACAATATGAGTTAACAATCTATAGAGGATGATATCTTCTTCTTCTTCTTCGTACGCATTCAGACAGTACCCATTATTTTTTCGAAAAAAGCAGCCGTCATCCTGAGGCTGTCGACACTGCCATAGAGCGTGTCTAGTGTTGCCACAGGTGATGGCCACATCCGCTCTCTCTGATCCACGTATGTCGGGCAGTTTTGCAGCAAATGCTCAGCGGTCATTTTCTCGGTACCACACGGGCATTTGTCGGTGCCATCTATCTTCAATTTGTTGAATAAGTGGTACCTCAGTCTGTTGTGGCCTGTGCGGAGTCTGAAGACCACGACCTGCTCTCTTCTGTTCAGCTGGCAGTAGGCATCCTTTTTTATGTAGCCAGTATGTTCTGTTTCCCATTTGGCCATGTATCTGGCTCTAATAAACCTTTTGGACTCTTCCTAGGTCACACTAGAATCTGATTGTAGTAGTCTTGCACCTTCTTTTGCCAGTCTCTCTGCCTCCTCTTTGCCTTGGATGTTACAGTGGTATGGAACCCACTGTACCACTATTATTTTTGGTGCGGACAAGCAGTCCATTACAATTTCTCTTTGTCTCCCTCTTTCCCTGTTCCCTGCGATTCGATCCGCTATCGTCGTTTGTTCCAGCCGGCCTCTTCTCAGGACATGACCGAAAAAGGCTGTTTTGTCCTGATTTTTTGCCATAATTTGTGTCTGTGCCTCTTCAAGAACCACGTCAATTGCTTGTTTTGTGGCCCATGGAATTTTCAACAAGCTTCTGTTAAACCACATTTCCTCTGACGCCAAATATTTCTGTACTTGTCAGTTGATTGTCCATGACTCGTTGTGTACTGGTTCCACGTAGTATCCAAGCACTCTCTTTCTTAAATCCAGTTATATTGTTTTGTCGCACAAGATTCTCTTATCCTCTGGAAGACTGATTGTGCCTTTGCTATTCTGTTCTTTACTTCATAAGTGCATCTCTCATGAGAACTGATGTGGGTGTCCAAGAATTGAAATGAGTGTACTTGTCTTAGTTTCGTCTCGTTCCCCGTTATACAACATTTCAGAGATGTGTGCTTCTTAGCTACTACCAATACTTATGATTTCTTTTTAGTTGACCATTCTATGCCAGTCCAACTCATTCTATTAACTTAACTTAACTTAACGTTTTTATAATGGCTTAGAAGATTCTGCAGAATCTGTATACAACCAGTTTCATTTACATGACCTTGCTCTAAAAGCTATGCGCATCCAATTTATTCTTAAATGCATTAATTGTCCCTGCCTCCACTACCTCATGTGACAATGCATTCCAAGCATTCACTACTCTCTGACTAAAAAAAATATTTCCTAATATCTAATCTGGACTTCTCTTTAGTTAATGTGTAGCTATGCCCTTTCGTTATTGTGGGTGTTTGTATTTTAGAAAAACTTGTTATAGTCTAATTTATCTGTTTCTTTGATCATCTTATAAACCTGTATTATGTCACCTCGAATTCTTCTCTTTTCTATTAACACAGTGTGATCAGCCTAACGCCAGTTGTTTCTGTTCTGTCCATTAATTTATATTCGTGACATTGCCCCGAATTCAACTTTACACCTTTGTAGGAACCCATCAATCAATCAATCAAGCATGTTCAGCTACCTGTGGAGCATATGCCTTCAACATGACTAGACAGCAAACCCTGACCTGTCTATGTCAGTTGAAGTTGATGTGCCTTGCAGTCACTATAGGATACACTATAGGATAGAATATCCAGCTCTATGCCCAAACCCTTTAGTTGTCATTATGATATGCATGTCAGGTTACAGTGTTATTATTATATTTTTAATATTTGTTTTTTCAGTTATACCACAGGTCATGGTGACTTTTATCAGAAATCATTAGGACGTCCTATTTGTACAGGAGATATTATAAATAGGAGACAAAGGACAAAGTATCAGGTCAGTCTGCTTTAAAACAAAGAAACTATAATTTCAAGCACATAATAACCACTCGGAAAATATGTACACCAAATAATAAAATACATTGACATAAACAGGTACAAAGAATGGAACTTCATTGCCTGAGATGACGAATTGACTTCACTGCGAGACAGACACGAGTTGGGAGATACAGTCATTTAAACGTTTGCCTCCCCCCTTACCTCCCCCATGTTCCATGACAAACAAGATATCAATGCCTTGGACATTTTTCAGTCCAGTTCCTCTCCACGAATTTGCTACTGTCCTCATATAGTCAAAATGACTGTGATTAAAGCTGTGAATACTGACGGTCAGATAGCTCAGCAGTCAAGACAAGTAGAACTGAATGACGGGATAGGTTTCATTTTTAGCGACCCAGGATCGTCTGATGAGTGTTCGGGAAGAGCATTCGCTTTCTATGACAAAAGTATAGGGTTCAGAACCCGGTATCGTCACGCGTCAGTCAACTCAGCTGTACAGCAGTTCATTTGTAGATGGTACCTGGGTCACTGTTGGGGAGGGAAGGTCAACGAGGAAGGAAACTGGCCAGCCAGCTCACTCAAGATGTTACTTTATGCAATCGAGTCTCTAACACTTTATCCCCGACGACAGTGTTATTGAATTGTCTTTAAACGGCAGAGTAGAATAGCGAACATTGAGTTAACAAGATACAGAAATAGCACATGCCCCTCCCCGATCTCGCTCGCTCTCTCTCTGTTTCTCTCTCTCTGTCTGTCTCTCTCTCTCTCTGTCTGTCTGTCTCTCTCTCTCTCTGTCTGTCTGTCTCTCTCTCTCTCTCTCTCTCTGTCTGTCTGTCTCTCTCTCTCTCTCTCTCTCTCTCTCTCTCGTATAAATTCATGGAGAGACGGGATTCAATTCTGAAAACATTTCTTTTATTTCTTTAACCAATCAATCAAAACCTGTCAGTTCCCTGTGGAGCAGAGTTCTTTAGCTAATACACATCGTGGCATCGTGTCCTGTGCCATCCATCCAGCACTATCCACGAGTCCCTTGCTTCCTTTACGTTACCCTCGTACACTCTTCTCCGTGTGTGAGATGGGAGGCTCACCCTGGGGGCCACTCTTCCATTTCTCTCTCTCCTCTTACCTCACTCTGTTTCATTTGACTCTGTCCTACAGTCACACTCTTGCACAACTTTCACACGCGCCCTTATGGTGAGGCCCTTCCATTGCACTTTGGTTGGGCTAGCTTCTCTGAGGGCGCACAAACCTAGCATAGGTACATACAGATGCACACATACATCCAAGCACTGGTTTATGCGTCCTGATATCGCCCAATGGACTACGGTCTGGGGTGGAAAATGTCGCGCTTCCGCCAGTAGAAACTAGTGAGGCAAACATCTAAGCACAAAAGAAAAAAAAACTCCGTGTGTGTATTAGTCTGCTTCTGTTTCTCCTTCCTTGGGAATTCTGGAAGAGAGATCATGTCTCAATGCAGACTTTTTAATGGATGTCGAATGTGAAAAATAAATTCGATTTTCGTTTTCTCTCTTTAAATTCTGCGTTTTATCTAAACTGTAACTAACTGGATGTAGAAGCATTTTAGTTTCCGGTGACGAAAGCGAAAGTTGCGTTTCTGCGATGTTTTTAAATATGTTATTAACCTTTGCTATGATACGGGTATGTAGCTCTAACAGGTTGAATATAGAGACGTGGTGTGAGGAATAGCTGTAATAGCATAGCTTTGATCTTAGGCGTGATTAGTCGCACGTGGTTGGACAATTCAGTAGATGAACCGGAAGGTGCAAGATAAGATCGTGATCAGCCAGTTTAAAAATGCGATTGTCTTTTGCTCTCTCTCTCTACCCTCTTACTCTCTCACACATATTTTCCTAACACTCACACATACACACACAAACATACACACACACACACACACACACACACACACTGGTATTCTCTCGCACAATATATCACACACTGCTTCTCTTAAACATAATTAAGCATGCATTGTGTATGTGAATAATATGTTCTGTTCTCCTGTATCACGTAGGTGGCTTTTATTGGCTGTTTAAACATATTTGTAATATTACTAACCTTATCTTTCTCTCTTACTAACATTATCTCTCTCCCTATTTCTTCTATATCGCTCACTCTCTCTCTCTCTCTCTCTCTCTCTCTCACACTCTCTCTCATATTCAAGGTTTGTCCGGATCGTTTCTTTTCTTTTTTTTTTCGCTCATCCTGTTATGCCTTTCAGCGTCAAGTTATGAAGAGATCTCTAGAACGAGCCCGTGTGTGTGTCTCATGTACAGTGGCATTCACCGCCTCAATCTGTGTGCCTCATGGACAGTGGAATTCACCGTCTCAGCATGTGTGCCTCATGGACAGTGGAATTCACCATCTCAGTCTCTGTGCCTCATGCACAGTGGCATTCACCGCCTCAATCTGTGTGCCTCATGCACAGTGGCATTCACCACCTCAGATATTTCTGTAAGTCACATTTTTCGTGGTCTACCTTTGGCTTTGAATTCGTTGTGTGGTGGTAGTCTTGTTACGTAGTCAAACCATTTTAAATGTAGTCTGTTAATGTAGTCTAATACTGGTGTTGTTCCCACTAGTCTCCTGATGTCATCGTTTCTGATCATATCTCACCTTGTTACACCCAATTAATTTAGCAGGCATTTCATTTATGTTGTTACGATGTTGCGTCTTTCATTTGATGTTAGTGTCCAGTTTTGACATTGGTATCACAGTGTCGGGACGATAATCATGTTGTATAAAACAGTTTTAATAGTTATTGTAACGTGGTTGTAATTAAGTATTACAGTTCATTGTCCAATGATATCTTCTTCTTCTTCTTCTGCGTGCACAGTCAGACAGTAACCATTATTTTTTCGAAAAAAGCGGCGGTCATCCTGAGGCTCTCGCTACTGCCATGGAGCTTGTCTTGCAGTTCCACTGGTAATGGCCACATCTGCTCTCTCTGATCCTCGTATGTCGGGCAGTTCTGCAGCAGATGTTCAGTGGTCATTTTACCAGTACCGCACGGGCATTCGTCGGTACTCCCTATCTTCAATTTGTTGAATAGGTGGTACCTCAGTCTGTTGTGACCAGTGCGAAGTCTGAAGACAAGGACCTGCTCTCTTCGGTTCAACTGGTAATAGGCATCGTTTTTGGTGTAACCAGTATGTTCGGTTTCCCATTTGGTCATGTATCTGGCTTTGATAAGCCGTTTTGACTCTTCGTACGTCATACTGGTATCTGTTTGTGGTAGTCTTGCACCTTCTTTTGCCAGTCTGTCTGCCTCCTCGTTGCCTTGGATGTTGCAGTGTGCCGGGACCCACTGTACCGCTACCCTTTTTGGTGCGGACTGCTGGCACAGTTTGCAGAGTGCTGCTCTTAAGTCATTAAGCTCAGTGTTTTTCTGGCTTTTTAGCGCTGTGACTACGGCGAGAGCATCTGTCAGCAGGACTATATGGCTCTCATTTTCACTGTGTGTCACCATTTCTTCCACTGCCGCCCTCAGTGCCTCTGCCTCCGCTCTGAAATTGCTTGTGTACTTACCAGTAGCGAATGACAGTGTTATTTTTCTGCCATTTGGTAGGTTCAGGAATGCTCCAGCCCCTCCGTTCTGTGTAGTGTTTGTTACAGAACCGTCGGTGTATGCATGGGTCCAGTCCATGCTTGGGTAGCTTTTCGTTATGAAGCTTAGGGTAGTGTCTCTCCTTTCTTTTTCAGTCTGGCAGTTTTTGTTTGCAATACCTGGTATATTTTCTACCACCTCTGGAAATATATCCTGCCTCCAGGTAGGTTTTCGTACAGTAGTGATGGGCTTTGGTGTTGTTAGTGCGTTTATGGGATCTTCGTGCATCTTTGCTTTGGCTATTTCTGCAAAGTTTCTCCGCTTTAGTTTCCCATTTCCCAAATTGTTTAGTCTTTGGTACATTGGGTGGTCCGTCAGTCTTCGGAGTTTCTCTGACTGCAGCTGGGCTCTGCAGTCTCTTCTATCGGTCATGGATTGCAGTTTTGTAATCTTTTCAAGTTCTACAATTGGCGTTGACTTCATGCCACCTGTTATAATTCTCATGTTTTGGTTTTGAAGTTTGTTAACTTTATCGAAGTTCGCCTTCGCTGCTGTTGTCCATGCCGCAATGCCATACTCGAGAACTGGTCTCACTCTTCCAGTGTACAGTTTCTTTAGTATGCCTTCGTCTGCTCCCCAGCTTGTGCCAGCAAGTTTCCTCATGATTGCCATTCTTTCTCTGGCTTTCATTTGGTTTCTCTCAATCTAACTTTTCCATGTCATGCGCCGATCAAATGTGACTCCCAGATAGGTTGGGTTGTCGTTTGGCTGCAGGATTTTGCCATTTAGACTTAATTTCGTACTTTGGGGTTTTAATGAAAGCGAGAATATTGTGCACGTGGTTTTCTCCTCGTTTATTTTGACCAGCCATGAGTTCGCCCACTCTTCCAGCGATGTTAGGGCCGTCTGCATCCGATTTCTTGCTATGGTGAGATTCTTTTCAGAGGTCCACATAGCCAGATCGTCTGCAAACATTGAGCTATGGACTCTTCTTGGTATATTCTCTGTAATATCGTTTATATATACCAAGAAGAGTGTGGGTGACAGTACTCCCCCTTGGGGTACTCCCTGCTCGAGTGTCACCTTTTTGCTCATCTGCCCTTGTACTTGGACTCTGGCCGTTCTTTGTTTGAGGTAGTGGTTGATCCACTTGTACATTTTCCCACAAACATCACTTCTTCTTAGCTTGACTCTAAGTCCATCTTTCCAGACTTTGTCAAATGCCTTTTCCAGATCCACCCAAACAGCTACTGTGTGTTTCTGTGCCTGGTAGGCATCTTCTATCTCCTGGGCTATGAGGATGACCTGGTCCTCAGTGGATCTGTGCTGTCTAAAGCCGGCTTGCTGTGGAATTAGTATTCGTTTTTCTTCCAGATGCCACATCAGTCTGGTGTTTATCATCCGTTCCATCAGCTTGCCGACACAGCTCAGTAGGCTGATGGGCCTGTATCCATTTGGATCTGTTTTATCCTTTCCTGTTTTTGGTACTGGTACCAGTATTGCATCTTTCCATGCCTGGGGTACAATACCCCTTTTCCAGCTTTGGTTCAGGACTGACAGTAGTTTCCTCTTCGCTGTTTGGCCCAGCCCCATCAGCATTTCGTTTGTTATCCCATCTTTTCCGGGAGATTTCCTTTTCTTTAGTGTTCTCATAGCCTCTTCCATTTCGCGCATTGTTAGTTTGGCCATCATGTGCTCTTCGGGAGCCGTATTTATGTTTTCGTGTCCCTTTAGCTCTTCGCTAATGTCTGTATGCTTTTCTGCAGGGACCTCGATGTGGTTTGCTCTGGCATAGTGATCGACAAAGGCGTTTGCGGCTTTCTTACCTGTGATCAAGTTCTCGCCCTGCTTGATAGTAATTTGTTTATTTGACGGGGTTTCGTCGTTCATGGCTCTGACTAGCTTCCATAGCTTGTTCCCGTCTTTGTCCAGGTTTAGACTTTCCGTTTTATCTTTCCAGCTTTCTCTTGCTGTTTGTTTGAGAGTGTGTTTGTACTTCGCCGCAGCGGCTTTGAGGGCGATGTTTGCCTCCATGGATTTTTCTCGCTCTGCCATGTTCCTAGCATTTGTTACTGCATCTTCCACTTTCTGCAAATCATCATTCCAGTAGGGCTTATAGTTTTTCCTAGCTCCTCTTGGGGTGGTTTCAGAGGCGGCTTGCATTATTGCCTTGCTTAGGCTCTCTACCATGGGCTTCATTTTGGTGTTTCGTGTGTTGATGGTTTCACACAGCCCATCTGTCAGGATTGCAAATCTGTCCCAGTCGGCTCGTTTGTAATTCCAACGTGGGAGCGGTTTTGTTTCCTGTGGGCCTACTTCCATGTCAATGGTTAGCCTGATCGGCCTGTGGTCGCTACCTGCCAGTTGGTTTAGCACCTGGCGGTCTATTTTATGGTGTATGTCCTGTGTGGAGAAGGCCAAATCTGGAGTCGAGGTGGTATGCCATGTTCTTGAATAGAAGCTAAGGCTATCCTCCGGCCTATTGATTAGGGAGAGATTTGCATCTATCTCCCAATCTTCCACTTCGTCACCTCTGCTGTCTGTGTCAGAGTATCCCCATCTCTCCGAGTGGCTGTTGAAATATCCAACTACTATGCAGTTGGAGTCTCTGACCTCCATACTCGAGAGCGATAGGTCTCTGTTTGGTGGTCCGTAGAGATTGAAAATGCGGAGCTTCGTCTCTTGAGCCATTATGTCAACTCCTACAATTTCTGCTTGTCCGGTGTGATTGACAGATACCGCGCTACTCGGTATGCAGTTTCTGGTCAGTATCAGGACCCCTCCTTTGTGGCCTTCTCTATCTAGACGGAAGGTCTGATATCCTCTGATTGAGAATTTATGGTTATTGTTGAGGTGCGTTTCCTGGATACATGCCACGTCAATCTTACCTTCATGCAGGTGGTGTGTTAGGGAAAGTTTTTTGTTAATGACTCCCTCCGCATTCCACTGTAGTATCTTGAGGTTTTGGCCAATAGAAGTTGCCCCATAGCCATGTGCCTTGACTCCACGACACATGGGTGGGTGACCACCAGTAGTCAAGGGTGGGCCCCTTCGATGCGTGGGGCCCGGCACTATCGCTGCCTGGCGGGACTCCGCAGGATGAGCGCCATGCGTTTTTCTAATAGGTTGTACTGCCATCATACTGTGATTTACGTTGCACTGTTTTGTTAGGCTTGCGGCCCCGTGCATCCGATTTCAACAGGCGTTTCTGTAGGGATGCCCTCCTTAGCCTTTGGCTGTCCCCAGCCTATCTGCAAGGCAGCAGTTGTTTATGATCAGAGTTTTCTCTCTTATGGAAGTTGTCTTACCAGACTATCGAGTCTTCACTACTCGTGTCTATAGGGTGCAATGATGATATGTGATGATATATGAGATGGACTGGTTTACCCGGAAGAGAGGCAGTCCAGTGTGTCTGTATCCCAGGATCGTCACGTCCTGCCAGGAACGTAGCATTTGCATGTGAGTGGGGTATCTCTTTTTCCCTTTATTTTCTTGGCTTCTATGCAGAGATGGTACGCCTAGCATTCCCCGCCACCTGGGGTGTTGATACAGTGGGGCAGGTGTGCAATGTCCGCTGGTCTGCATCTCTTCTGCGTCCAGTATGATAGTTATATGGCTGATAACGTACAGAGGTAGATATCGTAGCCGGAGTGCATTCAGCCAGAGGACAAGCCTGGAGATGTCACAGAGATGTTGTTTGCCTGATGTGCGGACAACTCTCATGGTCAGTGGTTGAGTCTTGACAGTTCACAGTGAGGTGGCTGCTCTACTGTTTTCGACACCCCGACTAGGTACTAAGTCTTTGGTTGGTGTTTTCGCACCCCATCGCCGTATAGGGTGAGTATCAAGCAGTTGTCCGCCCGCTTTGATTGGCGGACGGCAAGAACCTCTTACTGTGGCTCTACCTGATAGGGCTGGGGCGCAAGCCCCAGGTCCCGAGCATATAGGAGCCTCCCATTGCAGTGGTGCTGAGATTTTGGGCGGGATTGCGGCTTACAAGGGTTCGGCCGTAATCCCCTACAAGGTAGCCTCGCGCCCTTGGCTTATCAGCCTGGTACGTGAACCAAAGTGTCTGCGGCTCCTCTCGATTTGAGCTGGTTTTCCGTAGAGACGCCCTGTCATTTGTAGGGTAAAACTGACCTGTCTTCAGGTGATCTATTTCCAGCACCCGTTCACTATTTGGTCAGACGAATTTATTGAGGGCTTTTGTTTGTCAATGACCAGGTATTTGAAATCTGCGGTTTCTGCGGAGTTAAACACGATTTCCGTAGCGTTCTTTCATTTGAGTGTTTGAGAGCTGATTTGTCATCCGTGAGTCTAATACCAGCGTACGTTCATTATTAGACCCAAACGGCAGTGCTCTCAATTTGTCAGTTGTTCTACAGTATTGGCGTGTTCAGTCAAATTAAGCCGCAGGTTCCACACCTGGTGGTGCCCTTCCGTGAATTCCCTTAGCGAGACAATCAAGTTTCTTAGAGGGTAGCCCCAGATTTTCGAGGGTCTAATTCCAGCACATGTTCTTTATTAGACCCCACGAAGGTGTACTTTTGATAGTCATTCTGCAGTATTGGCGTGTTAAGTTAATTTAGGTCTCAGGCTCCACTCCTGATAGTGCTCTTCCGTCAATTCCTTTTTCAGAACACTGGATGCAGACCAAACCGGGCCACAGGGGGCATAACCCCAGATTTCTGGGGGTCTAAATCCAGCACCAGTTCCATATTAGATCCCAGAAGAGTGGTCTCGGCATGTCAATCATTTCAGTGTTGGCCGTGTTGAGTCAAATTAAGCCGCAGGCTCCACTCCTGGTGGTGCCCTTCCGTCAATTCCTTTAAGTTTCAGCTTTGCAACCATACTTCCCCCGGAACTCAAACACTTTGGTTTCCCGGAAGCTGCCCGCAGAGTCATCGAAGCAACTCCTGCGGATCGCTAGTCGGCATCGTTTATGGTCAGAACTACGACGGTATCTGATCGTCTTCGCGCCTCTGACTTTCGTTCTTGATTAATGAAAACATTCTTGACAAATGCTTTCGCAGTAGCTCGTCTTGCGGCGATCCAAGAATTTCACCTCTAACGCCGCAATACGAATGCCCCCGTTTGTCCCTGTTAATCATTACCTCCAGTTCCGAAAACCAACAAAATAGAACCGAGGTCCTATTCCATTATTCCATGCACCATTATTCAGGCAGCCGAGGCCTGCTTTGAACACTCTAATTTTTTCAAAGTAAACGCGCCGGCCACCCAGGACGCTCAGCGAAGAGCACCCGTGGGAGAGAGCCGGCAGACGGTAGGGCAGGAGACAACGGGCAGTGAACCGGCGCGAGCCGGACCGCCCGCCTGCGCCTGAGATCCAACTACGAGCTTTTTAACTGCAACAACTTTAATATACGCTATTGGAGCTGGAATTACCGCGGCTGCTGGCACCAGACTTGCCCTCCAATAGATCCTCGTTAAAGGGTTTAAAGTGTACTCATTCCAATTACGGGGCCTCGAAAGAGTCCCGTATTGTTATTTTTCGTCACTACCTCCCTGTGCCGGGAGTGGGTAAGTTGCGCGCCTGCTGCCTTCCTTGGATGTGGTAGCCGTTTCTCATGCTCCCTCTCCGGAATCGAACCCTGATTCCCCGTTACCCGTTACAAACATGGTAGGCATGTCACGTACCTTCGACATTTGATAGGGCAGACATTTGAAAGATGCGTCGCCGGCACATGAGGCCATGCGATAAGCACAAAGTTATCCAGAGTCACCAGTGGGGACGCCGCAACCCCGCGAGGGGAAACGACGATTGGTTTTGAACTAATAAAAGCGCTCTTTCCGCGAGGGTCGGAGCTTGGTAAGCATGTATTAGCTCTAGAATTGCCACAGTTATCCAAGTAGGATCGTGTCATCTAAGGAACCTCGACT
Organism: Ariolimax columbianus; assembly: GCA_036924085.1. Taxonomy (NCBI): domain Eukaryota; kingdom Metazoa; phylum Mollusca; class Gastropoda; order Stylommatophora; family Arionidae; genus Ariolimax; species Ariolimax columbianus. Next base: position 17,428,705 of record JAVGWX010000019.1, read on the forward strand.
GATTTAATGAGCCATTCGCGGTTTCACCGTGAGACAGTGTGAACTTAGACATGCATGGCTTAATCTTTGAGACAAGCATATGACTACTGGCAGGATCAACCAGATATCTGTCGGAGACGTACTGTGTACAGCACACACCGGTCGGCGGAGGAAGGGTGTGTTTTTGTAAAAGGCCTCGCTGGGACGACGGCCGCAGGGACCGACTGACGGGACGGACGGACGGTTTGTTCCACCCGTCCCTCACTCCGTCGAACTAGGACCGCCTGACAGGGTCCTCCCACACGCACCAGACGACCGACCGACCGGGCTCGCTCGAGGAGGGATGGCAGCGCTCTGTGCAGAACGGATCCCAACGACCTCGGCGATGAATTTCACTGGGACTAGAGACAATTTGGCCTGCCGGCCTGCCCTCGAGGCAACGATTCCTGCTTTCCATTTGCCGGTCACAAGCTCTTTGCGAGAGTCGGACCACCAGCGAGACGTACTGTCGAGCTCTGCTATAAGCCTTAGATAAATCACCACGGACGGACCACGTTTCCTGATACGGACCAGACTAGCGCACCTCGGTGGAGGAGCCACTACCACAAACCGCACCCAATTCGCACTACGGGGAAAGGCAGGCGAGCGTTTTCCGCAAGCCCGCGCTATCGCTCCGCCTGGTGGGACTGAGATCGCTTTACGAACACTGGTTGAAATTGAGTCGCTGCGGCGAGACAACTACCCCAGATTGATCTGGTCCTTTCCGGTAGTTACCTGGTCATACTATTCCAATAACTCAACGTTGTATTGGCAAGCTGTCAAACATAACGGCGCTCCGCACATCCGCCCTTGCAGTGGGTCCTACTTCTACCCCACCCGTTGAAGGCCCGGGCTACTCAATGATATGATTTGCCCTATTGCATTTTTGTTGGATTTCCGCTGTAATTCTCACGTCTGCTGATAACGTTCTCCCTAAGTATGTGAAATCTTTCACCTGTTTGATTTGCTGTTCTTCAATAGCGATATTGATGTCTCCGGCTATTCTAGATATTTTCCTGACCTCCGTTTTTTTCTACACTATTCTTTCATTCTTTATTATTTACATGTTGAATTTAGTTTGTCAATATATTGTTGGATTTGTTGTTCTGAAGTTGCTATGACAGCTTGATAGCCAGCAAAAAGAAATTCATTTAATAGTTCACAATGTTGCTACCTTCATTTGGGTTGGCTGTTTTACAAATGGGGTCTACATATGTAGTTTTTGTTGTTGTTGTTGTTGCGCGTTGTGCGTTGCACTGTGGTTTTTATTTTGCGTTTGTCGGCCCAGTTCATCCGACTTCAGTATTCATTTTATGTAAGGGTCTGCTTCCTCCTGCATTTTCTAAGGGTTTCCTTCCCCGGGGTAACGGCCGGTGCTATGATGTGGCTCGAACCCATCACCTTCGGGTTGTGAGCCGTGCCACTTAACCACAAGGGCACGCCGTCCAATTTACATATGTAAGGAGTAACAAAGGGAGATAGCACACATTCTTGTCGTATTCCTGATGTGTGTAATATGACATTCTGCTGAGAGTCCGGTTATTTTTCGAACAGAGCACCGGCTATCAATGTAAGGTCCTTTATGGATTCAATTGGCGAAAACACGCCACATTCAACCCCATGTTGCATTACTTTAGGATATACCCGGGCGTTTTAGCCAGTGTTTAGAGGCGTGTGTGTGTGAAGTACGTGTGTGTAATCTTTTCCGCTGTGGCAGTTCTTGCAGTACAGTAGCTGTATTAATGCTTTCTGTACGTGGAGGAACGATCATACCGAGAAAAATCACTGGCAATCATCATTTTTACATAGCTCTTCATACCATCTACCATTCATACTTTTGTCACTCTTTCACCCACTCTATCCCCGGCCTACTTTCACTCACTCTTTCCCCCACTCTATCCCCGGCTCACTTTCACTCACTCTTTCCCCCACTCTATCCCCGGCTCACTTTCACTCACTCTTTCACCCACTCTATCCCCGGCTCACTTTCACTCACTCTTTCACCCACTCTATCCCCGGCTCACTTTCACTCACTCTTTCACCCACTCTATCCCCGGCTCACTTTCACTCACTCTTTCACCCACTCTATCCCCGGCTCACTTTCACTCACTCTTTCACCCACTCTATCCCCGGCTCACTTTCACTCACTCTTTCACCCACTCTATCCCCGGCTCACTTTCACTCACTCTTTCACCCACTCTATCCCCGGCTCACTTTCAATCACTCTCTGACTCTGTCCAACACCATCTTTCACTGAATGATCTCACTCGTCTTAAATAATCATTTATTTAACTCACTTTTTGTTTCATTCAATCTCTTATTCATTCTCCTTCAACTCTCTCTCTCTCTCTCTCTCTCTCTCTCCCGTGCACATTCTCTCCTCTTTCTCACTCTATCACCAATCCCTCTCACACAAAAGGAACCAGAACTATAACATTTTGTAAATTATTAGTAAACGTTATTTCAAATAGTTACCACATTAACATCAACTCCATCTACGCCCTGTCCACCTTCATGCAGGCAATCACATACCCACTGTACCAACATCCACTCAAACCTCTCCATTTCATCACGTGATCACTAAAGGGCGGGATGTCCCAAATACCCGGCTGTTATTCGCTGTCACATCCCTTTCCGGTTCCCATAAAGCACCTGATTGACATAGTGACGTAACGTCTTCCCGGCTGTCTTTATCCATTTATCCCGTCACTTTGCGAGATAAACCTTTCACACCCGAGGCAACAGGACTCAGATCTCCTGCAATAAATATCCGAAATTTACGGCCATGTTATGCCGGTCGGAAAATGGAAGTCTTACAGCAAATATATTTGTATAAATGGATAACCGTCAGAAGCGGATCTAGGTGTCCATTCATCAAGGTTGTTTTTGGAGTATTAAAAAAAAAAAATTAAGCTGCCAACTCGGTCATTACATCAATTCTCGTGATTTGAATAGATGGGATGCTTCCTATGTGCTTGTTTCCTCTTCTTCTTCTTCTTCTTGCTACGTTTCTTTATTATTTATTGTTAATCATTTCTTCTATCTCGACTTCCTATGTTTTCTGACATCAGCCAGATTATGTACGGATAAAGCAGTGGTCAGCCCGAGGTTAAATGCTATTTTCATGACGATTATCCACGAACGAGAATGGCCAAATGTATGTCTGTTCAACGTAACATTATCTTCTTTCAGACTTTTCAAACGGCAACATGTGTGTATGTGTGTGATATGTGTGTGTGTGTCTTTGGCTGTGTGTATGTGTTTTTATTGCCTGTGTGAGATGTGTATGTGTGCTTGTGTGTGCTGTATTTGGGCATGTGTCTCGGGCTGTGTGTATGTGTTTTTATTGCCTGTGTGAGATGTGTGTGTCTGTTTGTATGTGTGTGCTATATTTGGGTATGTGTCTCTGGCTGTGTCTATGTGTTTTTGTGTACGTGTGAGATGGGTGTCTGTGTGTGTGTCTTTGCCTGTGTTGGTTGTGTGTGTGTATGTGTCGGTGCATGTGTGTGCGTCTTTGCCTGTGTGTGCGACTTTGCCTGTGTGCATCTTTGCCTGTGTACTACATGTTATTCTGCTTGTGTGTGTGTGTATTTGTATGTGTGTGATGTGTGTCTGTGCCTGTCTGTGCTGCATATATTTCTCTACCTGAGTATGTGTGTGTATGTGCCTGTCTGTGTTGCATATATTTATCTGCCTATGTGCGTGCGCATGTCTGTGTTGCATATATGTCTCTGCCTGTGTGTGTATACATGCCTGTGTATGTGTGAGCATGTCTGTGCTGCATATATTTCTCTGCCTGAGTGTGTATGCATGCTTGTGTATGTGTGGGCCTGTATGTGCTGCATATAATTATCTGCTTGTGTATGTGTGGGCCGGTCTGTGCTGCATATATTTCTCTGCCTGTGTGTGTGTGTGTGTGTCTGGGCCAATGTGTGCTGTGCATCTGTATATGGCTTGGCTTAGCTTCGTTCGTTCTCAATCTCCCGCTACCAAGCCCTGAAAGGGCTTAAGTAGCAGAATGTATTCAAGAGAACGGAATGCGTTGTGTCGTAGTTTATAGCTCGACTGCGATATTTGCACCTTTTGGTCCAACACATCTGACTTCAGCAAGCATTTTTGAGTACCGGGTTAGCATTCCGTCTTCGATCCCTTCTCCTTAGCCAGTCTGCCCTGCTGCAGCCTCTTATCCAGGATCACCACAATTGGCAATGATAACAGAAACTTTCCCCCTTCTCACCTCACTCATTTGACTCTGTCCAACAGTCAGACTCTTGCACAACTTTCATACGCGCCCTTAGGTTGAGGCCCTTCCATTGCACTTTGGTTGGGCTAGCTTCTGAGGGCGCACAAATCTAGCATAGGTACATACAGACACACACATGCATCGAAGCACTGGTTTATGCGTCCTGATATCGCCCAATGGACTACGGTCTGGGGTGGAATGGGCGCGCCTCCGCCAGTAGAAACTAGTGAGGCAAACATCTAAGCAAACAAACAGAAAGATGCAGAATGGTCTTGGCAACTTTGGTTCGCTGGCAATGACGTCAGCAGTCAGCTATGGGTCGCTGACCACTGCAGTGCATCTGTATATGATGTGTGTATCTGCGTATGTGCATATATAATTATGTGTATGTATACGTGTGTGTCTGTCTGTGGTGTGTGTAGTGTGTGTGTATCTGCGTATGTGCATATATAATTATGGGTATGTATACGTGTGTGTCTGTCTGTGGTGTGTGTAGTGTGTGTGTCTGTCTGTGGTGTGTGTAGTGTGTGTGTATCTGCGTATGTGCATATATAATTATGTGTATGTATACGTGTGTGTGTGTCTGTGGTGTGTAGTGTGTGTCAGTATAAATTCATTTTGCCACTGGGAGACGCTGCAGCAACTCTAGTGTCGAAGCCAGTCCCTGAGACAATCAGATGAAACCGTAATAGACCATAATGAGTAGGCAGATAAGCAAGTGGTTATTTTCACAGACGCCTTCGCAGTGTTAATGGTGCTCAAGTAACAGCACAAAAATGAACTCGGTGCTCTGGTGGACTCGCTCGAACGCCTGTTCCAGTGCTTCAAAAAAAGCACAGTCTAGTGGATACCAGCCCACTGCAACATTCCAGGCAACGAGGAGGCAGACAGACTCGCCAGCGAGGAAGAAATGCTGCAGCAGAGTGATACATAAATCACATACAATGAGACGAAAGCATAAATCAGGGCAACATACAGTGAAAAATGGAAAAAAGACCACATTGGCCACATAGAAAACGATGCCTACTATCAACTCTTTCAGGCGAGAGCTGGTGATAATTCTCGAACTACGCACAGGTCACAACAGACTTAGATGCCATCTGTACAACAAGTTCAGGATTGGCACTACAGACCTTTGTGCCTGCGGCACAGCCCCCATGGAGGCAGAGCATATTTTGCTGTCCTGTCCACTGATTACCGACAAAAGAAGTAGCATTTGGCAACAGCCAGTGTCCTTCCACGAGAAGCTGCACGGAAGCGTATAGAGCCTTGAGTCGACTGCTGCCTTCGTTAGAGTTATTGAAGTTGAAGTCTGAAGATGAACGAGGAAGAAGAAGAAGACGAAGAAGAAGAAGTATAAATGCATGAGTGTCTAGCTTCTGCATCTCTGATGCGCGGTTTGAGCGTGGGCCTGTATGATCGCGTGGCATGTATGTGTAATGAGTTTGTATGCTTATATATCTGCGCGTATGCGTATCTATGTGCACGAATGTGTGTGTATGTGCGTGAATGTCTGTGTGTCTGTCTATGTGTGTGTGAGTATTTGCGTGTGTATCCGTGTCTGTGTAAGTATGTGTGTATCCGTGTCTCTGTGCGCATGCGTTAATATCCTTGTCTCTGTGAGTATATATGTTTGAGTCTGCCTCTGTGTATGCGTTATGTGTGTATACATGTGTGTGCGTGCGCTTGTGTGGGAGATAGAAAAGTTAGTGGTATGTTTCTTCATAGAGTTTCTCCTCCAACTCCTTCGTACGCCTTCATGCGCAAAATAAATGTATAGACTTGTCTATAATAACTGCGTCTGTCAGTCTAAATGTGTTTGTGTCTAGACATATATACTCGTATAGTACAGGGTGTGCTTTTCAATTTGTTCTGCCTATACAGCAATCTGACAACGTATATAATTATAACTATGTACTGACCAGAATGTCGCATCAGAGCCAGGAGCCCTATACTGACCAAGACCACTATCTATCTTCCATGTATCGTTTTCTGGAAACAAGCTGATTTCAAGGCAGTCTTTCTGACGAGAAGTGAATCTACTGATCCCCGTAGTATTGAGTGTCACGAAGACCAACCCAAACATTAGCAAATCCGCTCGGAGTACCGCTTGGGATGTGAGGAAAGCGTCTTCTACCTGGCACTACCTGTTTAGGACGCCCAAAAAAATGAGCTTACGTATTGTTGGATTAAACAAAAACAGCCGTGTGCATTTACTAGTGCCGACTTATTGGTAGTATTTAATACATGTTTTCTTTCACCTTGCTACATATTGTGATTTCCAGGTGTCTTGTTCAAGTCTCGGCGTATCTCACAGCGGCAACATAGAGTTGGTATGCATTTAGGATGAATACAATAGGGCCCTAACTATTCGGCAGAATTTGACTACGATTTACGATTAGCAAGTCCTGCCGAAGACGGATGTGTCAGACCGAAAGGTGCAAATGGGAAACCGAACATACTGGCTACACCAAAAACGATGCCTATTACCAGTGGAACAGAAGAGAACAGGTCGTGGTCTTCAGACTTCGCACTGGCCACAATAGACTGAGGTACCACTTATTCAACAAATTGAAGATAGGTGGCACTGACGAATGCCCGTGTGGTACCGGGAAAATGACCGCTGAGCATTTGCTGCAAAACTGCCCGACATACGAGGATCAGAGAGAGCAGATGTGGCCATCACTAGTGGCAACATTAGACAAGCTATATGGCAGTGTCGACAGCCTCAGGATGACCGCTGCCTTTTTCGAAAAAATAATGGTTACTGTCTGACTGCGTACGATGAAGAAGAAGAAGACCGAAAGGTGCAAATATCGCAGTCAAGACGTAAACTAGCAAAACCGCGCATTCCGTTCTCTCGACTACATCCTGCTACTTGCGAAGCCTTCTTCGGGGCTTGGTAGAGATAGATTTAGAAAGAAGAAGAAGAAGATGAAGAAGATGAAGACTAAGAAGAAGAAGAAGAAGAAGAAGAAGAAGAAGAAGAAGAAAAAGAAGAAGAAGATGAAGAAGAAGATGTAGAAGATGGAGAAGATTAGTAAGGAAATGTTTGGCACAACACTGCATCCATTGATGTTTTCTCGGGCAATGTTAGTCAGGGGGAAGCAAAATATACTGACCAAGACCACCGCCTCGCTTTAAAGCAGTTCTCTTCGGACACAAGCTCAGAAAAACACTGAGCTTAATGACTTAAGAGCAGCACTCTGCAAACTGTGCCAGCAGTCCGCACCAAAAAGGGTAGTGGTACAGTGGGTTCCGTCACACTGCAACATCCAAGGCAACGAGGAGGCAGACAGACTGGCAAAAGAAGGTGCAAGACTACCACAAACAGATACCAGTATGACGTACGAAGAGTCAAAACGGCTTATCAAAGCCAGATACATGACCAAATGGGAAACCGAACATACTGGTTACACCAAAAACGATGCCTATTACCAGTTGAACCGAAGAGAGCAGATCGTTGTCTTCAGACTTCGCACTGGCCACAACAGACTGAGGTACCACCTATTCAACAAATTGAAGATAGGGTGTACCGACGAATGCCCGTGCGGTACTGGAAAAATGACCACTGAACATCTGCTGCAGAACTGCCCGACATACGAGGATCAGAGAGAGCAGATGTGGCCATTACCAGTGGAACTGCAAGACAAGCTCTATGGCAGTGGCGAGAGCCTCAGGATGACCGCCGCTTTTTTCGAAAAAATAATGGTTACTGTCTGACTGTGTACGCAGAAGAAGAAGAAGAAGAAGGACACAAGCTGTGTTATGGTAGTCTGATAACAAGGTGGATGAATCGACGTATTCCCATAGTAGTGTCACTTACATGAAGCAAAGTATAGCCCGACAGCATGGAGGAGCCCGGTCCACTTTCATTATCACGCTCAGGGTATGAGGAAAGCCACTGTAACCCGCCACTTACCACTGTTTCAGGACGTACCAAAGCGTAAACATTCTCATCGTAGGCTTTAACAACAACAACAACATATACTCACCCTGGACATTAACAACAACAACAACAGACCTTCACCCTGGACATTAACAACAACAACAACAGACCTTCACCCTGGACATTAACAACAACAACAACATATACTCACCCTGGACATTAACAACAACAACAACAGACCTTCACCCTGGACATTAACAACAACAACAACAGACCTTCACCCTGGACATTAACAACAACAACAACATATACTCACCCTGGACATTAACAACAACAACAACAGACCTTCACCCTGGACATTAACAGCAACAACAACCTATTCTCATCCTGGACATTAACAACAACATATACTCACCCTGGACATTAACAACAGCAACTGATATGTTATATAATTGTAGCCAACAACAATAGATTGGACATTTTTACACGGATACACAAATTTGGCCAAATGTTAAAAATGTTCACAGCTGATCGATCTCACGAGTAAGTTGCTCTAGAGACCCAAGTAATGTCACAAAGATTATTGAACCTGAAAAATATTCCAAATTGTTTCGTCTCAAATTTTCAATCCGTATTCGTATTGCGTTCCGGGGTTCTATTCCACATAATTGGAATAGTCAATAAAATGCACTACACTGCACCGAATCGAATAGGAATCGGTTATTAGTTGCATCCCTTGCATATGGTTGATTATTTCCCCTTTTCTCTGCTTTGGGTTAATAAAATAGTTTTGTTAATGTAATAACTTATATGTTACTGTTATTACTACTAATGGTATTAGCAGTCATAGTAGAAGTCATAATTAATAGTAGTATTAATAGGTACCACAATATTGATAAAGGGATCTCAAGCAGGAGAACGGCGGGTTGGCACTGCTTCAGCCGCTTTAGAACGATACTCTAGTAGATGACGGACATCAAGGCCAGGGTTCAAACCTTTCATAGTATGGTTGATCCAGCAATGGTATGCGGGTGTAAGACGAACAAAGCTCCGAATTACCGACAGAGCAATGGGGTGTGAAGTCATAACGATTTCTCTAAGAGACCATAAACAACAGACCGACATCAGCAACCAGATTGAGCTCAGAGAAGTCGTCGACGCTGCGCCAATACGAAAGTCCAGATGGGCTCGACCATGTAGTCCACATGGCTGACGATAGATGGGCGAAGAGCGTGTCTTTCTGGTGGCCATATAACTACACCCACCCAATCGGCAGCCCGCTGGCAAGATGGAGAATTGGCTTGAATCACGCCTCTAGACCGTCATGGTACTCCAGGGAGAAGGCCAGCCACGGATTCAAGCTGCATTAGCTACCTGGAAGGAGACAGCATTGCCTTATTAAATACCAAAATTCGAGTATCCAAATAAAAGTAGCATAATTATTAGAATTTGTAGCAATAGTTGTAGTAATAGTAGTAGTAGTAGTAGTAGTAGTAGCAGTACTAGTAGTAGTAGTAGTAGTAGTAGTAGCAGCAGTAGCAGTAGTAGTAGTAGTAGTAGTAGTAGTAGTAGTAGTAGTTGTAGTAGTAGTAATAGTTGTAGTAATAGCAGTATTAGTAGTAGTAACAGTTGTAGCAGCTGTAGTATTAGAAGTAGTAGCAATCAATAGTAGTAGTAGTAGTAGTAGCGCAGTAGTAGTTGTAGTATTAGTAATAGTAGTAGTAATATTTGTAATAATAATAGTAGTAGTAGTAGTAGTAGTAGTAGTAGTAGTAGTAGTAGTAGTAGTAGTAGCAGTAGAAGAAGTTGTAGCAGTAGAAGTAACAAGAGTATAAGTAAAAGTAGTGTTAGTAGTAGTAATATATTAGTGTAATTAATACTAGTAATAGTAATATATTAATTAATAGTATTCTTAGTAATAGTAGTGTTAGTAGTGGCAATAGTAGTATAATTAATAGTAGTAACATAAGTAGTAGTAGTAATAGTAGAAGTAGTAAAAGTAGTATAATTATTAGTAGTAATAAAAAATGCTAGTGAAAGTAACACCAGTAGAAGTTACAGTAGTAGAAACAGTTGTAGTATAATAAGTAGCAAGTAGTAATAATAGTAAAAGCAGAAATACTAGTAAAAGTGGTAATAGTAATGGAAGTGGTAGTAGAAATAGTAGTAGTAGTATTAGATGTAGAAGTAGTAGTAGAAGAAGTAATAGTAATATTAATTAATAATAGTAGTGAAAGTAGTAGTTTAAGTAGTAGCGATAGTAGTAAATGTAGTAGTAAAAGTAGAAGTAGTAGTAGTAGTAGTAGTAGTAGTAGTATTAGTGTTAGTAGTAGGAATAGTAGCAGCAGTAGTATTAATAATAATAGTAGTACTAGTAATAGTAGTTGTTGTAGTAGGACTAGTAGCAGCAGTAGTAATAATAAAAATAGTAGTAGTAGTTGTTGTAGTAGCAGTCGATGTGGAAACATCAGTAGAAGCAGAAGAACCAATAACTATTGTCAGTACTAAACGTTCCTCCCGAGATCTCCTTTGTGAAACCTTTCTCCCTGGCTACCTGTTTATGTCGCATCTGTCGTAATACTTCTCTGGATACTGAGGACTCTAGCTATGTCTGCAGATGACCCAAAACCAATAAACTACTAACCCACACGTATATACACACATACATACACACAAACCCACACATAGATACATAAAACACAGACAAGTATTAAATTGATCCATACTTTTCAGTTATTATTCCCGAAAAATTATGGGATATTCACGTCTCATGGGATCATAGATTTACGAGCTGTCTGATTGGTTGAAATTAAGGGCGGTCTGTCCAATAGACAGCCTGGCACCACGTCTGCAGAAATTGAGAAGTTATAAATGAAAATGTACAACCTAGAGACCAAAGGCGGAGGTAGGCTGGGGTCGGGGGTGGGGGGTGGGGGGAGGTAGGGGAGGAACAGACCGGTTTATATTTCTGGTAGGTGAATAAATCTATAAAGTGAATAAGAGTTAATGAGGACTGAGGGTGAAGTCTATAGATCATCACTTTTAATTTGTGATGAAGAGTAATGGTATAGCAGAATAAATTTCGAGGTTTATGGCGATTTTGAAGAGAGGGATGACGATAGGAGACGAACACGAAGGAATGGATGAAGAGGAAATGTAAGAAAAGGAGGCGATAGAGAGTTAGAAAAAAGGAAAGACAAGAATATGGAAAAGACAGAAGACGAGTAAGAGCAGTAGGAAAATATGAAAACAAAATTGTAAATGAGGAAGGACGAGTAGGAAGAGAATGAGAAAAAAACGTGTAAGCAGAAGAAGAAAACGATTAGTAGAAGAAGGAGGAGAATGAAAATTAGAAAAACACATGTAGAAGGAGAAAGAAGAGGAATAGGGGGAGGATAAAGCAATTTTGTAAAGTACGATGTAGGAAAACGACCAAAAAAATTCAATAGCATGACAAAATTCTGAAGAAGAAGAAGGAAGAAGGAAAATGAAAGAAGGAAGGAGGACGGAGAAAGAAGGAAGGAGGAAGAAGGAAGAATGAAGAAAGGAAGGAAGGAGAAAGGGAGAGAGGAAGCAAGGGATGGAGGAAGGGAGAAAGGAGAAGAAGCAGCGGAAGAAGAAAATAATTAGTGAAAGAAGAAATTATTGAAGTAAAACACAGAAGGAGAATATAAGAAGAATAAGAAATACACGAGGAGAAGAAGAAGAAAAAGAAGGAGAAGAATAACACGGAAGAAAGAAGTCAAAAGAATAAAACGAACATAACAATCAGATAAAAAAGACTGGACAAAAAGAAACGTTAAAGAAAGATTTAAAAAAAATACAAGTTAGTTGGAAGACAGAAAACTATAAAGAAAAAAAACGTGAAATAAGATCAGCAGAATGATATGAAAATCTGAAAGAATCAGATCTGGTAGGGAAACACATGCCAGCAGAAGACAGGAATAGTGGTGCTTACACCGTTAGTACTAACAACAAATAAATGAGTTAATGTCTTCAAACAACACCAAAAATGGCGGAGAAATGAATAAAACAAAACACAAAGCTAAAAGCTGATAGTTTGTATGTGTGTGTGTGAGCGCGCGTGTGTGTGTAATATTTGTGTGGTGTGTTGGTGTGTGTTTGTGTGCGCGCGTGTGAAGGTAGGTACGTACATATGTGACGAATCAACCAGCCCTGGCAATAGATATAGTGAGCGAATTATCGCGATAAATGGTATAAAACTGAAATTTGTAAACAGATTCGCATAATTTGGTAGCACACTATCCCAGGTGAGATGAACGTTTGCTAGACTAGAAACAAATGTTTGTCATCGAGATGGCATTAAGTCTACAGACTAAACTGAAGGTCTAAGACCTGTGGTACTTTCATATACTCCATATTTTCCTGTGGCAACTTATGGCTGCGAATCATGGACGATAACCAAAACTTCTAGACAAAGAATTGAATCCTTTGAGTCAAAATGTTACAGAAAGATCCCCAGAATACACTGGACAGAGAAAAAGACAAATGTAGACATTCGGGCAAGAGTTGAGCATAGAGGAGAACTGGTTTATCAATTCCATTTTGACTAGAAAATGCAAATACTTTGGTCACATCAGGAGACACAACGGTCTTCAGAGGTCAGTGATAGAAAGGGTAGTGCCAGGTAAAAGAGGAAGGGGTAGACCAAGAAGACGATGGCACCAAGAAATCCAGGAATACCTGAGTATGACTGTGGCGGAGGCTGGAGTTTTGACAAGGGAACGAGTTTCTTTCAGACAGACTGTGATGGGAGCGACGTTCTACAAGGGAACGAGTTTCTTTCAGACAGACTGTGATGGGAGCGACGTTCTACAAGGGAACGAGTTTCTTTCAGACAGACTGTGATGGGAGCGACGTTCTACAAGGGAACGAGTTTCTTTCAGACAGACTGTGAAGGGAGCGACGTTCTACAAGGGAACGAGTTTCTTTCAGACAGACTGTGATGGGAGCGACGTTCTACAAGGGAACGAGTTTCTTTCAGACAGACTGTGATGGGAGCGACGTTCTACAAGGGAACGAGTTTCTTTCAGACAGATTGTGATGGGAGCGACGTTCTACAAGGGAACGACTTTTTTTCAGACAGACTGTGATGGGAGCGACGTTCTACAAGGGAACGAGTTTCTTTCAGACAGACTGTGATGGGAGCGACGTTCTACAAGGGAACGAGTTTCTTTCAGACAGACTGTGATGGGAGCGACGTTCTACAAAAGACAGGCTACATGATGATGATACTTTCAGTGCTGTTGTATGGTTGTAAAACATGGAGCTATACAACTTCCATACAGTCTGTGTCAGAATGGTTTAAAAGATCAAATGGAAAGACAGGGTCCAGACGCCACCGTTTGTGGAAGAGCTGTTATCCCTAGAATTAATACTATTCTCCGTGGCGAAGTGGTCAAGCCGTTTGTCTCGTGTTCAGACGGTCTGGGTTCGAATTCGATCTACGGGGGATTCTTCGGTGAATTCTTCACTGGAGGGATCCCTGGGTTCTTCACTGGAGGGATCCCTGGGTTCATCGCTGGAGGGATCACTGGGTTCTTCATTGTAGGGATCCCTGGGTTCTTCACTAGAGGGATCCCTGGATTCATCGCTGCAAGAATCCCTGGGTTTATCGCTGGAGAGATCCCTGGGTTCTTCGCTGGAGGGATCCCTGGGTTCTTCACTAGAAGAATCTCTGGGTTCATCGCTGGAAGGATCCCTGGGTTCTTCGCTGGAAGGATCCCTGAGTTTTTCACTGGAGGGATGCCTGGATTCATCGCTGGAGGGATCCCTGGGTTCATCACTGGAAGGATCCCTGGGTTCATTGCTGGAGGGATCCTTGGGTTCACCGCTGAAGGGTACCCTGGGCTCATCGCTGAAGGGTACCCTAGGTTCATGGCTGAGGGATGCCTGGGTTCATGGTTGGAGGGATCCCTGGGTTCATCGCTGGAGCTACGGAGTTCGTGCTTTGTGCAATACTCTGGGCAAGCGGCATTTTCTCGTTCTTAACTTCTTTATACTAGTCTATAAGACTCTGCAGAGTCTGTAAACAACCAGTTTCTTTTCCATAAAACAATGTTAGAGCTCCAATGTATTCTTAAATGCATTAATTGTACCTGCCTCAACTACTTCCTGTGGCAATACATTCCAAGCATTCACCACTCTCTAAGAAAATATTTCCTAATTTCTAATCTAGACCTTTCGTTTGTTAATTTGGAGCTGTGCCCTATTATTCTTGTAGATGTTTGTATTTTAAAAAAAATAAACAACTGTAGTCTAATTTATCTGTTCCTTTGATTATCTTATAAACCTGTTTTAAGTCATCTCGAATTCTTTTCTTTTCTAGACACTGCAGGCCGGCTTGTCTGAGTCTTTCCTCATAACTGTAATTCTGAAATCCAACTTTCAGTTTTGTTACTCTTTTGTGTGTGTATTCATTCCAGCATGTGTATATCCCCTCTATGATAATGACTCCTGTATAGAGTACTCAAATCTAGGTCTAACTATTGTTTTATTTAGTTTGACTATCACTTTCTTCCTTGTACGATTAATATTTCTTATTATCATACCTAAAATCGCATTTGCCCTTTTCACTGCTACCTGGACTTGCTCACTCACTTTACTTGTATGGTTTATTATAACCCATAGATCCATTTCCTTTTCTATCATTCAAATATTCTTCTTTCTCATTCTGTAATTATGTTACATATTTGATCTACCCATGTGAATGACTTTACTATTACCTATATTTAAATCCATTCGTCAGCTCGCAGACCATTTTCGAATTGTATCTAAATCCGACCTTAATATATCCATTTCTGCTTTAGATGAGACACTACTGCACAGTTTTGGGTCATCAGCGAATGTTTGCAATCGTGGAAACGATATGAATGTCCATACCGTTTATATATATCAAGAACAAAATTGGTCCCAATACCGAGCCTGTGGCACTTCACTTTTCACTTCACACCACTCAGAGTACTCATTATTTATGACCACCCTCTGCCTTCTTCTGGTTAACCAAAATGCATTCCATTTGGCAACTTTCCCACCTATTCCATGTAATTTTAACTTTCTAAATAATCTTTTAAGAGGCATTCTATCAAAGGCCTTCGCTAAATCAAGATAAATAACGTCCACTGGCTCCCCTTATCTATCATTTTAATAACCTCCTCCATGAATTCTAATAGATTTGTTAGATCCCCCTCTAGTAAGCCAATGCTGACTATTTCTGATTAAATTAAACTTGTCTAAATGCATTACAATGGTTTCTTTGATTATTGACTCTAACAATTTACAGACATAGCTAGTTAAACTCACTGGTCTATAATTTACTGGATCTGATTTTAAGCCCTATTTGAAAAATGGGATTACTCCTGCATCTTTCCAATCTCCTGAAACAATTCTTTTTGCAAGTGATTGAGAACATAATATAGCCAATGTTTATGCTAGTTAATCTCTAGTTTAAAACAGCAATTTTGGACGAATACCATCTTGTCCTGGACATTTATCCATTTTCAACCCTTTCAGTTAAAAAAAAAAACATTTGCTCTTTAATACAGATTGATTTTAATCCCTCTGTATCAATGTCTCTATGGAATATGAATATAGGCTCTGCGAACCTGGAGCAATCTTCTATTGTGCAGACTGGGCTAAAGTACTGTTTGAGTAAATTATCTGCCTCCCTATTCTCACTTATTATTTTTACTGTGTTTTCTATGACAGGGCCTACTTTGTCTTTCGTTTTTTTGTTTATATCTAATAAAAGAAAAGAAGCTGTTACTATCAGCTTTGATCCTTCTAGCGCGTTTTTTTTTGTTGAATTCTGTTGTTGCTGCTTCAATCACTTTCTCAGCTGTTTTGCTTGTCCAGTTATTTTAAAAGCGTTTTCTTTTTATTTATCTGCTTCTATATATTTTTGTCATGCTTTATTTTTAGCTCTTCTACATTTAATTACAAATCTAGTTATCCACTTTTTACGCTTGGGGTTTATTTCTCTACATGGAACACATTCCTTGTTTAGCTTCTCTAGAACTGTTTTGAAACTCTCCCACTCTTGTTCAACATCTGTTCCCCCGATTAATTCTTTCAGATTATGTGGCTTGCTGCTTCTTCCATCTTCATAACATCTGTCGTAGAGTAGTCTTATGCTCGTGTGTTTATGTTCACTTCTTTCCCTGCTATGAGATTCCAACGGATGATTTGATAGTCACTTGAACCAAATAGTTCCCAACTATAACGTTTACGTTCATATTTTATATGCTACTAATCAGCTCCTCAACTGTCTCTGTTTGGCTTTATGGACATCTGTAGCCTACTCCAATCACTGCCCCCCCCCCCCCGCTCCCACACTCCCCCCTTATGGAGAGGCCCTCCATAGAATACGTTTTTTTACAGCTGATTGGCTGGTTTGCGCAGGAGATGTAACACTGCATAGTATATAATAGTATTAATGAAGGTTAATAGTAGTATTAGTAGCTATTAGCAGCCATAACTACATTTCTCTACTGTTTTGGATCATTATGGATGCCGCCAGACCACGGATTTGCCTGGAATTCACAGTAGTCGACGACTTACACTTGTGTTCACGGAAACGTGGTGTTGTTTTCCGTCTGGATTTGTTATTTCGTTCTTTTTTTGTGATTTCTTCCATCCGTTTATCCTGGTCTGGACGCCGGCTGAATGGCACTACGCTTATACCTGTGTCGTATTTCAAGGGTTAGTTCTGCCGGTTCCCATTCACGAATTTGGCGTGTGGGAATTTTAGATGCTACTATAATGAGCTGAATACAGCTGGGGAGAGATGCCAGACTCACTCACACGCTGAGTGTTGTCCATATGACCTCTTGTGGTTATCGAAAAGGCACGACAAACTGCATTAGATGCCATCCCACCTTTCTACCATGCGGGTTACATGTTTACGGAAAGGCTTCGGTGGTAACCCTGAGGCAAAATCTGCATCCTATGCTATCTCCAGTCGTCTCGATGAATGTCTTGTCACTGGCAAAAAGGTAGCTTAGGCTCTGTGAGTGAGGTTGACAAAAGGCGCAGTTTCTTCCTCACTTTAATCCAAATCACCGCGCAAGTCACCCATTTCAGCGGACACAGCAAGAGATACGACTGTCCACACGGCTGAACAAAGAGAGTGGTCTTTATCACTTGTGATGGACAACTATTATAGAAGTTGTAGTAGTGCTATTAGTGGTAGCGGTTGTTGTATTTATAATAGTTTTGGTAGTTATAGTAGTAGTAACAAGTTAAACATTTGTATTAATAGTAGTAGTGGTAGCAATAGTGTTGGAAGTGGACACGCTCTATCGAGATTCGGTTGGCCTCAACAATGATTGACAGTTACTGGGGTATAGTCAATGTGATGACTGGAGGCATAGAGAAGAGACGAACACTTTTAGAACACGCACAAGAAGCAATGTAAGGGACATTAGAATATCATCATCATCATGTATTTGCAGAACACCGCTCTCACAACAACCAATCTGCGAGACTCGATCTTTGACCAGCTCTCCAGCCTCTGTAACCGCCATTCTAAGAACCTCTGTATAGTAGTGTATTCATTATTCTCTCGGTCTGCTGTAACCCGCCTGCCAGGTACCATATCCTCCAGTATCGCTTTTTCGTGTCCATTTTGACGCTTGATGTAGTCAAAGTATTTTATTTTTTTCAAGACGTAATATTGTTTACTAGTTAATGTTGTGCTATGTCCACATGTCTTAAGAACGTATGTCTTTGTGTCTCGTTACCTATGGTATTATGTCCACTTTGCTGTATGGTTTGGCTTGCCTTCGTTCGTTCTCAATCTCCCACTACCAAACCCTGACACGGGCTTAAGTAGTAGAATGTATTCCAGAAAACGGATGCGTTGTGTCGTAGTTTACAGCTTGATTGCGATATTTGCACTTTTCGGTCCAACACATCCGACTTGTGCAAGCATTTTTTGAGTACCGGGTTAGTATTCCCTCTTCGATCCGTACTCTTTAGCCAGTCTGTCCTGCTGCAGCCTGTTATCCAGGATCACCGCGCGGAGGTGTAGAAGGGTGTTAGCAGCTTTGGTTCGCTGGCCTTGACGCTAGAGTCAGCTATGGGTAGCTGGCCGCTGCAGCTCATGCGCTGCTCAGCTCTGGTTCGCTGGCCCTGGCGCTAGCAGTCAGCTATGGGTCGCTGGCCGCTTCAGCTCATGCGCTGCTCAGCTCTGGTTCGCTGGCCCTGGCGCTAGCAATCAGCTATGGGTCGCTGGCCGCTGCAGCTCATGCGCTGCTCAGCTCTGGTTCGCTGGCCCTGGCGCTAGCAGTCAGCTATGGGTCGCTGGCCGCTTTAGCTCATGCGCTGCTCAGTCTTGATCCCACTTTACTGTATCATTTCGTATCTTAATTTGTTTTTAAAGGCATCTGATAATTGTTCGGCATGTAGAGTAAATACCAAGTCTGAAGATTACCACTCGAGCTGTGCACTCGTATGTTTCTAAAGCTTTATTTCACGCCCGTACGGCTATTCCACACTCAGAAGACGTTTGACCAGCAGGATTTGCAGCGCGTGCAAAAAAGTAAATTGGAAAGTATTTTACTCAATACGGTTTGCGTCACAGATTTAACCACTTCTTATGATATGAACTCATTATGGCAGTGGGGACGGCGTGGGCTGGTGGTTAAGTGACTCGGCTCACAATCCAAAGGTGCTGGGTTCGATCCCCAACACAGCACTGGCCGTTTCCCCGGGGAAGCAAGCCTTTATAAAATGCAGGAGGAAGCAGACCCTTACATATAATGCATGCTGAAGTCGGATGCACTGGGCCAACAGGCGCAAAATAAAACCCACAGTGCAACGCACACAGCCTTGGGGAATAGAGCAATTAGGCGAACATAAAAAAAAAAAAAAAATTATGACCGTGTCCTAATCTCGTTGACGGGCCACACTAAGTTAGCAATGAAACCAGTCGGGTATTCCCCCATACATAATCACACACATTAACCGCATCCTAATTTATTCATGACACTCAACCTTCAGAGCTTAACCAACTTCAAGGGTAACCATTCCCGACAGCTCCAAATGGTTTCATTTGGTTCCGACCTTTGATCTGACTACAGAGAAATATTGACCAATCGGTTTTCCCTACTGCACAAGACAAATGTCAGAGATGACCAAACGGCGGTGTTAGAGAGAACAATTTGTTCACTGTACATTTAATTGCAAAGCTGTCACCTCCAGATAATCGGTATAACCCAACCACAGTTATAGTAATAAGAATAGAACGTTGTTTCTACAATAATGTCTACTTTCACTTGAAAGCTGTTTCTTAGCGAATGTCTACTTTCACTTGAAAGTTATTTGTACAAAAATGTCTACTTTCACTAGAAAGCTGTTTATACTTCAATGTCTACTTTCACTAGAAAGTTGTTTCTAGTTAAATATCTACTTTCAATAGAAAGCTGTTTTTAACTTGAATGTCTACTTTCACTAGAAAGTTATTTGTACAAGAAGGTCTACTTTCACTGGAACATTATTTCTACAAGAATGTCTACTTTCACTAGAAAGCTGTTTTTACTTCAATGTCTACTTTCACTAGAAAGTTGTTTCTAGTTAAATATCTACTTTCAATGGAAAGCTGTTTTTAACTTGAATGTCTACTTTCACTAGAAAGTTATTTGTACAAGAAGGTCTACTTTCACTGGAACATTATTTCTACAAGAATGTCTACTTTTACTAGAAAGCTGTTTTTACTTCAATGTCTACTTTCACTAGAAAGTTATTTCTACAAGAATGTCTACTTTCACTAGAAAGCTGTTTTTTCTTCAATGTCTACTTTCACTAGAAAGTTGTTTCTATCTGAATATCTACTTTCAACGGAAAGCTGTTTTTAACTTGAATGTCTACTTTCACTATAAAGTTGCTTCTATTTGAATGTCTACTTTAACTACACAATTTGATCGTTCAGTATTTGAAAGGGAGAAAAAAAAACATGTCTTGCTGTGAGTTTGAGCCGCTGTCTCATTGGTCAGAAGACCGTTGCTCAAACTGGTAAACCACTCACTCCAGAACAGTAATATACTCATCAACAGAGCTCTAATGGCATTTCTATTGTACCAACGTTAGAAGCTATCGCTCGACACCCACCCCTTTCCTCCACCGGGAATGACAGTGGATGACACAGCCATATATTCAGAAGCAACATATATGACTACTACATACCACGGCGCATATCCGGGACAGTGACTAGAAAGAATAGTGCATGAGATATGGCTGCTCGTATAGACGCTGTAAATGTCAAGGGGCAATCACAGTAATAGAAATGGGATTCTGGTAAGCACATTTGGTCGCGGGGGGGGGGGGGGCTCAGTATCTGGTGGTGGGCGTGGGGGGAGGGTTAAGTATTTGCAAGGGGGAGGGGGGAATTCAGTATCTTCATAGGGGTTGGTGGGGGTCAGTATCTACATGAGGGAGGGGTTTGAGTTCAATATCTACATGGGGAAGGGGGAGGGAGGGGGTTTAGTATCTACATGGGGAGGGGGTTGGGTTCAGTATCTACATGGGGATGGGTTCTGTATCTACATGGGGATGGGTTCTGTACCTACATGGGGAGGGGAAGGGTTCTGTATCTACATGGGAATGGGTTCTGTATCTACATGGGGATGGGTTCTGTATCTACATGGGGATGGGTTCTGTATCTACATGGGGATGGGTTATGTATCTACATGGGAAGGGGGATGGATTCTGTATCTACATGGGGATGGGTTCGGTGTCTACATGGGGATGGGTTCTGTATCTACATGGGGATGGGTTCTGTATCTACACGGGGATGGGTTCTGTATCTACATGGGGATGGGTTCTGTATATACATGGGGATGAGTTCTGTATCTACATGGGGATGGGTCATGTATCTACATGGGGAGGGGATGGGTTCTGTATCTACATGGGGATGGGTTCAGTATCTACATGGGGATGGGTTCTGTTCTAAATGGGGATGGGTTCTGTATCTACATGGGGATGGGATCTGTATCTACATGGGGATGGGTTCTGTATCTACATGGGGATGGGTTATGTATCTACATGGGGATGGGTTCTGTATCTACGTGGGGAGGGGATGGGTTCGGTGTCTACATGAGGATGGGTTATGTATCTACATGGGGAGGGGGATGGGTTCTGTATCTACATGGGGATGGGTTCGGTGTCTACATGGGGATGGGTTCAGTATCTACATGAAGAGGGGGATGGGTTCGGTGTCTACATGGGGATGGGTTCATTATCTACGCCGGTAAGGTGTTCAGTGCCTACACAGGGAATGAGTCGACTATCTGCACCAGGAATGCTGGGATGTTAGTCAAATTGATTCATTCGTCAAGGAAAACAATAATCTCAAACAAAATATGGAAGTGTCTATGGACAGCACGGACACATAGATGGATTTGGATTGCAAGAGGTTTTTGTTATAAAAAAAACACTTCTATAGATACAGGCCTCACCTTGGTATACCAACAAATATTAAGATCCGGATAAGTTCATTTATGAGAAAAGAAAATGAAAAATGATTAATGAAAAATAATTGGAGACAAGGTAGGCGTAAGAAATACGTAATAATAGAACGAATTAAACAATTCAGAAATAATGAAAAGAAGAAGAGGCGAGATGCACACTGGACAATATAACATTTGAAAAAAAAGGAAAGGCGTTTAATGAATGATTGAATAAATCAATTATTCAATCAAATAAAGCAAGAAAAGAGAAAAGAAAAAAAAGTTAAATAAAGAGGAAAAAAGCATTATGCACAAATAGAGAAACAAACATTTATATTAATGTTATAAATATTTATATAAATTATATTATTTAAGATACAGTTTAGATATTTTAAAAATTAAGTAACAGAAAGAAAGACGATTAAAGAATGCGATAAAATAAACATGCTTGGTAGACATAAAAAAAAGAAGAATAAGAATTTAAAAGAAGTACAGACTGAAATAAAGAAGGAAAATAATAAATGCATTTATAAAGACATAAACTATCTGCAAACAAAAAACTGCAACAATACAAATTGTAAACGCAACATTAAACAGATATATAATATACAGCCTATTATCCAGATTTGCTACTAACCGGACGCTACTGAAAATTGACAAGCGGTCGAGTTCAAAGAAGGACAACCAATCAAGCAGATAAATGTGCTCTGTGCCCTCTGGTGTTTCCAGTGGTCATACAATTGGTACCAGACAATTATCTAGAGAATGAAGCCAATAATTAAATGTTAATATTGGCTTAATACATACACTTGCTCGTTTCGACATGACAGCATTGGCTTTCGCAAGAACATTTGTTCCATTATGTGGAGTCGACATGGCACTACGATGTAAATGTCACTTGCTTCTTGCCCCGAGACTCACGTATTTACTACACAGCTTTTACTGGAAATCCATATACTATAAACATTAGTGCACTTTCATAAGGAAACATAATTCGCGCACACCCCTATGATAAATGATGTTAAACCTCCGTCTCTTTATGTACTATCGAAACATAATTCACGCACATCCCTATGATAAATGATGTTAAACCTCCGTCTCTTTATGTACTATCGAAACATAATTCCCGCACATCCCTATGATAAATGATGTTAAAACTCCGTCTCTTTATGTACTATCGAAACATAATTCACGACAACCCCTATGATAAATGATGTTAAACCTCCGTCTCTTTATGTACTATCGAAACATAATTCACGACAATCCCTATGATAAATGATGTTAAACCTCCGTCTCTTTATGTACTATCGAAACATAATTCACGCACACCCCTATGATAAATGATGTTAAACCTCCGTCTCTTTATGTACTATCGAAACATAATTCACGCACACCCCTATGATAAATGATGTTAAACCTCCGTCTCTTTATGTACTATCGAAACATAATTCATGCACATCCCTATGATAAATGATGTTAAACCTCCGTCTCTTTATGTACTATCGAAACATAATTCACGCACATCCCTATGATAAATGATGTTAAACCTCCGTCTCTTTATGTACTATCGAAACATAATTCACGCACATCCCTATGATAAATGATGTTAAACCTCCGTCTCTTTATGTACTATCGAAACATAATTCACGACAACCCCTATGATAAATGATGTTAAACCTCCGTCTCTTTATGTACTATCGAAACATAATTCACGCACACCCCTATGATAAATGATGTTAAACCTCCGTCTCTTTATGTACTATCAATTAACGGAAGTGCTGTTGTTGATGTTGTCGTTGAATTCCCCACGAGTGGTCAATTTGCTAGTTTGTGTGCCCTGAGGAGGATGTTATGTGGCGGTTTGATGTAGCTTTCCTCACATCTCGAGTGTAATGAGGAATGAAGACCGGGGTCCTCCATGCGGTTGTGTTATGTTTGTCTACATTTGCATGTCGCTCATTACTACAGGGATCACGTGGATCCCCCAACTCATTAATCAGACTACCAAGAAGAACAGCTTATTTCCAGGAAGGACTGCGGGGAAGTCGAGGTGAGGATCTTGGCCAGTATGTTTTGCCTGATCCTGACTAACATGTCTGATCAGTATGTGTTGCCTGACGAGACGTTAGTCCTCCTCCCAATGGGAAGTACTGTAAAATGTGTTTTGTGTATAAACGATAACTTTTGGCCTTATAAAGATAACAAAGATAATGACTGTAACATATTTGAAGTCTACATGATATGTGTGCACAACATGTCTCCATAACGCATTAATGTCTCAATACAGATAAAAGCACATGCAAACCAAGTTGGCAAAGGCCGACGTCGTAGACTATGATGGCATAATTTATTTTTCTAGCGCAATTTTTAGTAAGAATTAACTGCATCTATTTTTATCCTCACTCTCTCGTCTCATGCAGCCCGAATCCAGTGGCAAGTCAAGCACAAGACGACTAGGGGGCGACTACGAGATGCAGGGCACTCCACATGAAGCACCCGTGAAACCACTTCGCCACGGAATCCCCAAGTTGATAGGTTAATTAATTATTAAAATTATATATAAATTCCACCAGCACCTATTTCTGAATGCAATATAGTAGTACAGTTCAACCCGTGTGGGGTAGAAAACTCACCAACTCATGGACTTGCAAACCCCACTATTCACACAAGAGAACAATTTGCTGGGTGTGAAAAAACATTCTGTTTTTGAAAGAAAGCACTAGAAACAATTTCTCATATCTGATACAGAAATTAAAGAATGAATTACTCGTTTCGCAGGGGATAAAAAAGAGACGAAAAAACGACATTAAAATAATATTCATTAATCTTATTCTCTGTCGCAAGGTTAGCAAATACTGACCCAGTTGGCCGCTGACCAGGCACGACGTTCAACGCGCATCTCGTTTGTCTCTGGAAGGTCATCTGTGGCCCGGATGTCGAGACAGTCTGTTACTTGGAGTGACAGGTTTGTTTGAAATGGTTGATGATTAAAATAGGTCAATGAGGGTTGTGTTTAGAAGGGATCTGGTTGATTGTTGAGTGAATACAGGAGTGAGGCGAGGACTGAGAGTTCGGAAGTTGCAATGTGGTTGTGGATGGTGTGTGAATCATGTTGAGTCACATCGGAGACGAATTTGTCAGGGTTGTATTGGTCAAAGCTATTTACTCTGATTTGATAAAACTCTTCACGTTTCTTCGGCTGTGGGTTACAGTGGCTCTTCTCACATTCCGAAGCCTAGTTAAGAAGGTGGACCAGGCCTATACTGCAATACTAGATTGCTCAGTAAGACCGTTATTACTCATTTCACATTCATGGCTAAAGAATGATTCAAACTGCTAGAGAAACTAAAGTGGTCTTAATGTATTGTGAAGTCTTTGATTACTCTTCAATCCGCGGAGAAGTGATAGTACAATTCATGTGCATTGTGCGGAAGCTATTGGTGGTGAAGCTTTGAGATTGTCACTAAATTAGTTTCAATGTGGATATCTTTTGTGAGCACTGAAAATGGCTTTATGTGGCGGAAACATGAATCTTTCCTCGGATCCCTAGCGTGTCAATGAAGGATGAAGGTGAACAGTGGCGTTGCTGATGGTAGTGCTGTTGAATGAACGTGAAAAGTGGTGTTCCTGATGGTAGTGCTATAGGATGAAGGTGAAAAGTGGTGTTCCTGATGGTAGTGCTATAGGATGAAGGTGAAAAGTGGTGTTCCTGATGGTTGTGCTATTGGATGAAGGTGAAAAGTGGTGTTCCTGATGGTTGTGCTATTGGATGAAGATGAAAAGTGGTGTTCCTGATGGTTGTGCTATTGGATGAAGGTGAAAAATGGTGTTCTTGATGGTTGTGCTATTAGATGAAGGTGAACACTGGTGCTCTTGATGGTTCTGCTATTAGATATAGATGAACAGTGGTGTTCCTGATGGTTGTGCTTTGCTTACGGAAATTACGTGAAATTACGGAAATCACGTGATCCCCGTCTCGTCAGTCAGACTGCCTTGATAAGTCTGTTTCCAGGGAGCGGTACACGGAAGAAAGATTGTGTTCCTGGTCAGTATATTATGCTTGACCCAGACGTGACGTCCGGGTCAGTATATTGTGCCTGACCCTGACGCGACGTCTTGGTCTGTATATTGTTCCTGACTAGCGTTTCAGATTTCCAGTACATATCGATAATAACACACATGCATATATGGGTAAAACAGTAAAGGCCGTCTCAGAGCAGCCACTGTTACCAAATATTTACCAAAGGTTTAAAGATATCATTATAATGTACCTAGTCCTTTATCATGTTTGACAGCCAGTCCCGGGGATAACTCGCGTTTCTTCCTTAAAAAGGAACTATTTTCAATCTACACCTGGATGGTCTAGGGCAGGTCAACAGCGGGAATCGTAATCCGTCACGTCTGTAGTGAGTCTCGACAGCTCGACCAGTCTGCTGCTCAGATACTCAATATAAAGGCGTGTCAACAATAGAGAAAAAAAATTTTTTAATATTACAAATATAAAAATAAATATATATAGACAATGTAAATATATATATATATTTAAATCAGGAAATAAATAAATAAAAGGGGTCCGGATCAATTATGAAGCAAAATAAATATACGCATTCCCAAAATGGTCCCAGAAAAACAATTGTGCATATTTTGCCTCAGAAACCCGACAGGGTAAATCAAGGAAAAGAAGAAAATGAAAATAGCAACCAACTACCTAGGAAGGACAACGAGAGGGTCATCAAATGGCGAGGAACAACGAGAGGATCATCAAATGGCGAGGAACAACGAGAGGGTCATCAAATGGCGAGGAACAACGAGAGGAACATCAAATGGCGAGGAACAACGAGAGGAACATCAAATGGCGAGGAACAACGAGAGGATCATCAAATGGCGAAGAACAACGGACGGATCATCAAATGGCGAGGAACAACGAGAGAATCATCAAATGGCGAGGAACAACGGGAGGAACATCAAATGGCGAGGAACAACGAGAGGAACATCAAATGGCGAGGAACAACGGGAGGAACATCAAATGGCGAGGAACAACGAGAGGATCATCAAATGGCGAGGAACAACGGGAGGAACATCAAATGGCGAGGAACAACGAGAGGATCATCAAATGGCGAGGAACAACGGGAGGAACATCAAATGGCGAGGAACAACGAGAGAATCATCAAATGGCGAAGAACAACGGACGGATCATCAAATGGCTAGGAACAACGGGAGGAACATCAAATGGCGAGGAACAACGAGAGGATCATCAAATGGCGAGGAACAACTGGAGGAACATCAAATGGCGAGGAACAACGAGAGGAACATCAAATGGCGAGGAACAACGAGAGAATCATCAAATGGCGAAGAACAACGAGAGGATCATCAAATGGCGAGGAACAACGGGAGGAACATCACGGAAACACCAGGTTAGGTACAAAACAGATACACACACGCATCCAAGCACTGGTTTATGCGTCTTAATATCGCCCAAATTGACTAGTCTGGTGTGGAATAGGCGTGCCTCCGCCAGTAGAAACTAGTGAGGCAAACACATAAAATTTTAAAAAATTTAAAAAAAAAGCAAGTGAACGTGCGTGGTGTAAGTGTGTAAACAGCTCGCAAGATTGGTTTGAAATTCCAACACACCTGGTATGAAATCACTTCGCGTCCAGTTTTACAAGCCATGTCGGCGTTTTGTCTCAATACGACCACTTCTCCACGTACAGAAACGATTGGCAAAATATAGTGTACTGAACAGCTGTCATAGTGCGACACATTGCAAACAGATACATCATACACAGATGCCCCCATAGACTGGCTAATACGTCTTGATATAACCCCAAATGGTACATCATACACAGATGCACCCATAGACTGGCTATTACGTCTTGATATAACCCCAAATGGTGCATCATACACAGATGCACCCATAGACTGGCTAATACGTCTTGATATAACCCCAAATGGTACATCATACACAGATGCACCCATAGACTGGCTAATACGTCTTGATATAACCTCAAATGGTACATCATACACAGATGCACCCATAGACTGGCTAATACGTCTTGATATAACTCAAAAAGGCGACGGTATGTGGTTGATATCACGTGCTTTCATCAGTAGAATCCAGAAAAGCAAACCTCTAAAAAGGACACAATCAAAAGAAAAGCAGTCCCATTTATCAATAAACCGTCTTAATCTGAACTAATGGGAATATAAACACATATTGAAAATGTCTTCTTCTTATTATTATTAATGTTATTATTATTTTACCTCGTCTTATTTTTCTTGTGCTTCTTTTTTTCTATTACTAATAATTCATCATTCATCTTCTTCTTCTTTTTTTTCTTCTTCTTCTTCGGCAAGAGACATTGCGAGTCCTGTATAGCGCATCATGTGCCATTAAAATAATAATAATCGGCTTAGGTGACCAAGGCCAGTCGCGACAGTCGTACGTGACAGCGACTGATGGCCCAGGTCCATTCAGTGATCAGTTCTTATCAAGTGCTAGCGAATGGTCGCACCAATGTTATGTGCTTGCGATCCACGGGACGCCTCCATGGGTGACAAAGTCTTTTCCAACCCGTGATTTCGATAAGCACGTGCACCATCTGCAGGGCCAGGTACCCTGGGGAAGGCCTGACCGAAGATAGTTAGACGCGACGGTTCATCATAGAAACAATGCTCTCGACACGTGTTGGTCTGACGACATCAATGTTCGTAGCCAAGTCATACCAGTGGATTCTTCTTCTTCTTCTTCTTCGTTCTCAATCTCCAGCTACCAAACCCTGAAGGGGCTTAAGTAGCAGAATGTAGTCCAGAGAACGGAATGCGTTGTGTCGTAGTTTACAGCTTAGCTGCGATATTTGCACCTTTCGGTCCAACACATCCGACTTCAGCAAGCATTTTTTGAGTACCGGGTTAGCATTCCCTCTTCGATCCCTTCTCCTTAGCCAGTCTGTCCTGATGCAGCCTGTTATCCAGGATTACCGCGTGGAGGTGTAGAAGGGTCTTGACAGCTATGGTTCGCTGGCCCTGACGCTAATAGTCAGTTATGGGTCGCTGACCCCTGCAGCTGATGCGCTGCCCAGGATCTTGATCCCCCAGTGGATTCGATTAATGCACCTCTGACTGCGCATATGGTAGGTTTCAAGACTCTTCTAGTCTCTTTGCAAGACAGTCGACGTTTCGAAGCAATGCAGAAGAATTGAAATAACTCAGGATATGTAAAGGCATCGTTTAGTTACGAGGGGGAACCTCTTAGGACTACGAAAAGTCTAACTAATTCAAACGATACGATGGAAATCGGTGCAACTATATACTTTCACTTTCTATTGATTCCCACAATGTAAATTTATACTAATACTAATATATACCTTCACGTTCTGCTGATCCCCAAAATGGAAATTTATACTAATATATACTTTCACGTTCTGCTGATCCTCAAATTGGAAATTTATACTAATATATACTTTCACGTTCTGCTGATCCCTAAAATAGAAATTTATACTAATATATACTTTTACGTTCTGCTGATCCCAAAAATGGAAATTTATACTAATGTATACTTTCACGTTCTGCTGATCCCTAAAATATAAATTTATACTAATATAAACTTTCACGTTCTGCTGATCCCTAAAATAGAAATTTATACTAATATAAACTTTCACGTTCTGCTGATCCCAAAAATGGAAATTTATACTAATATATACTTTCACGTTCTGCTGATCCCTAAAATAGAAATTTATACTAATGTATACTTTCACGTTCTGCTGATCCTTAAAATAGAAATTTATACTAATATATACTTTCACGTTCTGCTGATCCTCAAATTGGAAATTTATACTAATATATACTTTCACGTTCTGCTGATCCCCAAAATGGAAATCGATATAAATATACTTTTCACCTTCTTAAGGTAGTCCGAGAGCAGACACTGCGATCACGCATTCTTCCCTCTTGTATGTATGTATATTACTAAGGTGAAGGTCATTTCGTAGCAACCACTGTTGTCTGGGATAAAGTGTTGAAAACAGTCGCTCTGAGCTTCTGATTTTTATGAGGTAGGATAGTAAGAACTCTTTCTAGCTATATTCCTTCCCTAACAGTAATCCATTTACAGCTGGGTCGACTGGACTATAACCATGATCAAACCTGGAACATTTGCATTGAGAGACACGAGAGGTCTACCGCTCTGCTACAGAGAGTCTCGTGTATCATGGATGGGTTATTATTTCAGGATCTTTATTTCAAGTGCTCAAGTTTACTCTACACGAGATCCAAATACTTGGGTATAAAGAATATAACCACTGCACTTCCATGTATAGCTTCAAATGAGTCGAAAGAGAGTTGTGAATGGGGCTCGTAAAAAACTATTGTATTGAATTAGTTGTTACAGAAACCATCATTACAAAAGCACACATGGTTAACAAGCACAGGACCCGAAACGGCGAGTCATGGCGTGCTGGCAGATATACTGAGGATGAGATCTGAGCGTGTCACGTGCTGGGAGACATACTGAGGATGAGATCTGAGCGCGTCACGTGCCGGCAGATATACCGAGGATGAGATCTGAGCGCGTCAGTCATCACGTGCTGGCAGATATACTGAGGATGAGATCTGAGCGCGTCACGTGCTGGCAGACATGCTGAGGGCGAGATCTCAGCGGGTATGGACTTGTCCCGAGTGCGATGAAGATGATCCAAAGACTAACTAACTATTTAAACTAAACTAAACTAAACTAAACTAAACTAAACTAAACTAAACTAAACTAAACTAAACTACACTACACTACACTACACCGCATATTCATAGGCGTCTTAGTCTTTGCAGACCATGCGCGTGGCAGTCTTTGAGTAGCCTCTCAGAGTGCAGGCCTGAGCGCTGAATATTGAGACCATGTGCTGCCCAAAATTAAGTATCCACCTCTCGGCCTCGTTTGTGTAATCCAAAGGATTGCAAAGCATGACAGTTTGGCAGGGTCGCGCCCCACAGCAGGCTCTGTAAGAAACAGAGACCCTCTCATGAAGGTGCTGCTGGGGACACAATAATGTAGGAGAGGCCATTGGCATGGAAAATTTCCTGTACGGCAAGCCGAACATTGAGTCCAGCGGCAATCTCTACACCTGATAAGGAGAGGCTATAACAGAAGCTTCACTTTCCTTTAACGAGCGGACGTCCAGCTAAGACCTCGCTACCACCCAACACTTCACTAAACTAAAACTAGAGCTAAAACTAAACTTTAACTAAACTTAACTTAACTTAACTAACATAATGATATGTCGAAGTCTTCCTAGTTTAGTTTAGTTTAGTCAAGTTAAGTTTAGTCAAGTTAAGTTTAGTCAAGTTAAGTTTAGTTTAGTCAAGTTAAGTTTAGTTTAGTCAAGTTAAGTTTAGTTTAGTCAAGTTAAGTTTAGTTTAGTCAAGTTAAGTTTAGTTTAGTCAAGTTAAGTTTAGTTTAGCCAAGTTAAGTTTAGTTTAGTCAAGTTAAGTTTAGTTTAGTCAAGTTAAGTTTAGTTTAGTCAAGTTAAGTTTAGTTTAGTCAAGTTAAGTTTAGTTTAGTCAAGTTAAGTTTAGTTGAAGAATCCACTAAATTGAACACAGTTTAACCCATGTGCTCTATCCTTCTCCATACTGTTGGAGAATCTCGTTGTGTCGTAGTTTACAATTTGACAGCGATATTTGCACTTTACGGTCGGCACATCCGACTTCAGCAAAGCATTTTTGGGTACTGAGTTAAATGGCAAATTCCTGCAGCCAAACGACAACCCAACCTATCTGGGAGTCACATTTGATCGGCGCATGACATGGAAAAGTCAGATTGAGAGAAATCGAATGAGAGCCAGAGAAAGAATGGCAATCATGAGGAAACTTGCTGGCACAAGCTGGGGAGCAGACGAAGGCATACTAAAGAAACTGTACACTGGAAGAGTGAGACCAGTTCTCGAGTATGGCATTGCGGCATGGACAACAGCAGCGAAGGCAAACTTCGATGAAGTTAGCAAACTTCAGAACCAAGCCATGAGAATTATAACAGGAGGCATGAAGTCAACACCAATTGTAGAACTTGAAAAGATTACAAAACTGCAATCCATGACCGATAGAAGAGACTGCAGAGCCCAGCTGCAGTCAGAGAAACTCCGAAGACTGACCGACTATCCAATGCACCAGAGACTAAACAATTTGGGAAATGGGAAACTAAAGCGGAGAAACTTTGCAGAAATAGCCAAAGCAAAGATGCACGAAGATCCTATAAACGCACTAACAACACCAAAACCCATCACTACTGTACGAAAACCTACCTGGAGGCAGGATATATTTCCAGAGGTGGTAGAAAATATACCAGGTATTGCAAACAAAAACTGCCAGACTGAAAAAGAAATGAGAGATACTACCCTAAGCTTCATATCGAAAAGCTACCCAAGCATGGACTGGACCCATGCATACACCGACGGTTCTGTAACAAACGCCACACAGAACGGAGGGGCAGGAGCATTCCTGAACCTACCAAATGGCAGACAAATAACACTGTCATTCGCTACTGGTAAGTACACAAGCAATTTCAGAGCAGAGGCAGAGGCACTGAGGGCGGCAGTGGAAGAAATGGTGACACACAGTGAAAATGAGAGCCATATAGTCCTGCTGACAGATGCTCTCGCCGTAGTCACAGCGCTAAAAAGCCAGAAAAACACTGAGCTTAATGACTTAAGAGCAGCACTCTGCAAACTGTGCCAGCAGTCCGCACCAAAAAGGGTAGTGGTACAGTGGGTCCCATCACACTGCAACATCCAAGGCAACGAGGAGGCAGACAGACTGGCAAAAGAAGGTGCAAGACTACCACAAACAGATACCAGTATGACGTACGAAGAGTCAAAACGGCTTATCAAAGCCAGATACATGACCAAATGGGAAACCGAACACACTGGTTACACCAAAAACGATGCCTATTACCAGTTGAACCGAAGAGAGCAGGTCGTTGTCTTCAGACTTCGTACTGGCCACAATAGACTGAGGTACCACCTATTCAACAAATTGAAGATAGGGTGTACCGACGAATGCCCGTGCGGTACTGGTAAAATGACCGCTGAACATCTGCTGCAGAACTGCCCGACATACGAGGATCAGAGAGAGCAGATGTGGCCATTGCCAGTGGAACTGCAAGACAAGCTCTATGGTAGTGGCGAGAGTCTCAGGATGACCGCCGCTTTTTTCGAAAAAATAATGGTTACTGTCTGACTGTGTACGCAGAAGAAGAAGAAGAAGAAGAACTGCAAGACAAGCTCTATGGTAGTGGCGAGAGTCTCAGGATGACCGCCGCTTTTTTCGAAAAAATAATGGTTACTGTCTGACTGTGTACGCAGAAGAAGAAGAAGAAGAAGAATAGTATATTTTACAGCTGGTACTCTTTGCTCCCACCTCGACCAGTATATTTTACCTGATGTTACTCTTCGCTTCTTTAATGTTCACACCTGTTTCGCCACTTGGACTTTTATAAGTCGTGCTGAACTGTCGAT
Organism: Ariolimax columbianus; assembly: GCA_036924085.1. NCBI lineage: Eukaryota > Metazoa > Mollusca > Gastropoda > Stylommatophora > Arionidae > Ariolimax > Ariolimax columbianus. The sequence goes on from JAVGWX010000019.1 coordinate 17,461,825, forward strand.
CCCCAACCATCGCTCGTGAAATCTGTGGACCTTTGACTGGTAACGTAGTTCCACTGCTGTCGTGGAAAAAGTATTAAAAACTTAATTGTAATACAACTACTATCTATGAAGTTTGGTAGTCACTTCACTTCCCTAACAGTAAGCCAAGTACCCATTTACAGCTGGCGTCGGCACATAATCATTTTATCCACCTTCATCGCCAAAAACGAGCGATGATCCACTATTATTGCCAAACACTACATTATCCGGTCACAACTTGATCACACCAACTTTCTGTCATAGCTTGCACAACCAACAGATGTTGTGTTGCAGCAGATCTCAAACACCAGAAGAGTCACTGAGATAGAAAATGTCACCCATTGACAATAAACGCAATGGAATTCTATTATTTGTATCGATTTCAGAGAAAGCGAATGGGCCATTTGACGGTCGGACAAACAAGTAGGAAAACATGGAGTATTGTCGTTATTAGAAACATGTTTCATCCAAATCACGATTCTCAAACTAAAACTAACTTGGAGGCCGCATTAAGCAGAGGTCATTTATTAAAGAAGCCGTGGAGTCAATTGTATTTACATAGGGCGGTCCTGGAGTCAAGATTATTTGTGACGGGTGACTTGGAGTCAAGATTATTTGTGATTGGTGGCACGGAGTCAAGATTATTTGTGACGGGTTACACAAAGTCAAGATTATTTGTGATAGGGGACACGGAGTCAAGATTATTTGTGACGGGTGACAGGGAGTCAAGATTATTTGTGATTGGTGGCACGGAGTCAAGATTATTTGTGACGGGTGACATGGAGTCAAGATTATTTGTGATTGGTGGCACGGAGTCAAGATTATTTGTGATGGGTGACACGGAGTCAAGATTATTTGTGACGGGTGACATGGAGTCAAGATTTTTGTGACGGGTTACACAGAGTCAAGATTATTTGTAACGGGTGACACAGTCAAGATTATTTGGTACGGGTGGCAGGAGTCAACATTATTTGGGACGGGTGGCACAGAGTCAAGATCATAATGACCGGTGCCATGCAATCAACATCATTTATGAAGGATGCCATTGAATCAAGATTATTTATGAAATGTGTCATGAAATTAAGATCATTTATGAAGGGTGCCATTGAAAGAAGATCATTTATTAAAGACTGCATGAAGTCAATATAATGTCTCAAAGGCAACATGTATCAAAATTATTTCATAATTTATATGTTAACGTGACAACATGTCCCTTTTAGTTGTGTAAAGTGACAACATGTCCCCTTAGTTGTGTAACGTGACAACATGTCCTTTCAGTTGTGTAACGTGACAACATGTCCCGTTAATTGTGTCACGTGACAATATGTCCTTTTAGTTGTGTAACGTGACATGTCCTTTAAGTTGTGCAACGTGACAACATGTCCCTTTAGTTGTATAACGTGACAACATATTCTTTTAGTTGTCTAACGTGACAACATGTCCCTTTAGTTGTGTAACGTGACAACATGTCCCTTTTGTTGTGTAACGTGACAACATGTCCCGTTAGTTGTGTAACGTGACAACATGTCGCTTTAGCTGTGTAACGTGACAACATGTACCTTTAGTTGTATAACGTGACAACATATGCGTTTTAGTTATCTAACGTGATATAATGTCCCTTTGGTTGTGTTACCTGACAACATGTCCCTTTAGTTGTGTAACGGGACAGAACATCCCTTTAGTTGTGTGACGAGACAGAATGTCCCTTTAGTTGTGTAACGGGACAGAATATCCCTTTAGTTATGTGACGTGACAGAATGTCCCTTTAGTTGTGTGACGTTACAGAATGGGCCTTTAGTTGTGTGACGTGACAGAATGTCCCTTTAGATATGTTACGTGACATCATTCAGTTATTGTGTGATAAGCTTGACTTCACGAATCCCAAGTATCAATAACTTGGTGTATTACGGAGTTTGGTCACTAATATTGACTTAATCCGGTAATTTCAAACGAATTTGAGTTAATCCACATCGATTTGACTTCACTCAACCTTCTGATATTCGCAATGACTTTATGTGATCTCTTGGTGGTGGAAGTTTGAGACATATTATCGAAATATGGGCCTCTTCGACACGAGCATCATCTACCGATTGCCAGGTTGCAAGGATCATACAATTAAGCACATTACATCTGGTGAAATGTTTCCTGGCCACATGTTTATGTACGCTCCCGATGACTCACCGCGTGATTACATTGCCTCTATATCGCTTTGAGAGCTCTTCGTTGTGATTAATTTTATTTTTTATTATTGTTTTGTAGTTGGAAGGTCCATAATGCGTTTATTTGTATTTATTTGTAGTGGTTCCGATTTGGATTTAAGTGGAAGGTTGTTCTGGCCAGGGAGTTTCAGTTCTGGTGAGATGGGGGATATGAAGGCAGGGAGAGAGAGAGAGAGAGAGAGAGAGAGAGAGAGAGAGAGAAGGGAAGAAGAGAACAAGAGTTATGATTAGTAAAAGAGAACGGAGGAAATGGAAATTGGGAAGCAGATAATGAGTGGCGAGAGAGAGAGAGCGAGAGAGAGCGAGAGAGAGAAAGATACATATTGGAAGAATGGGATAAGAGGCATGAGTGGTGAGAGAAAGAGATAGTGAGAGAAATGGAGAGAGAGTTTGGAAGAATGGAACAAGGTGGGTGGGAGAGACAAGGAGTTGGAAATGGAAATTTGAGAGCAGATAAAGTTTGGGAAGAGAGAGAAATAGAGATGGAGAGAGAGAGAGAAATGGGGAGAGAGTTTGGAAGAATGGAACAAGGTGGGTGGGAGAGACAAGGAGTAGGAAATGGAAATTTGAGAGCAGATAAAGATTGGGAAGAGAGAGAAACAGAGAGATAGAGAGGGAGTGTGAGAGAGAGAGAGTACTACAAAGATGGGAACGATTAAGACGGAGAAAGAAATGGAAAGAGATAACACAGAATGAACGAACTTAACCATAACATATAATTGAGAGCGGGAAACAGAGACACAATTGGAGCAAGTAATATATGATGAGAAAGGAATGAATACATATTCGTTCTTCACAAGACTGCCAGACTCTAATTCTCTCCCTCTCTCTATCGTGATCTCTCTTACTCTGTCTCTTTAAGTCTCCTTTGCTTTTTATCTCTCTCCATCTTGCACACTCCTGTTATATGTCAAGCTCTTCCTTGCACATTCTCTCTCCTTTCCTCTCTTATCCCCACTTACACCCTCTCGCTATATTCTTCTTCCGTCTAATCCTCCAGTCTCTCTTATCCCCACTTACACCCTCTCGCTATATTCTTCTTCCGTCTAATCCTCCAGTCTCTCTTATCGCTCTTGTCTTCTCTTTTACGCCTTCTCAACCATATTGCACTGTCACTCTCTCGTTATCTTTCTTGCGCTGTCTTGCTCTCTCTCTCTCTCTCTCTCTCTCTCTCTCTCATACTATCTCTTGCACCATCTTTTCATTTCTCTTTTGCTCTCTCTTACACTCTCTCATTCTCTTACACTCATTCACTCTCTCTTTATCTCTCTTGTCTCTCTCTTTTCCACCGTCGTTACCAGCTCCTTATTTGTAAGCCTGTCTCTTATTGTCTGCCACCCATCATTATCTAGTACCATTATAATCGTTATGTACATCATTAAACTTCTATCTTCCATTACAGTAATGGTTCACAAGGTATCTGAACTGTATTGTTGTAATTCATCTACTGTTTTTACTACAATCTCATTCATGCAGGGGGTGGCACTAGCTGCAGCAGTACGCGACCCATGTATAACTGATATCGTCATGGTAAGCAAACCAGAGCTGACAAAACCATTCTACACCTCCACGCAGTGACCCTGGATAACAGGCTGCAACAGAGCAGACTTCCTAAGAAGAAGGGATCGAAGAGGAAAGGTTTATATGGTTCTCAAAAAATGGCTGCTGATGAAGACGGATGTGTCGGACTGAAAGGTACAAATATCGCAGTCTACTTGTAAACAAGCGACCCAACGGATTCCGTTCTCCGGACTTTAAAAAAAAACACTTTAAGTGAAGGCTCGACTTCAACGCCTCGGGTTTTTTCCCATTTAGCTCCGTCTCACTCGGCAGATGGGTACCCCATGGGTACTCCATCTATCGAGAGCATTACACAAAGCACGAACTGCGTAGCTCCAGCGATGAACCCAGGGATCTCCGGAAAAAAATTGACATCATGACCGACCGTCGCAACTCGAATTCGAACCCCGACCGTCAGAACACAAGGCTAACGACTTGACCACTTCGCCACAGAAAGACTACATCCTGCTACTTGCAAAGTCCTGTTCAGGGCTTGGTTCCTGGAGATTGAGAATGAACGCAGAAGAAGGCAAATGGTCGCTAGTTTCCTACCGTCAAGACAACTCCGTCAGATTTATATTATTTACTTACATCAACATCGAGATCTGCAACTTCAAGTAGCTTTCGAAGAGACGCACACGTTTATCGAGTTGGAAACTCACGAACCACCAGAAGCAAACATTGAAGAAAACGCAGATGAAAAAATCCACATGAGTGATGATTATTTTCAAGGTCGGCAGTGAATGTCGACCATCTTGATCTCAACAATTTCATATACATGATCACGTGATGAGCGGACGCAGATGAAGGCAAGACACTTTTTCATAAACAAAATTTACAAATTATAATTTTTTTAAATCGCATAAACACCAATTCATCAAAGAAAAAAAAAATTAACTCCTCAACAAAAAAGGAAGTATAAATAAAAAAAGCTTTTGTGGAAAAACGTGTTTTAAAAAAAATATTTACATTAGACTAACTAAATCCGTGGCCTTAAATCGACCGTGACCAGGTGCAGAACCCTTGACAATCATTGATTGAAGAATTTGTGTTCACTCTCATAGTGATTATATCGTTATGTTTTTCTGTTTGGAATGATGTATCCAATTCTCAGTCATTGCTTCGGAAAGTTCAGAATTGATTGAGTGTGACGATATTTCAACTAATTAAATTCTTCATCAAGGATTACACGACAGCGAACTAAACATATCTTCTTCTTCTTCTTCTTCTTCTTATTCTTCATCGTACACAGTCAGACGTCAACCTTTATTTTTTCGAAAAAAGCAGCGGTCATCCTGAGGCTGTCGACACTGCCATAGAGCTTGTCTAGTGTTGCCACTGGTGATGGCCACATCTGCTCTCTCTGGTCCTCGTATGTCGGGCAGTTTTACAGCAAATGTTCAGCGGTCATTTTCCCGGTACCACACGGGCATTCGTCAGTGCCACCTATCTTCAATTTGTTGAATAGGTGGTACCTCAGTCTATTGTGGCCAGTGCAAATTCTGAAGACCACGACCTGCTCTCTTCTGTTCAACTGGTAATAGGCATCGTTTTTTGTGTAGCCAGTATGTTCGCATCCCATTTGGTCATATATCTAGCTCTAATAAGCCGTTTTGACTCTTCGAATGTCATACTAGTATCTGGTTGTGGTAGTCTTACCCCTTCTTTTGCCAGTCTGTCTGCCTCCTCGTTGCCTTGGATGTTGCAGTGAGATGGAACCCACTGTACCACTACCCTTTTTGGTGCGGACTGCTGGCATAGTTGACAGAGTACTGCTCTTAAATCATTAGAACTAAACATTTAAAAGGTAAATGTTGCGTTTTGTACTTTAGAACAAACACTATTCCGTAAATGTTGCCTAATGTACTTCGATGTAACAGCAATACCTACTGAATACAACATCAAAGTAGAGAACAAATTTGAGGCGTTGCTTGCGGTATAGGAAGAGATGACATCTGAGGAGTTGACATCGTATGCAAGGGATATTTTTATATCGATAGCGAAAGAAATGATTCCCAAGATGTTGCACAAGACACAGAGCTAAATAACAGAGGAAACACGGAAATTCATTGAAGAAAGGCAACAATTAAAACAAACGGGAAGTAAGGGGACCAACACAGCAAATAAAAGCTGCGCAAGAAACGATAGAAAAGTAATCAGAAAAGATAAAGGAAGATACATAGTGGAAACGTGTAAGGATATTGAAAATCTACAGCAACAAGGCAGAGAGAGAGATGCATTTAAGGACCGTGTAAGAACACTGACAAGGGAGTTCCGGCCGGTTCCACAAGTCATAAATGACAAAGAGGATAACACATTATCAGAAACAAAAGACATAGTGAATAGATCGAGAGATTCGAGCCATTTACGATTGGGGGGTACGAGATTCCAGAGTTACGATACGCAGATGACACAGTGATACTATCAAGAAGTGCAGAAGGGCTAGAGCAGCTACTTTCAGCCGTTAATGGACATAGTAGAGATTAAAACTTGTTCATAAACATAAATAAAACAAAGATAATGACCACCGAAAAAACACAATGTCAGCATAAATTTACAGTGGGTGGTGAGGAAATAGATCAGGTCACACATTTTGAATATCTGGGCTCCAGAATTCACAAAAATAGCAACTGCCTGAAAGAAATCAGAAGAAGACTAGCTATGGCAATCCAGAGACTGAACAGCCTGAAGAAATTATGGCAGAGCACCAACAAAATGATAAAAGTAAAAGTCTTGAGAACCTGTGTTTTTCCCGTGGCAGCTTATGTAACAAAATGTCAAAATGTAACAGAAAGATCCGCAAAATACCATGGACAGAGGAAACAACAAATGTAGACATTCGGCAAGAGTTGAGCATAGAGAAGAACTGGTTTATCAATTTCATTTTGGCTAGAAAATGCAAATACTTTGGTTACATCAAGAGACACAACGGTCTTGAGAGAACAGTGATGGAAGGTATGGTGCCGGTCAAAAGAGGAAGGGGTAGACCAAGAAGATGATGGCACCAAGATATCCAGGAATGCCTGGGTATGACTGGCGGAGACTGGAGTTTTGGCAAGAGAACGAGTTTCTTTCAGACAGGCTGTGATGGGAGCGACGTTCTACAAAGGACATGATACATAATGATGACTGTCTTTTAGAACAAACACCATTCCGTAAATGTAAGTAAGTTACCCATCGCAAACGATCATGCGACATTGTTGTGTCTTGATGATGTTGAGTGTGGAGCCCGATTGGTCCGCCGGGATCTTTGTGTGAATGACAAGGACAATAATAGTACCACTGCCTCACAGAGAGCATGTCGTAAGAGGCGACTAACTGTGTGACGTGGCCTAACACCGGCCATGGTTAGGTGGTTTGTTTAGAGCAGCATATATGGCGCATAAAAGGCTGCGGGTCTACTTTGCTCTAGTGGTTGAGTCTATTGAGATAGGCTCGCCCATCGGTTAACCACACGCCAAAAGCGCTTGTACCAACGCATCGGAGTAATAAGCTGCTCGAGCCTAGATCGCTAAGCAGGAAACCATTCTTCCGGCTACACCCAGCTCATACCAGAGCTGGGATCTGCATAGGAGCATCTGCCCCTGTAGAAGTACAGGTCTACTAAGAACTAAGATGTAACGTGTGCTGTATTTGGATTATAGCGGAAAGAGGATTTCCGCTGGTCATCAACCTCACTCTCTGGTCTTCAGCTACCTTAGACCAGTGGCAAGACATACGTCTGGAGGTAACTTAGTATGTAGACACTCTGATTCCCACCTGCTTTGATACCAGTAGTCGCTTGAAACTTGCGGGATTCGATCGCACACCATTTGCGTTCATCGTTTTGAGAGACGAGTACTTTACATTTCAACCACAGCAACCCCCCTTTCCCCCCTGTAAATGTAATCAATCAAACAATCAATAAAACAATTAGTCAAACAGTGAAAACTTCTGAGCTCTATGCGGAGCATAGGTTTAAAATAAATATTCACCACATCTGTAATTTTCTAACAACCTCTTCAGCTCTGGTCATGGCCTAATGCCTTTCACATTTGCACAATCTCCCTTCACTACGTGTGCTTTGCTCTGCCTCTACATCTTCTGCTTGCTGGATTCCACAATAGGGACTGACTGGTGATGCTATTAGCGGCGTATTTAATATCTACTCGACTCAACGCCAGCGCTCTTTCATCATGTCTTGTGATGGTTTCTAGAATCTGCCCGACTCTGCACCGCAGGTTCACAATAGAGATCTGATCATACCATTTCAAACTTTATATCGAGCGTACACACCCATTGAAGAAAGTATTGTCTTAGTAGAATATACACAATATATGTCTAACACCATCATCATGTAACATGCCAAATGCAAAACGTCGCTATCATAACAGCCAGTCTGACTCGATATTTGACCAGCTGATATACTCAGAACCGTTTTAATGTCCGGTGTCCATCTTCTCATTAGTCTGTTGCTAGCACTCGTGTCACATACCAGACCATCCAGTATCGTTCTTTCCAGGCCATTGTGGCGTTTGATGAGAGCAGAGTACTTTAGTTTCCTATACCTAATAGTGTTTAGTAGTGATTGCATTTGAATATACAGTTCCCTTAGGAATTTTTGTTGGGTTTTGCTCTCGCTATCCATGTTATTGTAAACCACTTCCCTGTAGTGTTTTAGCTCCAAGAATTCGATTTGCTTTCTTAGTGGTTGTGTCAATATCTCACATCTGTACTTTGCCACTGGAAAGATGAAAGTCGCACAATGAGATTTATTGTTGGCATTTTGTCAGTGTTCTGCCTAAAGTTTTAAATAAAGTAAACCTTTGCAATTAAATGTTCATTCTTCTTCTTACTTCTTTTTGGTAATATCCATTGCTGCCTATAATTGAGCCGACAATTTCCAAACGTACGAAGTTCGTAACTTCTTGCTTCTTCTTCTTCCTCTTCTTTTGGGCTACTGCTCTTTCCTTTCAGCGTCGCAGAAAGGAGCGTCGCAGAAAGGAGCGTCGCAGAAAGGAGGTATGCGTAGATTTCTGGCTTGCGCTAAGTGGTAGGTTTGTGCAGTCGACATGCCTAACTTTTGAAGTGTTTTCTTGATCCCCTCTATCTAACGTCGCCGTGGCCGATCTCTGGCTCGAGAACCGGATACGTTCATGTAGTATGATTTAGCCGCAGGTTGTTCATAATGCGTTCTTGTCAAATGACCAAACTACTTTACTTTCTGTGCTTCAATATAGCAGTCCACCTGTATAATCCCCACCATGTTCCTAAGCGTACTGTTACAGATTCTGTCTCAAATTGTTTTTCCTGCTGCTTTTCTTACACAGCGAATCTCATGGGTCTCCATCTTACGTTTCTGCTTTTCTAGTTGTGGACAAGTTTGACAATGATAACATAACGTAGGGATGATCAATGTGTTATCAGCTTCTGTTTAGTGGAGATATCGACACTTGGATGTTTCAGTATCGATGCCAGTTGGTTGTGCACCTTGTTTACCTTTTGGATTCTATTGTATGTCTCTCTGTCCAGCATGCCGTCTTAAGTGAAGACACATCCCAGATATATCAATTCCAGGACCTGCTTCAAGATGTTTCCGCCAGTGTGGTAACTGCGCTGTAATGGTGGGCGGTTTATTGTCATGGTTTCTGTCTTATTGCAGTTGATCGTCATATCGTAACCTAAGCAGGCCGAGTGGACACATGTCAGGTGATGTTGTAAATCATCCTGATCTTTATAGAAGACGCTCTGATCGTGTGCACAAATCAATTCGTGTAGCGTTTCTTTACAGTGATTCTACAGTCTTGCCTCTCTAGGATAACTTTAGGTCTGTTTTTTTACTTATCGGTGCTCATTATTTATGTTTTGGTGATGTTTATGTATATATTTTGTTCTTGATGATGTGTAGGTATAGATTTTGGTCTTGGTGATGTTTATATATAGATGTTGGTCATGGTGATGTTTAGGTATATATTTTATTCTTTATGATGTTTAGGTCTGCCTATGGCAATGCAGAAGATAATGAGTATGCAGAACATATGGCATAATACAAACAAACAACAAAAACTAAAGATCCTAAGAACATGCATTTTTCCTGTGGCAACCTATGGATGTGAAACATGGACGATTACAAATGCACTAAGAGCGATGATCGGTGCTTTTGAAACACAGTGCTACAGACGAGTCCTGAAAGTCCTATGGACAAAGAAAGAAACAAACAAATCCATCCGGCAAGACCCGGATGTAGAGGAGAATTGGCTTATAAATGACGTAATGACCCGAAAACTGAGGCTTTATTTAGATTCGCCAAACGAAACAAAGAACTGGAGAGAGTGGTTATGGAAGACATGTTCACTGGGAAGAGAAGCAGGGGCCGATCGAGAAGACGATGGATCCAGGCCATCAAGGAGACGCTGGATATGACCTTGGAGCAGGCCGGAAGACTGGCGAGAGATAGTTTCATAAAGAAAGGCTGCCATGAGAGCAACGTTCTGCAAAAGACATGCTACATCATGATGGTGATGATGATGATGTTTAGAAATAGATTTTGTTCTTGATGATCTTTATGTATAGATTTGGTTCTTGGTGATCTTTAGGTAGAGATTTTGTCCTTGGTGATCTTTATGTATAGATTTGGTTCTTGGTGATCTTTATGTATAGATTTTGTCCTTGGTGATCTTTATGTATAGATTTGGTTCTTGGTGATCTTTATGTATAGATTTTGTCCTTGGTGATCTTTATGTATAGATTTGGTTCTTGGTGATCTTTAGGTATATATTTTGTCCTTGGTGATGTTTAGGTATGTATTTTGTTCTTGGTGATGTTTAGGTATAGATTTTGGTCTTGGTGATGTTTAGGTATAGATTTTGGTCTTGGTGATGTTTAGGTATGTATTTTGTTCTTGGTGATGTTTAGGTATAGATTTTGGTCTTGGTGATGTTTAGGTATAGATTTTGTTCTTGGTGATGTTTAGGTATAGATTTTGGTCTTGATGATGTTTAGGAATAGATTTTGTTCTTGGTGATGTTTAGGTATAGATAATCTTTTTGGCGATGTAAAGGTATATATTTTGTTCTTGTTGATGTTTAGGTATAGATTATGTTGTTGGTGATGTAAGGGTACTTATTTTGTTTTTCATTGTGTTGTTTAGCTGACATGATCATCTGATCCAGAATTTCATTCGCATCGACTGTGAACTGGTCGAATCTGTCATGTTTTTTCTATTCCTGATAAATCTCACGTTTTCCACAATGATATTGAACACACAAGGGAAGAGAATGCATCGTTCTCTTTCTCCCTTTTGTTCCTAAAACCAATCTGTATACATTTCTATTAAAATATTATCTTTCAATTCTTCGGAATTTTTCAACGTAACAGAACGCCACTTTCAGGGCAAACGACGAAGAAGAAGAAAAACTGTTGCACGGGATGATTTGTTACAAATTTTGTTGTGCTAGATCTCAAACTTTAAACAGGTGACGTGACCAGTTCCCTTCCCAGCTGCCTTTCCTTACATAATAATGTCCAGTTCCCATTTACTTAAGATTCTACTGTAACGTGTCGATAACGGGGATTGAACCAGGCACCTTGCCTTGACAAGCGAGTGCTCAACCACTTTGCCACTCAGACACCCAGTAAAAACAGCTTGCTCATAATACTCTTCATAAAATCAATGTCCTTCATCTTATTATACTAAAATGTGGAAGCATTATGAAGATAACAGATACAACCACTTCACAAAACGTTGTTCCGGTTGACATGTGTTCTACAGATCGCTTGATACCGTCATTATCCTCTGATTCCCCCGTGAGACCGGCCACGCATATCATCAACAACTCACTGTATGATAATTTGCGTTCAAATGTTGCAGGCTCTACTAGAAATTGATCTTACTTGGCATGCAATAATTACTTCCGCTATGCAAGACAAATTCTTTGGCCGATTCTTTTGTATCCTAGTTGGTTGATTAAACATGGTTAAGATAATATCGATACATAACAAGACATCGCTGGGCGATTATGTCGACTGTGTTCCAGGAGATAACAATGGGTTTTCATCTGTGATTCATCGAAATTTTCACCAGAGGACAGATATTTTGTGGTTTTGTGATGGTGTTTCGTGAATGGATATTCTGTTTTGTTCTGTTCTGTTCCCAAGATTAGACTTCACTGCACTTCGGGCATACTTATAGGTGGTCAGTCCCTCGCAATAAATGGAGAAGAGAGTTGGTACTGATGGTCCCTGAAGTGTTTTGGTTGTACACACTTTTGCTCGGTCCTGTCTGCGTCTTAGTCTGATCTTCTTCTTCTTCTTCTTCTTCTTCTTCTTCTTCTTCTTCTTCTTCTTCTTCTTCTTCTTCTTCTTCTTCTTCTTCTTCGTTCGTTCTCAATCTCGCACTACCAAACCCTAAAAGGGCTTAAGTAGCAGAATGTAGTCCAGAGAACGGAATGCGTTGTGTCGTAGTTTACAGGTTGGCTGCGATATTTGCACCTTTCAGTCCAACACATCCGACTTCAGCAAGCATTTTTTTAGTACCGGGTTAGCATTTCCTCTTCGATCCATTCTCCTTAGCCAGTCTGCCCTGCTGCAACCTGTTATCCAGGATTACCGCGTGGAGGTGTAGAAGGGTCTTGGCAGCTATGGTTCGCTGGCCCTGACGCTAGCAGTCACCTAGGGGTCGCTGACTACTGCAGCGCATGCGCTGCTCAGCATCTTGATCCCCGAGTCTGATCTAACTTCTTTTGATATAAAAAGTCTGCAGTCCGTGAATTGGTGATTTATTTATTGCGGTGTCGTCATCTAACAGGCCGACATTGATTGACCTCAAAATGTCACTTCTAACCAAATCTAGCGTGCTTGTAATTGGTGCAGGTGAAACTAGGATGTCGGTTCTGCTGTTGTCCTGAACCCTAGATTGACCAAGCTAGTAGATCTTATTCTTCTTCTTTGTACGCTGTCAGACGTCAACCTTTATTTTTTCGAAAAAGGCAGGGGTCATCCTGAGGCTGTCGACACTGCCATAGAGCTTGTCTAGTGTTGCCACTGGTGATGACCACATCTGCTCTCTCTGATCCTCGTATGTCGGGCAGTTTTGCAGCAAATGTTCAGCGGTCATTTTCCCAGTACCGCACGAGCATTCGTCAGTGCCACCTATCTTCAATTTATTGAATAGGTGGTACCTCAGTCTATTGTGGCCAGTGCGAAGTCTGAAGACCATGACCTGCTCTCTTCTGTTCAACTGGTAATATGCATCGTTTTTTTTGTGTAGCCAGTATGTTCTATTCCCCATTGACCAAGGTAGTAGATCAACACTGATCCTTTCAGGTTCAATGCCTTTACAGCTGCCAAACTCCCGAGTGGTCTGCAGGCGTCTTTGTGTATGACAAGGACAAGAATAGCACCCCTGTCACACAGAGAGCATGTCGTAAGAGGCGACTATCTGTGTGACATGGCATAACACCGGCTATGGTAAGGTGGTTTGTTTAGAACATCATAGATGATGCCTAACAAGCTGCGGGCTTACCTTGCTCTAGTGTTTGATTCTATTAAGATGAACTCGCACATCGGTTAACCACCCTCCGTAAGCGCTTGTCTCAGCGCATCGGAGTGTTAAGCTGCTCGAGCCTAGCCCGCTAAGCACGAAATCCTTCTCCCGGATACATCCAGCTCATACCAAAACTGGAACCTGCACAGAATCATCTGCCCCTGCAGAAGCACAGGTCGACTAACAACTAGGAACAGCTTCTATTCACTCATAAATTAGCCAGCCATTTTGTACCTTCCGAAGCAAGGATTGGGAGTCTGACACGATGACTTTACCTGAATACACTCTTTCCTTCTCCATTCTCTAACTGGGAACTGCTGTTCTGTAATCCCTGCTCTACTCACCGAGAATCAACATTCTCACTCCAGCTAAGAAGCCCCGCAACTAGATATCTCACAGCGTAGCACCCATCCACCGTTATATACGAGACGTGTTCAAATGAAATCGGACCGAAATTCACCAAGGGAACAAACGTATGATGACGTCACTTCTGGTGTAAACAGCAGATACCAACCGTCAAGTTTTCAAAATTTCATTTTTTTCCGACTGACAGTTTCCTCAGCAAACCGTTGAAAATATGGCGGGTGTGATACGGAATTCCGTCTAGAGTTGGTTAGCGAGCGTTGTATCGGTTTCTAACAGCTCACGGATGTCGACCAGCTGACATGCATCGTAGAATGCAGGCAGTGTATGGTGACAAATGTGTGTCCAAGACAACAGTGAAGAACTGAACAACGATGTTTAAAGAAGGGCGTGAGTTAACGAAAGATATTCCGAGACAGGGTCAGAGCATATTGTTGCGTCAGAAGATGCCATCACCAAATATGATGCACCAGTTCAAATGGTGGTTAGCAAGAAACTAAAGTATCGGATGGTGTGATCACAATGGGTACCTCGGTTGCTGACCAACCACCATAAGGAAGAACGCGTAGGATGGAGTTCGAATCACTTGCTGCGATACACAGAGGAGTGTGATTCGTTTCTTTCCCGCATAGTGGCAGGTGATGAATCGTGGTGCCACCACTTTTACCAGAACAGCAAAACTGCTAGCATGCAATGGAAACATCCCGGGTCACCGAAACCAAACAAATACAAGTCACACATTTCCAATGCTAAACTTTTTTTGTTTTTTTTACCATGATGGACTTTTGTTGGTAGACTTTAAAGAGCATGGCGTGAACATCAATGCCATCCGCCACAACGACACACTAGACAAGCTGCACATCGCAATCAAGAATAAACGACCCAGCATGCTTTCGCGTGGTGTGATTTGTTGCACGACAATGTGCGTCCACATGTCGCGAACATTGTTCAGAAAGCGTTAGCACAGAAAAAGTGGGAAGTACTGCCACACCCATCCTATAGCCCCGAAGCCCCGACATGTCTATCCCCTTGTGACTTCCGTTTGTTCGGACCCTTTTAACAAATTTCTGAAGGGATATGATGCAGACGTCATGGCTTCGGTGACCAAATTGTTCAAAGAGCAACTAAAGTAATTTTATTTCGAACGGAAACCGCAGTCTACCCAAGCAGTGGAATGCGGGTCTGGATGCCTAAAGCGACTTTTTCTATGTGGCATATTTGCTGCATAACAATTGCTATATTTAATTCTGACATACCAGATGGTGTAATTTTCATATGTTTGTTAAAAAAGCCACTGGGACCAGATTCGTTTTAATACTCTTCGTATGATGGTATCTCATGACCAAATGGGAAACCGAACATACTGGCTACACCAAAAACGATGCCTATTACCAGTTTAACAGAAGAGAGCAGGTCGTGGTCTTCAGACTTCGCACTGGCCACAATAGACTGAGGTACCACCTATTCAACACATTGAAGATAGGTGGCACCGACGAATGCCCGTGTGGTACCGGGAAAATGACCGCTGAGCATTTGCTGCAAAACTGCCCGACATACGAGGATCAGAGAGCAGATGTGGCTATCACCAGTGACAACACTAGACAAGCTCTACGGCAGTGTCGACAGCCTCAAGATGACGGCTGCTTTTTTCGAAAAAATAAATCTTACTGTCTGACTGCGTACGATGAAGAAGAAGAAGAAGTATGATGGTATCTCTACTGCATTTTATCATTCATCGGCTTATTTACTAGGAGCTCTCCTCCCCCGTTGCACCACTCTCCGCATTCCCTGCCAGCGGTTATGACTGTGCTAATCTGTCTTTCTATCGCTAGTGTGAGCCTATTCTTTGACATTGACTACAGTCTTAACTGTGGTCACCGGCCCAATTGTTCTGTCTGCCTGTCTATGACGCTCCTCTCTTGATTCTTTGTGTTTCTCTCTCCATTCCATCCTCTTGGATCGTTTAATGAATGTCTTTGCCTCATTCTAGCTCTGTGGATGGGGAGTATGCGTGCCACCGCTTCCGGCTTAGCTAGCTCATCTGCCTTCTCGTCCCCAGTGATCTCATTGTGGGCCGGAAACCACTGTAGGACTATATTTGTGTTTTTCTTAACAGCAGCCCGATGTGTTATTTTATTTTATTTTATCATATTTGGGCTCGTATAATCAGTTAGAAAGACAGTTTTCTTTGTAGTTGAGGTTTGACTGATATGTATGTTCAACTACAGCTTCAGCTCTGGAATGTGTACATGTCTCTCCTGCTGGTATGGAATTGTTTTCTATTTCTCCGCTGGAGTGTGAAATGCAGATTACTTTGTCTCTCCCTTTTTGCGCTCTCCGTGACGGATTCAATTTGTAAATATCAATTTGTGACATATTTACTGACTTGCCCTCGTACACATGAGGGTTACGATTTAACTACCTTGAGCATCCTTGAGGATGACCTATATTCCCACTCCATCTGTTCTACTGCTAGCAGGAACAGTTTAATCGCCAGAACATTAAATGCAGACTTAATAGGCCCCCACGTCGTGTACGTTTAACAAGCACTTCGTTAACTTTGGGAACTTATTCTCAAAACCACTCCCGGCGATGACAGCAGCTGGGATTACAACCGATCACACGATTCGCTAGTGTCAAACAGATGAATTGAAACCTTAGCCAGTAAAATGGTAGGTGTATCTTCATATATAAATCCCTGTGTTTTTACCAGCCTGGTCTGAATGACGCCTGAAGAGTTTTCACTTCCGCTTATCTCTATAATATGAAGCTCCCTATGGATTACGTGAAGATGTCAACTTAATCCCACGTAATCCTTGAACCGACCCCAGTTCATTAAAGGTCAGAGATACATTTTTATCGTGCAGGAGATAAGAATGTATCTTGAATATTGGAAATGTCGACCGCGGGAAGAGGAGGTTGGCAAATAAGTGAGGGGATTCGAACAGTGGGTAGAGCAGAATAGAAACGTGTAATGATGTTATGGATAAGGTATAATGATGTTATGGATAAGGTATAACGATGTTATGGATACGGCCTAATGATGATATGGATAAGGTGAATTGAGGTTATGGATAAGGTATAATGATGGTATAGATACGGTATAATCATATTATGGGTAAGGTATAATGATGTTATGGATAAGGTATAATGATGTTATGGATAAGGTGCAATGATGTTATGGAAAAGTGCAAGGAGGGACGATGATGTCATGCAGTGGTCCTTACGTTTTTCTTCTTCTTCTTCTTCTTCTTCTTCTACTACTACTACTTCTTCGTCTTGCCTTGTCTTCCTTCTTCTGTCTTCGTTCTCCCTTCTCCCTTCTTCCTTCGTCTTCTTTTTATTATGATTATAATTATTATTTATTTTTATCTTTCCTCATTTCTGATGTCTCTTTTTTGTCGTTCTTCCTAGATCCCGGGAAAAAAACCAACTTATTTACCCTTGATCCATGTATCAAATATGGGCTACTGTCTTTAAAGCTTTCAATCAAAACGCCGTACTCAGAACTCCTGCCCCAGTAGATTAACTTTATGTTAGCCCTGGCCCACTAGCTTGACTTTATGTAACACTGGTCCACTAGCTTGGCTGTGTGTTAGCCCTGGCCCACTAGCTTGACTTCATGTAACACTGACCCACTAGCTTGACTTTATGTAACACTGGCCCTCTAGCTTGGCTTTATGTTTGCCCTGGCCCACTAGCTTGACTTTTTGAAACACTGGTCCACTAGCTTGGCTTTATGTTAGCCCTGGCCCACTAGCTTGACTTCGTGTAACACTGACCCACTAGCTTGACTTTATGTAACACTGGCGCTCTAGCTTGGCTTTATGTTAGCCCTGGCCCACTAGCTTGATTTTATGTAACACTGGTCCACTAGCTTGACTTTATGTAACACTGGTCCATTAGCTTTACTTCATGTGAGCCCTGGTCCACTAGCTTGAATTTATGTATCCCTGGTCCACAAGCTTGACTTTATGTAACACTGGTCCACTAGCTTTACTTAAAGTGGCACTGGTCCACTAGCATGACTTTATGTTAGTCCTAGTCGACTAGCTTGACTTTATGTTAGTCCTAGTCCACTAGCTTGGTTTTATGCTAGTCCTAGTCCACTAACATGACTTCAGACAACCCTTGGTCCATTAACATGACTTAGGCATCCTTTGGTCAATTAACTTGACTTAGGCATCCTTTGGTACATTATCTTGACTTTAGGAAACCATTGTCTATTCGTTTGACTTCACGTGACACTCTAGAATGTTGCAATGAATATTAGTAAATGTGTATTTGAAAATATACATCAATGAATTATGTCCTAGTCTCAAGTAAACTGCCTTCTTACCACGTTTGCGGTTTAGTTAATTTAATATTATTTATAAATTGTCTTAGTAACTGCTTATCTACCCTAGCATATGGAGGTTTTCATTTCCGTATGATTTGCAATTTCCATATGTTGATGATAACTTTATGAATGAAAACATACAAACACATTTTTGGAAAATATTTCTGACAGTTTTGGCGTGTCTATATTATAATGTAGGGGAGCAACAATTTATCAGGGTCAGATGAGCTATTTGGATCAAGACCGTGTCTCATGTCTTCCTTTATGCTCGTAGACAAGGCTTTATTACAAGACTTACTGAGAAGTCTCGCATTGTACTACAGGAAGAAAACGGCGGCTCATTGTCTCAAGTTTGCTTCGGGCTGTGAGAAGAGCCACTGTAAGCAGCTATACAATAATGCCGTGAAGAGTGAACTCAGCACAGTCTGAGTAGTTTCGAACAACAACATGATAACTTAGAAGTATTTTCTTAACAGATACTGCTGCTGAGGATGAAGTCTTTCAGACTTTCCCGTACTAGACCGAAGCGTTTTATAAACTTTGGTGGTCAGTTTCTTTCTTTGTTTCCTGTCCTTCCCTAACAGTAATCCGTAAACCCATTTACAGCTGCATCAACTGGAGTGTGCGGGTGACAAGGATCAAACTCAGTGTCTTCACTGTGAGAAACGAGAGCGATGCCACTCTGCCACTCACATTTTTGTTTCTCTAACAAACATTTAGTTGTTTGTTTTCACTCGACACAGTTGCGCTGACATTGTGCGCATTGACATTCTATCTAAACAGGTGGATACATGTGCATTATTACGCCTTCTTGTTTCAACAAGGAATTCGACCAGACCAGCACTACAGCTCGCCTATTTAAAGGAAGCTTTCATATGAGCACTTCAGTGTCTGTTCTCGAAGCAATAACTTCAGATTAACCGTTTTGTGGGACATGATTTGGAGTTTCCATTTGCCCTATTCTTTCCTCTCCGACTACGTGTACAGTCGTCATGAAGTGGACATGGTAGGTTGTTATTAGGTTGTTATTAGGTTGTTATTAGGTTGTTATTAGGTTGTTATTAGGTTGTTATTAGGTTGTTATTAGGTTGTTATTAGGTTGTTATTAGGTTGTTATTAGGTTGTTATTAGGTTGTTATTAGGTTGTTATTAGGTTGTTATTAGGTTGTTATTAGGTTGTTATTAGGTTGTTATTAGGTTGTTATTAGGTTGTTATTAGGTTGTTATTATATCCTCAATAGAAACAGCTTCAATCCTACTTGGGTTTTGAACCTGCATCACCTTGGTTAAGAAGCAAGAATTCTAATATTTTTAACTCAAACCAGTTGCCATCCACAACTAATCACAACTCCAATGGGTTGTCTAACATCCTTTCTCTTACCTTGTTAGCAGGCGCTTTTCTGTCCATTTTTTGATGGTATAATCCAACCTCTAGCTCTGCTTACTGTGGTACATTTTCCCCCCAGTTCTTCTTCCAGGAAATTCTTTCAGAAAAATCTCCTGATTTCACGGTCATGTAACGACTATCTTGGCTTGGTTTGGCTTCGTTCATTCTCGATCTCCTGCTACCAAAACCTGAAAGGGCTTAAGTAGCAGAATGTAGTCCAGGGAACGGAATGCGTTGTGTCGTAGTTTACAGCTTGACTGCAATATTTGCACCTTTCGGTTAAACACATCCGTATTCTGCAAGCATTTTTTGAGTACCGGGTTAGCATTCCCTCTTCGATCCCTTCTCCTTAGCCAGTCTGCTTGCTGCAGCCTGTTATCTAGGATCACCGCGTGAAGGTGTAGAAGGGTCTTGGCAACTTTGATTCGCTGGCCCTGACGCTAGCAGTCAGCTATGGATCGCTGACCACAGCAGCTCATGCGCTGCTCAGCATCTTGATCCCTAACAACTACCTGACTCTGATCTCGTTCATTAATTCTCATCAACGATCACTGGATGTCCTGTTGTTCAAGCTACACCGTTGTTTGTCTCTGCTTCTCTTCCAACAGGTGCTGTCGTGGGCCACAGTGGGACAGTGGATAATGAGTGCCCATCTGTCGAATCATGAATGTTCTTGCACCGTTGCGGTCGTCCTCGTGCTCGTTTCTTGTCACTGTGGTACCAAATTCTTGCCGCTGTGCTCCATAAATCATCCAGTTTTTGCAGTAAGTGGTCCACCTAGTGATCTTTGATCGTGCCTGCATAGGTAACTTCATCTTCCACTAGGGACAAATGAGGTATGTCAGAGATGAGTAGATCTTTTGTTACGCTGACTATGAAGCGTACGGCTGACTATACGTCTCATTGGACTTATAATGTCTCAAAGGCATTTTTATTGGTCTTCCTTTATTTCCACAAGATTCTATCCTTTCATCTATATTTTTTTTCATTTCAAACGTTATAGTTCGTCCGCTCCGACCATCTGGTTCTACCCATGTTTGTGGTCCACACACGCGTGACGAGGACGCATACCCATTGACAGCTCTCCTTGTTTGTTTGCTTCTTATATATTTGGATATCAGTGTTTGTCTTTTTCTTCTTTCTTCGTGTCTTCTTTTTTTCTTTTTTCTTCCTTCTTTCTTCTTTCTTCTTGTCTTCTCTCTTCTTTCCTCGTCGCTTCTTTCTTCTTGTTTGTTTTTCTTCTTTCTTCTTTTATCTTTCCTCTTTCTTCTTGTCTTCTTTCTTCTTTAATCTTGTCTTGTTTCGTCTTTCTTCTTTGTTCTTTCTTCTAGTCTTCTTTCTTCTTGACTTCTCATCTACTTTCTTCTTACTTTCTTGTCTTCTTTCTACTTAATTTCTATCTTCTTTTTTCTTGACTTCTTTCTTTTTGACCTCTTTCTTCTTTATTCATTATTAATATGCCATGTAGCCAAAAGGTGCTTGAATCCGCGTCTAGCCTTTGCCCTCGTGTATATTGATGGTCCAAAGACGTGGCGCAGAACAGTTCTCGGTTTGGGCGAGTAGTTGTATGAACCCCAGAAAAACAAATCCGTGTCCATCCATTGTCAGTCATGCGGACCACATCGCCGGTCCCTCTGTACTTTGTATTGACTCAAAGTCGCCGACCTCCCGGAACCCAGTTTGGTCGCAGATGTCGTATAATTTCTTTCTAGGAGATGTTTAGGGCTCTTTCTTCAATTGCATTTCGGTAGAACGGAGCTTTTCTGAGTCTGTTTTACGAAGATCTAAAACCTCACTCCCACATACCAGTTGCTGGGATGGTCTTGAAGGTGCGAGCCCTGACATTGGCGTCCGTCACCTGCTGGAATAAAGGTTTATGCTGGCGAACCTGAGCCAACCGGTCGCTTTCTTCTTGGGATCACCGCATCAGTGGTATGGTTGTTGTTGATTACCTAGCCTAGATAGACATACGCATTGACATTTTCGATTGGCTCATTTTCCAATCGCAGTTCCACCGCAGGGCAGAAAGTGTTCAGTCGAAACTGTCTTCCTACTTTTAGTGTTCATGCCAACCGTCTTGCTTCCTTTATTAAGTTCGTTTAGGCTTTGTTCGGCTTCTGCAAAGCTTTGTCTAAAGATTACAATGTCGTCCGCGAAACGTAGTTGTGAGAGCATCTCGCCATCTATGCTGACATCTTGATCCTGTCAGTTTAAAGACCTAAACACTCCTTCAAGGGTAGCTGCGAACAGTACTGGGGGAAATCGTATTCTTGTCCTGCAGGTATGTAAAGTGGTCTTTGGGCAAGACTGATCTCAGTTGATCAACCATCGTTTATTTTCTCTATAAGCTGGGCGTACGTTTCGTCGACACCTTGGTTACTCAATACATTTATTACGGCAATTATTTCCAGGCTATCAAAGACCTATTCGTAGTCTACAAACACAATGCATACGGGTACCCGGACTTCTCGTGCGATCTCCATCAACTGGTTAATTGTGTGGAGGTGGTCATTGGAATCCTTCCTGAAACCTGCCTGTTCTCGCAGTTGGTTCTAGTTGCCTTTCTGATCTGCGGGTAATGACTTCTGTGAATAGTTTATAAATAGTTGACAGCAAGCAGATTTGGCGGTAGTTCGCCAAAATTCCTCTGTTATGGATCAGGATTGCCTTGCAGAACTTCCATTGGTCTGGAACTTGTCTTGTATGCAAGCATATATTGACAAGTATGGCTAATTATCAAGAACGTGTGTTTCCGCCAACATGGAGAACTTCTGCAGTGATTCCGCCCAGACCAGGCGATTTTCAAGAGATTAGGTGTTGGGTCGCGTGCAGGACTTTGTCGCTTCCTACATCGAGTAGTGTCTCGTGATCTATATTGACTAGTTTGCTGGAATATGGCACACAGTTCTCTACGGGTCTCTTTACATCCAACACGGTCGTGACTAACAAACCACTAAATATCAGTTGATGTGTTAAGTTGTGTACATCCACAATCGCTGGCTACAGTTTGCACAGTACATTATCAGGACCACGATGATGAATCATCTTTTTATTTTGCATTCGCCTTATTTCCACAAGGCAGTGTGCGTTGCACTGTGGTTTTTATTTTGCACCTGTCGGCCTAGTGCATCCTACTGCAGCATGCATTTTATATAAGGGTCTGATTCCTCCAGCATTTTCTAAGGGTTTGTTTCTCCGGGGTAATGGCCGGTGCTGTAATGGGGATCGAACCCAGCACCTTCTGGTTGTGAGCCGTGTCACTTAACCACTAGCCCACGCCGTTCCCGATGAATCATCTTACAGAAACCCACATCCTCACCCCGAATGCATCAGAACCCCCTCAGCATCTTCGTGACTACAGCAACATTATATCACAACCACATGTAAACCGGACATTCATAAAACGACCGCTTACAGAGTATCGTCTGCTGTGTTCGCAGTGTCCTAGTGGCCACTCTGCCCACCAATCAAATTAGGACAGGCCATTTATCTCAAGGATACCACGTCAGAAGGTTGTAAGTCACAGTTCTACTGATAAGAAAATCTTCGATGAACGAGTTAGAACACACATCAAGAAAATGGAGAGAATACCACGGAATGAGTAAAAAATCATTCACAGGATAGATGTATGTTGTAGTTGAATGCCCATAATGAGTAGGTAGGACGTTAAGTAGGGGGGAGGGGGGGGCGTTGTGTGTTGGAGTTGTCGTAGCTTTCCTCACATCCCGAGCGTGCTGGTGGACCCAGAGTTAGGAAAGTTAACAAATTCAAATCTAAAAAAACCAACATATTGACACTAGATAATGCCTCGTAGCTAGAAACTAAACAGAACAGAAACAAAGACATAAATAAATCAAATGATATCTTATGATATCAAACAAAATTAATTATTGTGACAATAAACTAAATGATAACTGAACGTAACGTCTTTATACTGGTTTAGAAGACTGAAGAGTACGTACACAACCAGTTTCTTTACATTTCTTGATCTAATAACTATGTGCATCCAATCTTTTCTTAAATGCATTAATTATCCCTGCCTCCGCTATTTCTTTTGGCAATGCATTCCAAGCATTCACCACTCTTTGATTAAAGAAATATTTCCTAATATCCAATCAGGATATTTTTTTAATTAATGTGTAGTAGTACGCTCTTGTTCTTGTATGCAGCTGTATCTCGGACAAAAATCGTTTTATAGTCAAATCAAATATTGAGTTAATAAACGCAATCACATATTGACAATATACACAAATCATATATTGGGACGGGGGACGGCGTGGCCTAGTGGTTAAGTGGCACGAAGGTGCTGGGTTCAATCCCCCTCACAGCACCTGCCGTTACCCCGGGGTAGCAAACCCTTAGAAAATGCAGGAGGAAGCAGATCCTTACATAAAAATATATGCTGAAGTCGGATGCACTGGGCCGACAGGCGGAAAATAAAAACCACAGTGCAACGCACACCGCCTTGGGGATAAGAGAAATAAGGCGAACGCAACAAAACACAAAACAAAATATTGGGACAATTTACAAAATGATATTACGCAAAATCAAATAATGAGACAATAAACAAAATGATAAGACAGTACACAAAATCAAATAATGAGACAATAAACAAAATGATAAGACAGTACACAAAATCAAATAATGAGACAATAAACAAAATGATAAGACAGTACACAAAATCAAATAATGAGACAATAAACAAAATGATAAGACAGTACACAAAATCAAATAATGAGACAATAAACAAAATGATACGACAGTACACAAAATCAAATAATGAGACAAAAAACAAAACGATAAGACAGTACACAAAATCAAATAATGAGACAATAAACAAAATGATAAGACAGTACACAAAATCAAATAATGAGACAATAAACAAAACGATAAGACAGTACACAAAATCAAATAATGAGACAATAAACAACATGATACGACAGTAAACAAAATCAAATAATGAGACAATAAACAAAATGATACGACAGTACACAAAATCAAATAATGAGACAAATAATGATATTATGGTACTAGAGACGGCGTGGCCTAGTGGTTAAGTGACACGGCTCACAATCCGAAAGTGCTGGGTTCGATCCCCATCACAGCACCAGCCGTTACCCCGGGGAAGCAGACCCTTTAAAAATGCAAGAGGAACCAGACACTTACATAAAAAGCATGCTGAATTCGGATGCACTGGGCCGACAGGCGCAACATAAAAACCACAGTGCAACGCACACCGCCTACGAGAATTGAGAAATAAGGCGAACGCAAAAAAAAAAAAAATGAGAATGCAATAGACAAAATGATATTACACAAAATCAAATCATGTTACAATATACAAAATGATATTACACAAAATCAAGTAACCTTACAATATACAAAATGGTATTACACAAAATCAAGTAATCTTACAATATACAAAATGATATTACACAAAATCAAGTAATCTTACAATATACAAAATGGTATTACACAAAATCAAATCATGTTACAATATACAAAATTATGATAGTACACAAAAATTAAACATTCAGGACAATAATCCCAATCACATATTGTGGCTCTAATTAAAAGAAATATTAAGTCACCAAACATAATCAAATATTAAGTCACTGAACAAAATCCAATATTTTGACAGAATGCATCAAAAAATAGTAAGACATTAAACAAAATCAAATATTTAACACCAAACATAATCAAATATTAATAAAAACACAAAACAAAATCAAATATTGTAAAACCAGACGCTATCAAATATAAAGACACAAAAAAACTAACAATTAATACACGAATTGTAGCTCTATCCTTCGTATGAAACAAAAATTATGCAAAAGAAGAAATACTTTTATTCACGCGTAAAGTTTGAAAGCAACAGTCCCTTTTGTGTCTAAATTGAGCTCTCTACCATATTTTATTTATGTCAGATATTAACTAAAATTCTAATTGAATCAACA
This sequence comes from Ariolimax columbianus, assembly GCA_036924085.1. Taxonomy (NCBI): domain Eukaryota; kingdom Metazoa; phylum Mollusca; class Gastropoda; order Stylommatophora; family Arionidae; genus Ariolimax; species Ariolimax columbianus. Next base: position 17,487,188 of record JAVGWX010000019.1, read on the forward strand.
AAAACTCCAATACCGTTGACCAAAAATAAAAAAATAATAATACATTTTCAGGGAATATTCTAGAAAATCGAATTGACATCCTTTTACTGCTCTCAATGGTGATACCATGACCTTCGCTGGTAACGTAGCTTGACCAGGGGAGGCCTGGCTGATTGAGTTAGTTTGGTGAGTAACACATGCCTCGTGCTTCTAGTGCCAGGAGGGGCAGAGATGTGAAAGCGACAGACACAACTCAGCTGTTAATGTGTGTGTTACTGAACTCTCTCTCTCCATCTCTCTCTCTCTCTCTCTCTGTACTGTTTCTATACAAGTCTGCATCGCTATTTCTGGTAGGTGTTGCTCTTTCTTTCACTCCCTGTCGATCTCTCCTTCCCTCTTTGTCTCCCGTCTCCATCTTTGTAAACTACTTTAGGACATGTCATTTAACTTTTCTTTTTCGGTCATCTATCTCTCTCTCTCTCTCGCTTTCTTTCTGTTCTCTCTCACTTTTTCTATCTCCATCTCTGAACAACTCTTATACGAGCCATTCTCTCTATCAAAAAGATCATGTATATCTGTCTCTCCATCTGTCTATATATTTCTCTCTTGCCCGATCTCTCTCTCTCTCTCTCTCTCTCTCGCTCTCTCTCTCTATATATATATATATATATATATATATATATATATATATATATGTATGTATCTACATGTGTATAAACTAATGTACACGGAGACTACTAATAACCTTCGTTGTACCTCGCTATTTCTATCATGTATCTTTATCTACACCTCTCCCTGTCTCTTTCTCGCTCCCTCTCGCTCCCTCCCTCTCTCTCCCTCTGTCTCCCTCCCTCTGCTTTTTCTGCTGAATTTTTATATCCGTTATTCTACCTCATTAATGTTGTTATATATATATTATTCTCTCATTTCATCTCTCTCGCTGTCTCTCTCTCTCTCTGCTACCATTACTACAACTACTACTACTACTACTTTTACTACTACTACTACAACTACCACTACTACTACTAATACTACTGATATTACTAATACTACTACTACTAATACTACTACTATTAGTACTACTACTATTAATACTACGTTTATTACTATTACTAACATAGCCACTGCTACTACTACAGCTAATACTTCTACTATTTCTACTACTACTTTTACAATACTGCTATTACTATTGCTACTACTACTACTATTACTTCTGCTACTACAAGAAGTACTCCTACTGCTGATGCTACTACTACTACTACTACTACTACCACTACTACTGCTACAAAAACTACTATCACTACTACTACTGCAAGTAATTCTACTACTATTACTACTAAAAGAACTACTACTACTGCTACTACTTCTACTACTCTTACTACTACTATGACTACTACTACTGCTACAATTACTACTTCTACTGGTACTACTACTACTACTACTACTACTAGTGGTACTACTACTGCAACATTAGTCTTAAGATATGCTCTTTAACATGCAGTCTCTCTCTCTCTCTCTCTCTCTCTCTGTCTCTCTCTCTCTCTCTGTCTCTCTCTCTCTCTCTCTCTCTCTCTTAATCACGTTCTTTGTCTCAATATTTTTCATTTTTGTTTACGCTACTTGTGTCTTTCATAAATTCTCTTTCTACTCTCTCCTCTTCCGCTCTCTTTCTTTATCTCTCATTATCTTTTCTTTCTCTTCTATATCTGTCTTATGCGGGATTTCTCTTTCTATGCACTTTCTTTCTCTTTTCTGTCTTTTCCTCTCTTGACAAATCTATTGCCCTACAGATCCCTCACTTTGCTCTATCGCTCTTCTTGCACCTTTCTATCTTTCCTCTTCCATTCGTTCATTCTCCCCTGTTTTCTTTCTATTCTTTCTTCGCTCTCTCTCTCTCTCTCTTTTTCCTTTGCCATCTCTGTTTCTTCTCCCTCTTTATTCTGCCACTGTCTCTTCTCTGTCTCTTTTTTCTCTTCTGTTTCATATGTGTCAAGGCTCTGTTTCTTCTCGCTCTTCTCTTGTCCTCTTTCTCTCATCCCTCTTTTCTCTGTTTCTTCTCACTCTCTATTTAATAATGTCAATAAATGTGTATGTTACAAACAGCACAAAGTGAAGGCATCTACAAAATACTCTGGCATTATATCTACACCAATCAGTTCACGGTACCACAATGAAAGATCTACACTACACGTGTCACGCAGAAGTTGTCCAGACCTGAAAATCATTTCAAAGGCTCCTTCAGGCTTATGTGGTTAACAATAACTGAACCACGCCATCAAGCAGACGAAACTGTCTGACAGTTCCAAACAATTTATCAATTAATGAGCATCCTTGTCACACATTATCCTCGCCGGCAGTCCGGCAGACGCTGTATGCGAGGTAAGAACTAACTAACATGTCCTTTGCAGAATGTTGCTTCTTACAACTGCCAACCTATTTGGCTGTTATAAGTTTCTTTGCAAGTGTGCAGTATGGTAGGCAGCCGTTATTTATAAGGCAAAGCAAAGGCCGCCGTCCATTGTAGATGATGGGATAATTAATTTTTCTAGAGCTATTTTTTTAGGAAAGATTAACTGCGCTACTTGTTATCCTCACTCTCTCGTCTCGAGCCGCCCGACTCCAGTAGCAAGTCAAGGACAAGAAGACTAGGGGGTGACTACGAGATGCAGGGGACTCCGCATCAAACACCCGTGAAAAAGACGGAGTCCAGAGTCGAACCCACACCACATAATCGTGAGGCCGGCGGCTTAACCACTTCACCAGGCAATCTACACCGTTATTTCTAGGTGAAGAGATAATCTTGTATGAAAAAGGTACATGCCTCGTCCTGAAAGGAAACCTTTTCTCTGTTCGTTCTGAGACAAAGAGTATCGTAGCTCCGAGCAGGGCTGGGATTTCCGCTGGCTTTTTTCAGGGTAGGGGAGTTTGCCTTTCCACTATTCTCTTAGGGAGACTGTAGTAGTGCTACCTGTTTCCACAACAGCCGTTGGGAAGTCAAATAGGGTCTTAGTCAACTTTGGCTCGGTGACCCTGATGCAAGCTGTCAGTTAATCCACTGTGCTGCATCTTGGACCCCAAAGGAAACAACTTTCGACGTCCATAAATTTAACGCAAACCCACACCAAGACCGACAGTTGGCTGAGGAGGAGGGTTGGAATGAGGGGGGGGGGGGAGAAGGAGGAACGAGTTATAGAGGTTTTAATCTAATGATTCTCTGCTATCCTTTAGGATAGTCGTATCCGTATCCCTTCCTCGGTGCTGTCTTTCCAAACTGTTCCTTAGGTTACATGTTTACATCTGGGTGTATTGGGTAGGGGATTCCGGGGTCATTTAATTGGGAGGAAAGAATAGGATCACCACACTTCTACGGATTTTGTAAAATGTTACTTAAGTGAGGTGTAAATTTGACTAGCAGTCTAATAATGTAAAACAAATTACAACTAAAACCATCGCTGTAGAAGCACGCAAAGCATACTTCTTAAAGGAGGCCAACTAAGTGATAGGCTTATACTTCGACTGAAAAAGGGACAGGACAAGACAAGACAAGACAGGACAAGACAAAATAAGACAGGACAAGAAAAGACAGGACAGGACAGGACAAGACAGGACAAGACAAGACAAGACAGGACAAAACAAAACAAGACAGGACAAGACAAGACAGGACAGGACAAGACAGGACAAGACAGGACAAAACAAGACAAGACAGGACAAGACAAGACAGGACAGGGCAAGACAGGACAAGACAAGACAAGACAGGACACGACAGGACAAGACAGGACAGGACAAGACAAAACAAGACAAGACAGGACAAGACAATACAGGACAAGACAGGACATGACAGGACAAGACAGGACAGGACAAGACAGGACAAGACAGGGTAAGACAGGACAACACAGGGCAAGACGGGACAAGAAGAAGGTTCGAGGTGAACACAGTTACATTGTACTCTACAGACCTGTCATTCTAGATGTCTTACAATATTTTAAAATATTTTTTGATCGAAGTAATTTCCAACAAGTTGCCACTGCCTGATCCCGGACTCGATAAACGGTTTGGATTCCGTGAGAGGATCGGCCGACATTACTCGATCCCAGAATCTGAAATCGTCCTATCTAGAGAGTCATCGGACAACCGTCGAATGAGTGGGAATTTATATGACAGTGTAATTAGCATCATGTCCTCATCCATCTTCCTTCAATGTTCTGGTCGTTCACACCGTTATCAACATGTCATCTCGTGTTCTTCATTGCCGTTATCGGAAGGGAAACAGTGGCTATGAAGTAAGATAACGTTTCAACGTCAAATTGATGATTGAACGCCTTTTCAAATAATTGATTATCTTAGCAACGTGTGAGTAGCAAGAATTGTTATATCTTCTTCTTTAGCGACGTGTGAGTAGAAAGATTTGTTGTATCTTCTTTAGCAACGTGTGAGTATCAAGAATTGTTGTATCTTCTTCTTTAGCGACGTGTGAGTAGCAAGAATTGTTGTATCTTCTTCTTTAGCGACGTGTGAGTAGCAAGATTTGTTGTATCTTCTTCTTTAGCGACGTGTGAGTAGCAAGAATTGTTGTATCTTCTTCTTTAGCAGCTTGTGAGTAGCAAACAATTTTGTATCTTCTTCTTTTGACCTTCTGCTCATGCTTTGTTGCGTCACAGAGAGGTAAAGGCCCCATAGGAAACATTGTTTTCATGGACGAAGATAACACTTCACGTACTAAGCCGCAGCCTATCTGAGGTGGGGGTGACCAGATCCCTTCCTTGCTGTTGTTACCTTCCCCAATGCATACATAAGGTACCCATTTAAATTTGGGTCGACCGGAGGAGCGGTCGTACCAGCCACGAACTACGTCCTTTTTCCGTTCCTAAATTCAAACCCTGGAATGTTGTAATCCCTGTCTAGCAACCCAGCTGACTGTCGACTAAGCTACAGGCTACACAGAGGAGGTACGCGTAGACTTCTGGTTTGTGCTAAGTTAAAGGCTAGGGTTGCCTTCATGTTGACCTTTCGAAGTGTTTGTTTTATCCCCTTTATAAATCGCGGTCAAGGTCGACCAGTTGCTTGTGGCCCTGAAACCTCCATGTAACTTAACTTAACTTCTTTATACTGGTTTAGAAAACCATGCAGAGGTCTGTATACAAACAATTTCATTTATATCACATCACCTTGCTCTAAAAGCTATGCACATCCAATTTATTCTTAAATGCATTAACTGTCCCGTCCTTCACTACCTCCTCTGGCAATGCATTCCAAGCATTCACCACTCTCTGACTAAAATAATATTTCCAAATATCTAATCTGGACCTCTCTTTAGTCAACTTGTAGCTATGCCCTCTTGTTATTGTGGGCGTCTGTATTTTGGAAAACTTGTTATAGTCTAATTTAACCATTCCTCTGATCATCTTATAAACCTGTATTAAGTCACCACAAATTCTTTTCTCTTCTAGACACTGTAGGCCGCTTTTTCTGAGTCTTTCCTCATAATTGTAATTCTAGAATCCCACTATCAGCTTTGTGGCTCTTTATTGTATTCTTTCCAGCATTTTTATATCCCCTCTATGATATGGGCTCCAAACCTGTACACCTATGTAGTATGAACTCGTTGCAGGTACTGCCTGCCACCTTGTCAAGCATCCAAACTTGTTTATGTTCTATATTTTAATATATAATAATTCTTTTTCTTCTTCACTCATCATCAGAACAAGTTCCGGGTTTCTCTTTCAAAGGACACCCTTGTTTGTGAGACAGTTTTATATCACATCTGTCTCGCTAGGCCAGTATTGTTCCCTCTTTCCCTGTGTGAGCGGACAGCCTTGTAGGATGTGTTCCAAGGTCATGTTATGCTCCCCACATGGACACTTCTCTTCTTTCCCAATTCTCATTGTGTTGTAAAGATGAGGGTTTTGTTGTTGTTGTTGTTTTGTTTTTTTGCTTATTTCTCTAATCCTCAAGGCGGTGTGCGTTGCACTGTGGGTTTTATTTTGCGCCTGTCGGCCCAGTGCATTCGACTTCAGCATGCATTTTATGTAAGGGTCTGCTTCCTCCTGCATTTTCTAAGGGTTTGCTTCCCCGGGGTAACGACGGGTGCTGTGATGGGAGCCGTGTCACAATCACTAGCCCGTCCCCACAAGATGACCCTTGAATCTGTTATGCCCAATTCTCAGTCTGAAGATGACTTGCTCTTCCCTAGTTAAATTAAAGTAGCTGTCTTCTTTTCGGAAGTCGAGGTGTTGATCAGCCCATTTTCCCCTGAAGTTGACTTTAATTATGGTCTTGGCCTCATTAATTGTGATGCTCAGGTCAGTCTGTGACGATGCTCACCCACACTTTCCTAATTTGTCTGCTAATTTTAATCTACTAATTATAATAATTAACAGATGTAGTCCTCTCTATTTTACGCAAAATGCTGTTACAAATTGTATTGCGAATTGTCTGTCCTGCTGCACATGTTACACAGCATACACTGCACACCTCGCATGTGTCGTTCTCATGTTTGTACCTGTTTAATGTCCCCTAAGTTTTATCAATGATATTAAGTGTCATTATTTCACTCATCAACGGAAATATTATAACGGTCCTTGAACACCTGTATAACAAGGCGTCTAGTGCAGTTCTTGTGAATGGGAGGCGAGGAGACTGGTTTCGCACATCAGTTGGTGTGAGACAGGGGTGTACACTCTCTCCAACTCTTTTCAATGTATTCCTGGAAGGAATTATGAGTGAGGTCACGTTGGTACTGTCAAGATAGGGGGCCGAACGATTACCAACCTTCGTTTTGCAGATGATATCGACGGGTTGGCGGGTTCAGAAACAAAACTCCAGGAATGGGTCAGAAGGCTCGATGAAACAGCTCTTGACTATGGTATGGAGATAAACGCTGGAAAGACCAAATTAATGACCAACAACGCTACAGGCTTCAACAGCAAAATAAAAGCTAACGGTCAGGAACTCGAAGTGGTTGGCCGTTTTAAATATCTTGGGTCGATTGTCAGTGATGAAGGATCAAAATGTGAAGTGTTGGCCAGAATAGCACAGACAATAGCGGCGCTTGCACGGCTTAACAAAATATGGCAAGATAAACGGTTAACACTACGCACGAAAATCAGATTAATGCGTACAATGGTCCTGTCAATATTCCTCTATGCGTGTGAGACATCGACAGTTACAGCTGACCTTCAACGAAGGATACAGGCCTTGGAGATGAGATGTTTCCGAAAACATTTAAACGTCACGTGCAAAGATCGAGTTACAAACGAGGAAATACGAAACAGAATTACAACAGCAATAGGGCCTTTCGAAGATCTCTTGGCAACTGTCAAAAGAAGGAAACTCATTTGGTACGGTCAAATATCGAGATCAAATGGTCTTGCAAACACAATCCTCCACGATAAGGTGCATGGCAGACGACGAAGAGGCCGGCTCAAAAAGAGATGGGAGGACAACTTAAAAGAATGGACCAGTCTCCGACCAAAAGAGTCACAGACAGCGGCATCTGACAGAGAGGGATGGCGTGGAGTTGTGAGGATGTCTTCATGTGTGCCCCAACGACCTCACCGGATACGGGATGACCTGACCTGATTTCACTCATATTCGTATTTAACTACCCCATATCTGTCTTCTCTGTGGATATTTAAATACACTAGCAATGATATTTGATATATTCTCCTTCTCGTCCAAGGAGAAGCATGAAACGTACTACGCAGCAGCTGTCCATTGAAATTTACGGAATATTTCATTTAAATAATTTAAGTCGTTAGATTGCTAGTTCCATGAACTACTCTATTTAGTCGTCTTTTACGACATGTATCGACAGCAGTGATTGTCCTATTCTTGACATCTCGTTCAATGCAATTGTAGTGAATAGAGTCTGTAATCCATTGAGCTCTTGGCGGCCCAATGCCTCCCTAACAAAAGCACTGGTCCTCCCCAATTGTTGTAGTGATGTGTAGAGTGTGTTGAGTATGGTGGGGTGTGGTGGTAACAGCAGGTTATGCAGATCAGCCAGCCTTGGGCACAAAGTCAGGAGGTGCTCGACTGACTCCTCGTGGTCATAACAAAATCTGCAGTTTGGTTCACGTAGTGGGTCTAATCTATTCAGATGTTTGTTGAGAGGGGCATGACCTGTTGTCCTCTTAAAGATCAAACTCTAGTCTCTTCGTTTCAGTTTCTTGGCTGAGTCCCGGAATCTGAATTTTCTTGGTTTTTTAAATATATTTGGTCTGTCTGGGATGTGGCCCACTGATATAGCCACTCCTGTCTGGGATGTGGCCCACTGATCTAGCCACTCCTGCCTGGGTGTGGCCCACTGATCTAGCGACTCCTGTCTGTAATGTGGCCCACTGATTTAGCCACTCCTGTCTGGGATGTGGCCCACTGATCTAGCCACTCCTGTCTGGGATGTGGCCCACTGATCTAGCCACTCCTGTCTGGGATGTGGCCCACTGATCTAGCCACTCCTGTCTGGGATGTGGCCCACTGATCTAGCCACTCCTGTCTGGGATGTGGCCCACTGATCTAGCCACTCCTGTCTGGGATGTGGCCCACTGATCTAGCCACTCCTGTCTGGGATGTGGCCCACTGATCTAGCCACTCCTGTCTGGGATGTGGCCTACTGATCTAGCCACTCCTGTCTGGGATGTGGCCCACTGATCTAGCCACTCCTGTCTGGGATGTGGCCACTGATCTATTCACTCATGGCTTTGGCTATGTTTCAGGATTTGCTTGCAGACTTGTAGCGTGATACTAGGTAGTGGATGTGGTAGTATTGGCCCGCTTCTGGCCAGCTCATCAGCCTTCTCATTCCCTGGGACTCCGACATGACCAGGTATCCACTGGAGGGCTACTTCCGCTCCATAAGAGGTAGACAATTTGTCAATTAATTTGTTGATAGAATGAACATCTAGAGACATTATGTTTTCCAAGGCCTGGAGCGCAGACTTTGAGTCTGAGAAAACAACGAGTTCCTCAGGCTGTATAGTGCCGCTTTCAAAATCTGAGATTATTCGGAACAAAGCTTTTTCTATTGCTATAATTTCTGCTTCGTAATTGGAACAGGTCTCTTCACAATGGCCATATATGTAGGGGTGGTCTTCTTGGTGCAGGTTATAGTATTTAATTACAGCCCCCATATCCAGCGTTGGTGGTGGCCCCGGTGGTAGATCCATATGTGTATACTTGGATGTTTTGTGGATGCGAGTCTATAGTTTCCAAAGCGATAGCTTTCAGCAAAGATAGTAGAGTGTTCCTGTCGGGAGAGGGGTCCGAGAGTAGAGGTCTTACTGTGAGGGTAGTCGCCTGCCAGGAAGGTGGTTCATCATTGCTGACAGCCATAAGCCTTCTACCCTCTGGCAGGTGGTGTTTATCAATATTGTCTTGCGTCTTTTTTGGGAGAAAAAAAAATTTTCTGTTATGCTTTTGGTGCCAATGTTCTACCATTTTCCTATTCTCCTCTGTAGTATCCATTCTTAAGTGTCTTTCACGCATTTCCACGACAGAGTGTTCTCGTCTTAGGTTTACTGGTTCGATGGTAGAGTTAATTTCACATGCATCTGTCAGAGTTATTTTCATGGCACCACTTATAAACCAAATAGCGTGATTTTGTACTATGTTCATCTTGTATAGGAGGCTGTTACTTGCAATGGCTTGGAGGGGGAGTGATTAGTCAATCACTGAGCGGACATATCCAATGTATAACTGGCGTAGTGAATCTTGGTCTGCACCCCATCCACAAGTAGAGAGGTGATCGATGAGTCTGAGGCTTGTAGATGATTTTCAATCCTCTTGTCTATATGGGGTTTCATAGTGAGTCTACGGTTAAGCTCGACTCCGAGGTATCTGGCACAGAAAAGAAAACTACACCACCTCCCCACATCTACCTACACAACACATCTGGCACACGAAAGAAAACTACTAATCCCCACAACATCTACTTACACAACACATCTGGCACACGAAAGAAAACTACATATCCCCACAACATCTACTTACACAACACATCTGGCACACGAAAAAAAACTACACCACCTCCCCACATCTACCTACACAACACATCTGGCACACGAAAGAAAACTACATATCCCCACAACATCTACTTACACAACACATCTGGCATACGAAAGAAAACTACATATCCCCACAACATCTACTTACACAACACATCTGGCACACGAAAGAAAACTACATATCCCCACAACATCTACTTACACAACACATCTGACACAGGAAAGAAAACTAGACATTCCAACAACATCTACTTACACAACACATCTGGCACAAGAAAGAAAACTAGACATTCCAACAACATCTACTTACACAACACATCTGGCACAAGAAAGAAAACTAGACATTCCAACAACATCTACCTACACAACACATCTGGCACACGAAAGAAAACTACACATCCCCAAAACATCTACTTACACAACACATCTGGCACACGAAAGAAAACTACACCACCTCCCCACATCTACCTACACAACATATCTGGAACAGGAAAGAAAACTAGACATTCCAACAACATCTACTTGCACAACACATCTGGCACAAAAAAGAAAACTGCACCTCCACACATCTACCTACACAACACATCTGGCACAGGAAAGAAAACTACACCTCCCCACAACATCTAACGGCACAAGTGGATATAAATAGAATTATATATAGAAGAACAATATTTCAGACTCCCGTAGCACATCTTTATATAATTATATAAGTAGAGTTAAATTAGCTGGAATGCTCATTTTGCCGTTAAAAGTGATTCTACTAGTCTGTTTCACCCACGTTTACAATTGTAGCCAGTGTGTAGATAGATAACAGAGAAGATGTTTCTGGATCAAGATAATAATCTATCAGTTTCACGACTTTTATCACCACTCTACATGATACTTCTTGGCCGTTCGTTTTCCACACCCCCCCCCCCCTCTCCCCCAATCCCTCCACTCTCCACTCCCTTCCCACCCTCCTTAACCAAGGTCTGAAAATGGATTTGCAAGTGACGAGATGTACTGCCGAGAACGGAATACGGGATGTCGTAGTTTACAGCTTGACTGCGATATTTGAACTTTTCAGTCTGATGCGTGGCTTCTTTTAGTTCCGGGCTAGAAGTCCATCTTCAGTCCCTTCTACTTAGCCAGTCTGCTCTCCCTTCTACTTAACCAGTCTGCTCTCCCTTCTACTTAGCCAGTCTGCTCTCCCTTCTACTTAGCCAGTCTGCTCTCCCTTCCACTTTGCCAGCCTGTTCTCCCTTCTACTTAGCCAGTCTGTTCTCCCTTCTACTTAGCCATTGTGCTCTCCCTTCTACTTAGCCAGTCTGTTCTCCCTTCTACTTAGCCATTGTGCTCTCCCTTCTACTTAGCCAGTCTGTTCTCCCTTCTACTTAACCAGTCTGTTCTCTCTTCTACTTAGCCAGCCTGTCCTCCCTCCTACTTAGCCAGTATGCCCTTCCTCCTACTTAGCCAGTATGCCCTTCCTCCTACTTAGCCAGTCTGTTCTCCCTTCTACTTAGCCAATCTGTTCTCCATTCTACTTAGCCAATCTGTTCTCCCTTCTACTTAGCCATTGTGCTCTCCCTTCTACTTAGCCAGTCTGTTCTCCCTTCTACTTAGCCATTGTGCTCTCCCTTCTACTTAGCCAGTCTGTTCTCCCTTCTACTTAGCCAGTCTGTTCTCCCTTCTACTTAGCCAGCCTGTCCTCCCTCCTACTTAGCCAGTATGCCCTTCCTCCTACTTAGCCAGTATGCCCTTCCTCCTACTTAGCCAGTCTGTTCTCCCTTCTACTTAGCCAATCTGTTCTCCCTTCTACTTAGCCATTGTACTCTCCCTTCTACTTAGCCAGTCTGTTCTCCCTTCTACTTAACCATTGTGCTCTCCCTTCTACTTAGCCATTGTGCTCTCCCTTCTACTTAGCCAGTCTGTTCTCCCTTCTACTTAGCCATTGTGCTCTCCCTTCTACTTAGCCAGTCTGTTCTCCCTTCTTCTTAGCCAGTCTGTTCTCCCTTCTACTTAGCCATTCTGTTCTCCCTTCTACTTAGCCAGTCTGTTCTCCCTTCTACTTAGCCAATCTGTTCTCCCTTCTACTTAGCCATTGTACTCTCCCTTCTACTTAGCCAGTCTGTTCTCCCTTCTACTTAACCATTGTGCTCTCCCTTCTACTTAGCCATTGTGCTCTCCCTTCTACTTAGCCAGTCTGTTCTCCCTTCTACTTAGCCAGTCTGTTCTCCCTTCTACTTAGCCAGCCTGTCCTCCCTCCTACTTAGCCAGTATGCCCTCCCTCCTACTTAGCCAGTGTGCTCTGTTGCAGCTCGTTATCTGAGATCACCACGTGGAGGTAAGGGCGGATCTTGTCAGTTCTGGGTCGCTGACCCTGTCTCTACCAGTCAGCTTTGACTCGTTGGTCACTACAGCTCATGTACTGCTCTGCACCTTGATCCCGTATTTTCTACAATACAAGATATCGTTCTTTAGAAAACAACTACAATACCAATTATTACTACTACTACCACATCTCCAACACCTACTACAACTAGTACTACCACCATCTACTATAGCTATAACTACTACGACTACTACATATACTACTACATCACCTACTGAAAATACTACTAACACCACTCCAACTGCATCAACTACTACTACCAACCCCACTACAACTACTTCTGTCTCCAGCCTTAGCAAGCCAGCTCACTGTGGACTAGACTACTGTCTCCAGCCTTAGCAAGCCACATGTGAACTAGACTTCTGTCTCCAGCCTTAGCAAGCCAGCTCACTGTGGACTAGACTACTGTCTCCAGACTTAGAAAGCCAACTCACCGTGGACTAGACTACTGTCTCCGCCTTAGAAAGCCAGCGCACTGTGGACTGGGCTACTGTCTCCAGCCTTAGAAAGCCAGCTCACTGTGGACTAGACTACTGTCTCCAGCCTTAGGAAGCCAGCGCACTGTGGACTAGACTACACATTCCACATACTGAGGGGCTAAATGTCACTTGGTAAAAACGGGGAGGATGCATGCATGAATGCATGGATAGATCGATGTACGGATGCTAGGATGGACTTACGGATGCATGGATGGACAATGCATGCATGTATTGCTGGATTGGATGGATGGATGCAGATATGAATGGATTGATGCATGGATAAATGGATTTCAAACAGGACATAAAGGTAACGTGCGTCCTAAAGTATGCAGTGTGATTCTTTTTCTTAAATATTTTTTTTACTTTGCCCAACTTGTTATGGGACATCTGCGTCTCATTAGACAAATGAACGCGAATTATATCTATGTACATATATTACAGCAGATAATTCTACTCAAAAACATGCTCACAGCCTGAAGGAAACTGTAAGATGCTGCCACATAGATGTAATCAACTGGGAGCCCATCTCGAAAAAACAGATCAGACTGAAGAGATGCAGTTAACGTGGATGTTGCAGAAGGGGAGAATCACCTTATACAGACATTTTAAACCGGACGCCTGATCTGTAGGGAAAGAGCAGTAAGGCTACCTTTACAGGCAGCAGAATATCTAGTGAGTAAACCATGGAATAGAACAGTCCATGTTCGTATTGGATTGATAAGCCACATGAGGTCTAGCAAACACTGGGCCAAAATATGACAACCATTGCAGAAACAGCAAAACATAACATATACAACAAGCATGCTGTCGGTGGTCGTCGTCGACAACGATGGACATAATGATGATGTTCGTCCATCACGTGTGATGAAGACCACTCTTTCTGTTAAGCCGTGTTGACAATATTTTTGCTTACTCTGTCCGCTGAAATGGGTGATTTTTGCGGTAATTTTGATTAAAGTGAGAAATTATTTCGCAATATGTCAACCTCACTCTCCCGTCTTGAGCTAATTTTGGTCACTGGTAAGACATTACCAAGACGACTGGAGATATTACAGGATGCTGATATTCCTTCCGGTTTTCTCTTTAAGCATTTCCTGTTAACAAGTACTCCGCAAGGCATCGGAGGTGTCGCATCCACCAGGTTGGGATTTCATGGACCAAAGAATTGACACGTTTCCTAGGAAATTATCTGCACCAGGACCACCCACAACGACAGATTATGGATTGCCAGCATCGCTAAATGCAGTCAAACATATACTGTAACGGTCAAGGTCAGTCCGATGGCAATAATTGACGTAAGGATGAAGATAAGATAACTCTTTATGTACTAAGCCGTAGCCAATGTGAGAAAGTGTGGCCAGTTTTCTATCTTGCTGTTCATACCTCACTCAACTCATGCGTCAGGTCCTTATTTACAGCTGGGTTGACTGGAGGAGCGGTCCTACCAGGAACGAGCTCGCCCGAATTTGTTTCTGACCATCCGTGATTTCGATCCTAACGCACTGTTGATTAGACTACATGCTACGACCATAGCAAGCCAGCTCACTGTGCACTAGACTACACGCTCCAGCTTTAGCAAACCACCTGTGAACTAGACGACACGCTCCAGCCTTAGCAAACCACCTGTGAACTAGATCACAGTCTCCAGCCTTAGCAAGGCACCCGTGAACTAGTCTACTGTCTCCAGCCTTAGCAAGCCACCTGTGAACTAGATTACAGTCTCCAGCTTTAGCAAGCCAGCTCACTGTGAACTAGACTACAGTCTCTAGCCTTAGCAATCCAGCTCACTGTAGACTAGACTACAGTCTCTAGCCTTAGCAAGTCAGCTCACTGTGGACTAGACTACAGTCTCTAGCCTTAGCAATCCAGCTCACTGTGGACTAGACTAGTCTCCAGCCTTAGCGACGGCATACCAGAGAAGACTAACACAGGCAGGAGGAGACATTCATACACAAAGGCATACATACATAGGCATACATATACCACACATTGTGCAAACAGATTTGGTACAGCCGAGAATGACCCGCAGAATGGAAAAGGACATTCTATTTTCTCTTACCAAATAAAGAGAACCTAAAATTGGGCACTAACTACCGCACAATCACCCTGATTAGCCATGCCAGCAACTTTTACGTATTATCATGAAAAGACTAGACAAAAAAGTAGAATCTGAAATACATAAAACGCAGGCAGGATTCAACGATACTACTATACTACTATAGTACGTTTCGCAATGGCTGCCGTCAATTGCCGTCTAATATCTCAATAACACTTTCACGGATAAACCCGAATGTTTGCAAGTGGTCTTATATCTCCAATGTCCCAAAGACTTTATAATTTACATTTTGTCAGGTAGTGCAGTTTTCTTAAAGCGGCTAGTTACTTTTATCTTTGTTTGCAAAGGATATATTATGTCCCTGCAGAAAATAATTTACCGCAAATTTTTTTAAATGTCTGTCTTTAGGCATAGGCGTCTCTCCAATTCTAATGAGATTTTCTACATCAGGTACCGCATAATGTCCTTTTTACTTAGTTCATTTCTTGTAGGTACTGTAAGAACTAACTGTGCATTTCGTAGAAATAATGTGTGGAGATGTACAAGCACATGATATATAGAACATAAAAAGTACATACTTCAGATGGATTTATAATAAGCTTTATAAATAGATGCTGAAGCAAGTCAATGCATGGTCATAATTCAGTTCTCAGATCCATATTCATCTGACTGAGATGGCCGGCAAAAGGACCGTTTTGCCAAGATGGAAACTTGTATTTCTCGGAAAACACACAGGGAAGTTAATTTCTCACTTAATCAGAATCAGGCGATTCTAACACATTGACGACAGCTCACGGGTGATCGAACTTCTTCTTCTTCTTCTTCTGCGTACACAGTCAGACAGTAACCATTATTTTTTCGAAAAAAGCGGCGGTCATCCTGAGACTCTCGCCACTACCATAGAGCTTGTCTTGCAGTTCCACTGGCAATGGCCACATCTGCTCTCTCTGATCCTCGTATGTCGGGCAGTTCTGCAGCAGATGTTCAGTGGTCATTTTACCAGTACCGCACGGGCATTCGTCGGTACACCCTATCTTCAATTTGTTGAAGAGGTGGTACCTCAGTCTGTTGTGGCCAGTGCGAAGTCTGAAGACAACGACCTGCTCTCTTCGGTTCAACTGGTAATAGGCATCGTTTTTGGTGTAATCAGTATGTTCGGTTTCCCATTTGGACATGTACCTGGCTTTGATAAGCCGTTTTGACTCTTCGTACGTCATACTGGTATCTATTTGTGGTAGCCTTGCACCTTCTTTTGCCAGTCTGTCTGCCTCCTCGTTGCCTTGGATGTTGCAGTGTGACGGAACCCACTGTACCACTACCCTTTTTGGTGCGGACTGTTGGCACAGTTTGCAGAGTGCTGCTCTTAAGTCATTAAGCTCAGTGTTTTTCTGGCTTTTTAGCGCTGTGACTACTTCGAGAGCATCTGTCAGCAGGGCTATATGGCTCTCATTTTCACTGTGTGTTGCCATTTCTTCCACTGCCGCCCTCAGTGCCTCTGCCTCTGCTCTGAAATTGCTCGTGTACTTACCAGTAGCGAATGACAGTGTTATTTTTCTGCCATTTGGTAGGTTCAGGAATGCTCCTGCCCCTCCGTTCTGTGTAGTGTTTGTTACAGAACCGTCGGTGTATGCATGGGTCCAGTCCATGCTTGGGTAGCTTTTCGTTATGAAGCTTAGGGTAGTGTCTCTCCTTTCTTTTTCGGTCTGGCAGTTTTTGTTTGCAATACCTGGTATATTTTCTACCACCTCTGGAAATATATCCTGCCTCCAAGTAGGTTTTCGTACAGTATTGATGGGTTTTGGTGTTGTTAGTGCGTTTATGGGATCTTCGTGCATCTTTGCTTTGGCTATTTCTGCAAAGTTTCTCCGCTTTAGTTTCCCAGTTCCCAGATTGTTTAGCCTCTGGTACATTGGATGGTCCGTCAGTCTTCGGAGTTTCTCTGACTGCAGCTGGGCTCTGCAGTCTCTTCTGTCGGTCATGGATTGCAGTTTTGTAATCTTTTCAAGTTCTACAATTGGCGTTGACTTCATGCCACCTGTTATGATTCTCATGGCTTGCTTTTGAAGTTTGTTAACTTTATCGAAGTTCGCCTTCGCTGCTGTTGTCCATGCCGCGATGCCATACTCGAGAACTGGTCTCACTCTTCCAGTGTACAGTTTCTTTAGTATGCCTTCGTCTGCTCCCCAGCTTGTGCCAGCAAGTTTCCTCATGATCGCCATTCTTTCTCTGGCTTTCATTCGGTTTCTCTCAATCTGACTTTTCCATGTCATGCGCCGATCAAATGTGACTCCCAGATAGGTTGGGTTGTCGTTTGGCTGCAGGATTTTGCCATTTAGGCTTAGTTTGGTACTTTGGGGTTTTAATGAGAGCGAGAATATTGTGCACGTGGTTTTCTCCTCGTTTATTTTGACCAGCCATGAGTTCGCCCACTCTTCCAGCGATGTTAGGGCCGTTTGCATCCGATTTCTTGCTATGGTGAGATTCTTTTCAGAGGTCCACATAGCCAGATCGTCTGCAAACATTGAGCTATGGACTCTTCTTGGTATATTCTCTGTAATATCGTTTATATATACCAGGAAGAGTGTGGGTGACAGTACTCCCCCTTGGGGTACTCCCTGCTCGAGTGTCACCTTTTTGCTCATCTGCCCTTGTACTTGGACTCTGGCCGTTCTTTGTTTGAGGTAGTGGTTGATCCACTTGTACATCTTCCCACAAACATCACTTCTTCCTAGCTTGACTCTAAGTCCATCCTTCCAGACTTTGTCAAATGCCTTTTCCAGATCCACCCAAACAGCTACTGTGTGTTTCTGTGCCTGGTAGGCATCTTCTATCTCTTGGGCTATGAGGATGACCTGGTCCTCAGTGGATCTGTGCTGTCTAAAGCCGGCTTGCTGTGGAATTAGTATTCGTTTTTCTTCCAGATGCCACATCAGTCTGGTGTTTATCATCCGTTCCATCAGCTTGCCGACACAGCTCAGTAGGCTTATGGGCCTGTATCCATTCGGATCTGTTTTGTCCTTTCCTGTTTTTGGTACTGGTACCAGTATTGCATCTTTCCATGCCTGGGGTACAATACCCCTTTTCCAGCTTTGGTTCAGGACTGATAGTAGTTTTTTCTTCGCTGTTTGGCCCAGCCCCATCAGCATTTCGTTTGTTATCCCGTCTTTTCCGGGAGATTTCCTTCTCTTTAGTGTTCTCATAGCCTCTTCCATTTGGTGATCGAACGACAGTACATCTTTTTTCCAATAGCTGTATTCTTCTTTTAAAACGGGGTCCTCACATTTTTAACATATTAATCTTTATCTATATTTGAGAGGGCGGTATATGTTAGTTCTTTCATATCGCATAGTTTGAAAAGGTTATTTTTAGCTGCTATTTATCTTTTAACTTTTGCCCAAACGAGTTCTTCTTTTTCTTCTTCGTTCGTTCTCAATCTCCCACTACCAAACCCTGAAAGGGCTTAAGTTGCAGAATGTAGTCCAGAGAACGGAATGCGTTGTGTCGTAGTTTACAGCTTGGCTGCGATATTTGCACCTTTCGGTCCAACACATTCGACTTCAGCAAGCATTTTTTGAGTACCGGTTTAGCATTCCCTCTTCGATCCCTTCTCCTTAGCCAGTCTGCCCTGTTACAGTATGTTATCCATGATCACCGCGTAGAGGTGTAGAAGGGTCTTGGCAGCTTTGGTTCGCTGGCCCTGACGCTAGCAGTCAGCTATGGGTCGCTAACCACTGCAGCTCATGTGCTGCTCAGCATCTTGATCCCCCAAACGAGTTAAATTGGGTTTAAATGTGATGGGTAAGGTGACAGTCTCAAATACATATGACCATGCTCTTGGATCAACTTGTCTATGTGAAATATCTGTTCCTTTCATGTTAGCTTGACAAAGAAATGCAATTCAGATTTTAAATACTTTTCGTTAAATCGTATGTGTTCTTTTGTGGGCCATATATTTATTGCATGATTTGTACTGGATTATGTCGGGATTTTGTCTTCTGGTATCACTGCGTTGTGGTATGATTCATTGTCCATCAACAGACAAGATAGTCTATCTAATGATGGAGAACAGTTTTTTTTTCAATCCACTCTCTAAATATGTTACAATTCATCTCGGTGTCATAGTTTCAATTCCGTATAATTTGAAGGAAACACAAGTTCTGCATTTTTCACCAGCGCATTATGTCTGCTACTTGCATGTGCTATTACCAAGCACTGTCCTTTGCCGCTTGGTACTTATCTTGTAATCGTTCCATCCCCTGACTGTCCTTTGCCGCTTGGTACTTATCTTGTAATCTTTCCATCCCCTGCTGGTACTTATCTTGTAATCTTTCCATCCCCTGCTGGTACTTATCTTGTAATCGTTCCATCCCCTGCTGGTACTTATCTTGTAATCGTTTCATCCCCTGCTGGTACTTATCTTGTAATCGTTCCATCCCCTGACTGTCCTTTGCCGCTTGGTACTTATCTTGTAATCGTTCCATCCCCTGCTGGTACTTATCTTGTAATCGTTCCATCCCCTGCTGGTACTTATCTTGTAATCGTTTCATCCCCTGCTGGTACTTATCTTGTAATCGTTTCATCCCCTGCTGGTACTTATCTTGTAATCGTTCCATCCCCTGCTGGTACTTATCTTGTAATCGTTTCATCCCCTGACTGTCCTTTGCCGCTTGGTACTTATCTTGTAATCGTTCCATCCCCTGCTGGTACTTATCTTGTAATCGTTCCATCCCCTGCTGGTACTTATCTTGTAATCGTTCCATCCCCTGCTGGTACTTATCTTGTAATCGTTCCATCCCCTGCTGGTACTTATCTTGTAATCGTTCCATCCCCTGCTGGTACTTATCTTGTAATCGTTCCATCCCCTGCTGGTACTTATCTTGTAATCGTTTCATCCCCCGCTTGGTACTTATCTTGTAATCGTTCCATCCCCTGCTGGTACTTATCTTGTAATCGTTCCATCCCCTGCTGGTACTTATCTTGTAATCGTTCCATCCCCTGACTGCCCTTTGCCGCTTGGTACTTATCTTGTAATCGTTCCATCCCCTGACTGCCCTTTGCCGCTTGGTACTTATCTTGTAATCATTCCATCCGCTGGCTGCCATTCCTTCTCACTTGAGAGGTGAGCATTTATCCAAGTTTCATCCACACACACAATATCATAACATTGTTCGCTCATATCGTGTACTTCACGTAAATACTTACTTCTCATGGATACTAGATGAGGCTTCTCTCAGATCACGTTTCTCCCACTTTCAAATTTTCTGAATGTAAGGCCTGTGCCCCTAATAGCTTTCCACAGCCTAGATTTCGGTACGTCAATATCATTGTGTGTTCTCAGACGAGACTTCATTTCCTTACTTTCATTGTTTCTTTGGAATCGAACATTCTACAAATATCTCTTCTAATCACATCCAAGTCAAAGCTATCTATTCTTTTCTTTCTACCATGCGTATTTGTCTTGATGGAATACAAACTTCAGCTGGGGCTGGTTTTTACATACCCTAAGTGAAGACAATTGTATACCATATGTTTGTAAGCAAGAACAAAATATTCACCATTTGGACATGGTGATCTGCAGGTTATACAGAAAATGTGAAAAATTTTGTTTATATGAAACTGAGGTATTCAATTGTAAAACGCGGCAAACATTTTGTAACGCACTTTAGTAATCAAATATGAGCCTGAAAGGCAAACAATAGAATACACTAGAAGGCACCTTTTTAGGGCCGACCACAGTCTTCTGCAGAACGAAAGCGTCGCTTTTGATATTTGGTATAAGGCAATGAACACGTAGATATACTTCACGACAACACGTATTCCAGTATCGTACATCTAGGGAAATATTTCTAGAATATTCTACGAAAATCCAGAAGCCTACTGGAGACTTGACATGATTTTCGCCCGTGTGAATGAAGGGATGTGTAAGGCTACGAGTCAAAAGGTATGATAACCTTTCTGTCGGTCTCCTCGTTTATGCATGTTTAAACCCTCCTCCTCGTGGTATGTCTACTAACATACATCTCCTACAATCATTAATGTATGGCATTTTGTCACAATCTGATTAGAAAACCAAAACGGGAAGGAGTGAAAGTCCTACTGCAGCCTTATCAGAAGAAGAGTCTACCGTACACTAGATCCAACACATTAATCTCGCTCATTAACTCCTGCCAGTACAGCCCATAAGCCACGTAATTTGGTTGTCTTCACGCCACGCTGGCATGTTTTTTTGAACAGCATCTCACGTTTCTGCGGTGGATGCCAGGACTCTCGCTTCGTTAGAGGCTAATCTTTATCTAGTCTGAATGTACTGCACGTTCAACTCTGGTATATTTGGTATATGGCAACTACACAGCAAACGCGTGTTTTACACGCCTCCATTTGACGCGAATTCAAATATACGCGCGAAAACCACTCCTTTGTTTAATCTTCATTTTAATATCGCAAGTAAAGGGAGGCTGTATTTTTATAAAGTAGTCTGCGTAACAGACACCGCTGTCGGGGATTAAGTGTTTTGATTCCATTTTGCTTGGCCCCAGATTGCGATGGAGTTGGGTGATGTTATTTTTTCTTCGGTTTTCATCCTGGAAAAGATGTGTCGTAGTATACAGCGAGGCTGCGATATCTGCGTCTTTCGACACGACATTTCCGATTTTAGCTAACTTTTTAGAGTTCCTCGTTTACCTTCCAACTGCAGTCCCTAACCCTTGACCATTGGGGACGATGAGGCTGGTCAGGCAAAACACACTGGTCAGACAATGTTAGCCAGGTTCAGGATAAATATACTGGCCAAGACCCTCACCTGACGGGACGATGAGGCTAACGTCTGATCACGCAAAACACACTGATCAGACAATGTTAGCCAGGGTCAGGATAAATATACTGGCCAAGACCCTCACCTGACGGGACGATGAGGCTAACGTCTGGTCAGGCAAAACACACTGGTCAGACAATGTTAGCCAGGTTCAGGATAAATATACTGGCCAAGACCCTCACCTGACGGGACGATGAGGCTAACGTCTGGTCAGGCAAAACACACTGGTCAGAGAATGTTAGCCAGGTTCAGGATAAATATACTGGCCAAGACCCTCACCTGACGGGACGATGAGGCTAACGTCTGGTCAGGCAAAACACACTGATCAGACAATGTTAGCCAGGGTCAGGATAAATATACTGGCTAAGACCCTCACCTGACGGGACGATGAGGCTAACGTCTGGTCAGGCAAAACACACTGGTCAGACAATGTTAGCCAGGTTCAGGATAAATATACTGGCCAAGACCCTCACCTGACGGGACGATGAGGCTAACGTCTGGTCAGGCAAAACACACTGGTCAGACAATGTTAGCCAGGTTCAGGATAAACATACTGGCCAAGACCCTCCCCTGACGGGACGATGAGGCTAACGTCTGGTCAGGCAAAACACACTGGTCAGAGAATGTTAGCCAGGTTCAGGATAAATATACTGGCCAAGACCCTCACCTGACGGGACGATGAGGCTAACGTCTGGTCAGGCAAAACACACTGGTCAGAAAATGTTAGCCAGGTTCAGGATAAATATACTGGCCAAGACCCTCACCTGACGGGACGATGAGGCTAACGTCTGGTCAGGCAAAACACACTGATCAGACAATGTTAGCCAGGGTCAGGATAAATATATTGGCCAAGACCCTCACCTGACGGGACGATGAGGCTGGTCAGGCAAAACACACTGGTCAGACAATGTTAGCCAGGTTCAGGATAAACATACTGTCCAAGACCCTCCCCTGATTGGACGATGAGGCTAACGTCTGGTCAGGCAAAACACACTGGTCAGAGAATGTTAGCCAGGTTCAGGATAAATATACTTGCCAAGACCCTCTCCTGACGGGACGATGAGGCTAACGTCTGGTCAGGCAAAACACACTGGTCAGAGAATGTTAGCCAGGTTCAGGATAAATATACTGGCCAAGACCTTCACCTGACGGGACGATGAGGCTAACGTCTGGTCAGGCAAAACACACTGGTCAGACAATGTTAGCCAGGTTCAGGATAAATATACTGGCCAAGACCCTCTCCTGACGGGACGATGAGGCTGGTCAGGCAAAACACACTGGTCAGACAATGTTAGCCAGGTTCAGGATAAATATACTGGCCAAGACCCTCACCTGACGGGACGATGAGGCTAACGTCTGGTCAGGCAAAACACACTGGTCAGAGAATGTTAGCCAGGTTCAGGATAAATATACTGGCCAAGACCCTCACCTGACGGGACGATGAGGCTAACGTCTGGTCAGGCAAAACACACTGGTCAGAGAATGTTAGCCAGGTTCAGGATAAATATACTGGCCGAGACCTTCACCTGACGGGACGATGAGGCTAACGTCTGCTCAGGCAAAACACACTGGTCAGACAATGTTAGCCAGGTTCAGGATAAATATACTGGCCAAGACCCTCACCTGACGGGACGATGAGGCTAACGTCTGGTCAGGCAAAACACACTGGTCAGACAATGTTAGCCAGGTTCAGGATAAATATACTGGCCAAGACCCTCCCCTGACGGGACGATGAGGCTAACGTCTGGTCAGGCAAAACACACTGGTCAGAGAATGTTAGCCAGGTTCAGGATAAATATACTGGCCAAGACCCTCACCTGACGGGACGATGAGGCTAACGTCTGGTCAGGCAAAACACACTGGTCAGACAATGTTAGCCAGGTTCAGGATAAATATACTGGCCAAGACCCTCACCTGACGGAACGATGAGGCTAACGTCTGGTCAGGCAAAACACACTGGTCAGACAATGTTAGCCAGGTTCAGGATAAATATACTCGCCAAGACCCTCTCCTGACGGGACGATGAGGCTGGTCAGGCAAAACACACTGGTCAGACAATGTTAGCCAGGTTCAGGATAAATATACTGGCCAAGACCCTCACCTGACGGGACGATGAGGCTAACGTCTGGTCAGGCAAAACACACTGGTCAGACAATGTTAGCCAGGTTCAGGATAAATATACTGGCCAAGACCCTCACCTGACGGGACGATGAGGCTAACGTCTGGTCAGGCAAAACACACTGGTCAGAGAATGTTAGCCAGGTTCAGGATAAATATACTGGCCAAGACCCTCACCTGACGGGACGATGAGGCTAACGTCTGGTCAGGCAAAACACACTGGTCAGAAAATGTTAGCCAGGTTCAGGATAAATATACTGGCCAAGACCCTCACCTGACGGGACGATGAGGCTAACGTCTGGTCAGGCAAAACAAACTGATCAGACAATGTTAGCCAGGGTCAGGATAAATATACTGGCCAAGACCCTCACCTGACGGGACGATGAGGCTAACGTCTGGTCAGGCAAAACACACTGGTCAGACAATGTTAGCCAGGTTCAGGATAAACATACTGGCCAAGACCCTCCCCTGACGGGACGATGAGGCTAACGTCTGGTCAGGCAAAACACACTGGTCAGAGAATGTTAGCCAGGTTCAGGATAAATATACTGGCCAAGACCCTCACCTGACGGGACGATGAGGCTAACGTCTGGTCAGGCAAAACACACTAGTCAGACAATGTTAGCCAGTTTCAGGATAAATATACTGGCCAAGACCCTCACCTGACGGGACGATGAGGCTAACGTCTGGTCAGGCAAAACACACTGGTCAGACAATATTAGCCAGGTTCAGGATAAATATACTGGCCAAGACCCTCACCTGACGGGACGATGAGGCTAACGTCTGGTCAGGCAAAACACGCTGATCAGACAATGTTAGCCAGGTTCAGGATAAATATACTGGCCAAAATCCTCACCTGACGGGACGATGAGGCTAACGTCTGGTCAGGCATAACACACTGGTCAGAGAATGTTAGCCAGGTTCAGGATAAATATACTGGCCAAGACCCTCACCTGACGGGACGATGAGGCTAACGTCTGGTCAGGCAAAACACACTGGTCAGAGAATGTTAGCCAGGTTCAGGATAAATATACTGGCCAAGACCCTCACCTGACGGGACGATGAGGCTAACGTCTGGTCAGGCAAAACACACTGATCAGACAATGTTAGCCAGGGCAGGATAAATATACTGACCAAGACCCTCACCTGACGGGACGATGAGGCTAACGTCTGGTCAGGTAAAATACACTGATCTGACAATGTTAGCCAGGTTCAGGATAAATATACTGGCCAAGACCCTCACCTGACGGGACGATGAGGCTAACGTCTGGTCAGGCAAAACACACTGGTCAGAGAATGTTAGCCAGGTTCAGGATAAATATACTGGCCAAGACCCTCACCTGACGGGACGATGAGGCTAACGTCTGGTCAGGCAAAACACACTGGTCAGAAAATGTTAGCCAGGTTCAGGATAAATATACTGGCCAAGACCCTCACCTGACGGGACGATGAGGCTAACGTCTGGTCAGGCAAAACACACTGATCAGACAATGTTAGCCAGGGTCAGGATAAATATACTGACCAAGACCCTCACCTGACGGGACGATGAGGCTAACGTCTGGTCAGGCAAAACACACTGGTCAGACAATGTTAGCCAGGTTCAGGATAAACATACTGGCCAAGACCCTCCCCTGACGAGACGATGAGGCTAACGTCTGGTCAGGCAAAACACACTGGTCAGAGAATGTTAGCCAGGTTCAGGATAAATATACTGGCCAAGACCCTCACCTGACGGGACGATGAGGCTAACGTCTGGTCAGGCAAAACACACTGGTCAGAGAATGTTAGCCAGGTTCAGGATAAATATACTGGCAAAGACCCTCTCCTGACGGGACGATGAGGCTGGTCAGGCAAAACACACTGGTCAGACAATGTTAGCCAGGTTCAGGATAAATATACTGGCCAAGACCCTCACCTGACGGGACGATGAGGCTAACGTCTGGTCAGGCAAAACACACTGGTCAGACAATGTTAGCCAGGTTCAGGATAAATATACTGGCCAAGACCCTCACCTGACGGGACGATGAGGCTAACGTCTGGTCAGGCAAAACTCACTGGTCAGACAATGTTAGCCAGGTTCAGGATAAATATACTGGCCAAGACCCTCACCTGACGGGACGATGAGGCTAACGTCTGGTCAGGCAAAACACACTGGTCAGACAATGTTAGCCAGGTTCAGGATAAATATACTGGCCAAGACCCTCACGTGACGGGACGATGAGGCTAACGTCTGGTCAGGAAAAACACACTGGTCAGACAATGTTAGCCAGGTTCAGGATAAATATACTGGCCAAGACCCTCACCTGACGGGACGATGAGGCTAACGTCTGGTCAGGCAAAACACACTGATCAGACAATGTTAGCCAGGTTCAGGATAAATATACTGGCCAAGACCCTCACCTGACGGGACGATGAGGCTAAAGTCTGGTCACGCAAAACACACTGATCAGACAATGTTAACCAGGGTCAGGATAAATATACTGGCCAAGACCCTCACCTGACGGGACGATGAGGCTAACGTCTGGTCAGGCAAAACACACTGGTCAGACAATGTTAGCCAGGTTCAGGATAAATATACTGGCCAAGACCCTCACCTGACGGGACGATGAGGCTAACGTCTGGTCAGGCAAAACACACTGGTCAGACAATGTTAGCCAGGTTCAGGATAAATATACTGGCCAAGACCCTCACCTGACGGGACGATGAGGCTAACGTCTGGTCAGGCAAAACACACTGGTCAGAGAATGTTAGCCAGGTTCAGGATAAATATACTGGCCAAGACCCTCACCTGACGGGACGATGAGGCTAACGTCTGGTCAGGCAAAACACACTAGTCAGAAAATGTTAGCCAGGTTCAGGATAAATATACTGGCCAAGACCCTCACCTGACGGGACGATGAGGCTAACGTCTGGTCAGGCAAAACAAACTGATCAGACAATGTTAGCCAGGGTCAGGATAAATATACTGGCCAAGACCCTCACCTGACGGGACGATGAGGCTAACGTCTGGTCAGGCAAAACACACTGGTCAGACAATGTTAGCCAGGTTCAGGATAAACATACTGGCCAAGACCCTCCCCTGACGGGACGATGAGGCTAACGTCTGGTCAGGCAAAACACACTGGTCAGAGAATGTTAGCCAGGTTCAGGATAAATATACTGGCCAAGACCCTCACCTGACGGGACGATGAGGCTAACGTCTGGTCAGGCAAAACACACTAGTCAGACAATGTTAGCCAGTTTCAGGATAAATATACTGGCCAAGACCCTCACCTGACGGGACGATGAGGCTAACGTCTGGTCAGGCAAAACACACTGGTCAGACAATATTAGCCAGGTTCAGGATAAATATACTGGCCAAGACCCTCACCTGACGGGACGATGAGGCTAACGTCTGGTCAGGCAAAAGACGCTGATCAGACAATGTTAGCCAGGTTCAGGATAAATATACTGGCCAAAATCCTCACCTGACGGGACGATGAGGCTAACGTCTGGTCAGGCATAACACACTGGTCAGAGAATGTTAGCCAGGTTCAGGATAAATATACTGGCCAAGACCCTCACCTGACGGGACGATGAGGCTAACGTCTGGTCAGGCAAAACACACTGGTCAGAGAATGTTAGCCAGGTTCAGGATAAATATACTGGCCAAGACCCTCACCTGACGGGACGATGAGGCTAACGTCTGGTCAGGCAAAACACACTGATCAGACAATGTTAGCCAGGGCAGGATAAATATACTGACCAAGACCCTCACCTGACGGGACGATGAGGCTAACGTCTGGTCAGGTAAAATACACTGATCTGACAATGTTAGCCAGGTTCAGGATAAATATACTGGCCAAGACCCTCACCTGACGGGACGATGAGGCTAACGTCTGGTCAGGCAAAACACACTGGTCAGAGAATGTTAGCCAGGTTCAGGATAAATATACTGGCCAAGACCCTCACCTGACGGGACGATGAGGCTAACGTCTGGTCAGGCAAAACACACTGGTCAGAAAATGTTAGCCAGGTTCAGGATAAATATACTGGCCAAGACCCTCACCTGACGGGACGATGAGGCTAACGTCTGGTCAGGCAAAACACACTGATCAGACAATGTTAGCCAGGGTCAGGATAAATATACTGACCAAGACCCTCACCTGACGGGACGATGAGGCTAACGTCTGGTCAGGCAAAACACACTGGTCAGACAATGTTAGCCAGGTTCAGGATAAACATACTTGCCAAGACCCTCCCCTGACGAGACGATGAGGCTAACGTCTGGTCAGGCAAAACACACTGGTCAGAGAATGTTAGCCAGGTTCAGGATAAATATACTGGCCAAGACCCTCACCTGACGGGACGATGAGGCTAACGTCTGGTCAGGCAAAACACACTGGTCAGAGAATGTTAGCCAGGTTCAGGATAAATATACTGGCAAAGACCCTCTCCTGACGGGACGATGAGGCTGGTCAGGCAAAACACACTGGTCAGACAATGTTAGCCAGGTTCAGGATAAATATACTGGCCAAGACCCTCACCTGACGGGACGATGAGGCTAACGTCTGGTCAGGCAAAACACACTGGTCAGACAATGTTAGCCAGGTTCAGGATAAATATACTGGCCAAGACCCTCACCTGACGGGACGATGAGGCTAACGTCTGGTCAGGCAAAACTCACTGGTCAGACAATGTTAGCCAGGTTCAGGATAAATATACTGGCCAAGACCCTCACCTGACGGGACGATGAGGCTAACGTCTGGTCAGGCAAAACACACTGGTCAGACAATGTTAGCCAGGTTCAGGATAAATATACTGGCCAAGACCCTCACGTGACGGGACGATGAGGCTAACGTCTGGTCAGGAAAAACACACTGGTCAGACAATGTTAGCCAGGTTCAGGATAAATATACTGGCCAAGACCCTCACCTGACGGGACGATGAGGCTAACGTCTGGTCAGGCAAAACACACTGATCAGACAATGTTAGCCAGGTTCAGGATAAATATACTGGCCAAGACCCTCACCTGACGGGACGATGAGGCTAAAGTCTGGTCACGCAAAACACACTGATCAGACAATGTTAACCAGGGTCAGGATAAATATACTGGCCAAGACCCTCACCTGACGGGACGATGAGGCTAACGTCTGGTCAGGCAAAACACACTGGTCAGACAATGTTAGCCAGTTTCAGGATAAATATACTGACAAAGACCCTCACCTGACGGGACTATGAGGCTAACGTCTGGTCAGGCAAAACACACTGGTCAGACAATGTTAGCCAGGTTCAGGATAAATATACTGGCTAAGACCCTCACCTGACGGGACGATGAGGCTAACGTCTGGTCAGGCAAAACACACTGGTCAGACAATGTTAGCCAGGTTCAGGATAAATATACTGGCAAAGACCCTCACCTGACGGGACTATGAGGCTAACGTCTGGTCAGGCAAAACACACTGGTCAGACAATGTTAGCCAGGTTCAGGATAAATATACTGGCCAAGACCCTCACCTGACGGGACGATGAGGCTAACGTCTGGTCAGGCAAAACACACTGGTCAGACAATGTTAGCCAGGTTCAGGATAAATATACTGGCCAAGACCCTCACCTGACGGGACGATGAGGCTAACGTCTGGTCAGGCAAAACACACTGGTCAGACAATGTGAGCCAGGTTCAGGATAAATATACTGGCCAAGACCCTCACCTGACGGGACGATGAGGCTAACGTCTGGTCAGGCAAAACACACTGGTCAGACAATGTTAGCCAGGTTCAGGATAAATATACTGGCCAAGACCCTCACCGGACGGGACGATGAGGCTAACGTCTGGTCAGGCAAAACACACTGGTCAGACAATGTTAGCCAGGTTCAGGATAAATATATTGGCCAAGACCCTCACCTGACGGGACGATGAGGCTAACGTCTGGTCAGGCAAAACACACTGATCAGACAATGTTAGCCAGGTTCAGGATAAATATACTGGCCAAGACCCTCACCTGACGGGACGATGAGGCTAACGTCTGGTCAGGCAAAACACACTGGTCAGAGAATGTTAGCCAGGTTCAGGATAAATATACTGGCCAAGACCCTCACCTGACGGGACGATGAGGCTAACGTCTGGTCAGGCAAAACACACTGGTCAGACAATGTTAGCCAGGTTCAGGATAAATATACTGGCCAAGACCCTCACCTGACTGGACGATGAGGCTAACGTCTGGTCAGGCAAAACACACTGATCAGACAATGTTAGCCAGGGTCAGGATAAATATACTGGCCAAGACCCTCACCTGACGGGACGATGAGGCTAACGTCTGGTCAGGCAAAACACACTGGTCAGACAATGTTAGCCAGGTTCAGGATAAATATACTGGCCAAGACCCTCACCTGACTGGACGATGAGGCTAACGTCTGTTCAGGCAAAACACACTGGTCAGAGAATGTTAGCCAGGTTCAGTATAAATATACTGGCCAAGACCCTCACCTTACGGGACGATGAGGCTAATGTCTGGTCAGGCAAAACACACTGGTCAGACAATGTTAGCCAGGTTCAGGATAAATATACTGGCCAAGACCCTCACCTGACGGGATGATGAGGCTGGTCAGGCAAAACACACTGGTCAGACAATGTTAGCCAGGTTCAGGATAAATATACTTGCCAAGACCCTCACCTGACGGGACGATGAGGCTAACGTCTGGTCAGGCAAAACACACTGGTCAGAGAATGTTAGCCAGGTTCAGGATAAATATGCTGGCCAAGACCATCACCTGACGGGACGATGAGGCTAACGTCTGGTCAGGCAAAACACACTGGTCAGAGAATGTTAGCCAGGTTCAGGATAAATATACTGGCCAAGACCCTCACCTGACGGGACGATGAGGCTAACGTCTGGTCAGGCAAAACACACTGGTCAGACAATGTTAGCCAGGTTCAGGATAAATATACTGGCCAAGACCCTCACCTGACGGGACGATGAGGCTAACGTCTGGTCAGGCAAAACACACTGGTCAGAAAATGTTAGCCAGGTTCAGGATAAATATACTGGCCAAGACCCTCATCTGACGGGACGATGAGGCTAACGTCTGGTTAGGCAAAACACACTGGTCAGACAATGTTAGCCAGGTTCAGGATAAATATACTGGCCAAGACCCTCACCTGACGGGACGATGAGGCTAACGTCTGGTCAGGCAAAACACACTGGTCAGACAATGTTAGCAAGGTTCAGGATAAATATACTGGCCAAGACCCTCACCTGACGGGACGATGAGGCTAACGTCTGGTCAGGCAAAACACACTGGTCAGACAATGTTAGCCAGGTTCAGGATAAATATACTGGCTAAGACCCTCACCTGACTGGACGATGAGGCTGGTCAGGCAAAACACACTGGTCAGACAATGTTAGCCAGGTTCAGGATAAATATACTGGCCAAGACCCTCACCTGACGGGACGATGAGGCTATCGTCTGGTCAGGCAAAACACACTGGTCAGACAATGTTAGCCAGGTTCAGGATAAATATACTGGCCAAGACCCTCACCTGACGGGACGATGAGGCTAACGTCTGGTCAGGCAAAACACACTGGTCAGACAATGTTAGCCAGGTTCAGGATAAATATACTGGCCAAGACCCTCACGTGACGGGACGATGAGGCTAACGTCTGGTTAGGCAAAACACACTGGTCAGACAATGTTAGCCAGGTTCAGGATAAATATACTGGCCAAGACCCTCACCTGACGGGACGATGAGGCTAAAGTCTGGTCAGGCAAAACACACTGGTCAGACAATGTTAGCCAGGTTCAGGATAAATATACTGGCCAAGACCCTCACCTGACGGGACGAAGAGGCTAACGTCTGGTCAGGCAAAACACACTGGTCAGACAATGTTAGCCAGGTTCAGGATAAATATACTGGCCAAGACCCTCACCTGACGGGACGATGAGGCTAACGTCTGGTCAGGAAAAACACACTGGTCAGAGAATGTTAGCCAGGTTCAGGATAAATATACTGGCAAAGACCCTCACCTGACGGGACGATGAGGCTAACGTCTGGTCAGGCAAAACACACTGATCAGACAATGTTAGCCAGGTTCAGGATAAATATACTGGCCAAGACCCTCACCTGACGGGACGAAGAGGCCAACGTCTTGTCACGCAAAACACACTGATCAGACAATGTTAGCCAGGGTCAGGATAAATATACTGGCCAAGACCCTCACCGGACGGGACGATGAGGCTAACGTCTGTTCAAGCAAAACACACTGGTCAGACAATGTTAGCCAGGCTCAGGATAAATATACTGGCCAAGACCCTCACCTGACGGGACGATTAGGCTAACGTCTGGTCAGGCAAAACACGCTGATCAGACAATGTTAGCCAGGTTCAGGATAAATATACTGGCCAAGACCCTCACCTGACGGGACGATGAGGCTAACGTCTGGTCAGGCAAAACACACTGGTCAGACAATGTTAGCCAGGTTCAGGATAAATATACTGGCCAAGACCCTCACCTGACGGGACGATGAGGCTAACGTCTGGTCAGGCAAAACACACTAGTCAGAGAATGTTAGCCAGGTTCAGGATAAATATACTGGCCAAGACCCTCACCTGACGGGACGATGAGGCTAACGTCTGGTCTGGCAAAACACACTGGTCAGACAATGTTAGCCAGGTTCAGGATAAATATACTGGCTAAGACCCTCACCTGACGGGACGATGAGGCTAACGTCAGGTCAGGCAAAACACACTGGTCAGACAATGTTAGCCAGGTTCAGGATAAATATACTGGCCAAGACCCTCACCTGACTGGACGATGAGGCTGGTCAGGTAAAACACACTGGTCAGACAATATTAGCCAGGTTCAGGATAAATATACTGGCCAAGACCCTCACCTGACGGGACGATGAGGCTAACGTCTGGTCAGGCAAAACACACTGGTCAGAGAATGTTAGCCAGGTTCAGGATAAATATACTGGCCAAGACCCTCACCTGACGGGACGATGAGGCTAACGTCTGGTCAAGCAAAACACACTGGTCAGACAAAGTTAGCCAGGTTCAGGATAAATATACTGGCCTAGACCCTCACCTGACGGGACGATGAGGCTAACGTCTGGTCAGGCAAAACACACTGGTCAGACAATGTTAGCCAGGTTCAGGATAAATATACTGGCCAAGACCCTAAACTGACGGGACGATGAGGCTAACGTCTGGTTAGGCAAAACACACTGGTCAGACAATGTTAGCCAGGTTCAGGATAAATATACTGGCCAAGACCCTCACCTGACGGGACGATGAGGCTAACGTCTGGTCAGGCAAAACACACTGTTCAGACAATGTTAGCCAGGTTCAGGATAAATATACTGGCCAAGACCCTCACCTGACGGGACGAAGAGTCTAACGTCTGGTCAGGCAAAACACACTGGTCAGACAATGTTAGCCAGGTTCAGGATAAATATACTGGCCAAGACCCTCACCTGACGGGACGATGAGGCTAACGTCTGGTCAAGAAAAACACACTGGTCAGAGAATGTTAGCCAGGTTCAGGATAAATATACTGGCCAAGACCCTCACCTGACGGGACGATGAGGCTAACGTCTGGTCAGGCAAAACACACTGATCAGACAATGTTAGCCAGGTTCAGGATAAATATACTGGCAAAGACCCTCACCTGACGGGACGATGAGGCTAACGTCTGGTCAGGCAAAACACACTGATCAGACAATGTTAGCCAGGGTCAGGATAAATATACTGGCCAAGACTCTCACCTGACGGGACGATGAGGCTAACGTCTGGTCAGGCAAAACACACTGGTCAGACAATGTTAGCCAGGTTCAGGATAAATATACTGGCCAAGACCCTCACCTGACGGGACGATGAGGCTAAAGTCTGGTCAGGCAAAACACACTGGTCAGACAATGTTAGCCAGGTTCAGGATAAATATACTAGCCAAGACCCTCACCTGACGGGACGATGAGGCTAACGTCTGGTCAGGCAAAACACACTGGTCAGACAATGTTAGCAAGGTTCAGGATAAATATACCTGCCAAGACCCTCACCTGACGGGACGATGAGGCTAACGTCTGGTCAGGCAAAACACACTGGTCAGACAATGTTAGCCAGGTTCAGGATAAATATACTGGCTAAGACCCTCACCTGACTGGACGATGAGGCTGGTCAGGCAAAACACACTGGTCAGACAATGTTAGCCAGGTTCAGGATAAATATACTGGCCAAGACCCTCACCTGACGGGACGATGAGGCTATCGTCTGGTCAGGCAAAACACACTGGTCAGACAATGTTAGCCAGGTTCAGGATAAATATACTGGCCAAGACCCTCACCTGACGGGACGATGAGGCTAACGTCTGGTCAGGCAAAACACACTGGTCAGACAATGTTAGCCAGGTTCAGGATAAATATACTGGCCAAGACCCTCACCTGACGGGACGATGAGGCTAACGTCTGGTCAGGCAAAACACACTGGTCAGACAATGTTAGCCAGGTTTAGGATAAATATAGTGGCCAAGACCCTCACCTGACGGGACGATGAGGCTAACGTCTGGTCAGGAAAAACACACTGGTCAGAGAATGTTAGCCAGGTTCAGGATAAATATACTGGCCAAGACCCTCACCTCACGGGACGATGAGGCTAGCGTCTGGTCAGGCAAAACACACTGATCAGACAATTTTAGCCAGGTTCAGGATAAATATACTGGCCAAGACCCTCACCTGACGGGACGATGAGGCTAACGTCTGGTCACGCAAAACACACTGATCAGACAATGTTAGCCAGGGTCAGGATAAATATACTGGCCAAGACCCTCACCTGACGGGACGATGAGGCTAACGTCTGGTCAGGCAAAACACACTGGTCAGACAATGTTAGCCAGGTTCAGGATAAATATACTGGCCAAGACCCTCACCTGACGGGACGATGAGGCTAACGTCTGGTCAGGCAAAACACGCTGATCAGACAATGTTAGCCAGGTTCAGGATAAATATACTGGCCAAGACCCTCACCTGACGGGACGATGAGGCTAACGTCTGGTCAGGCAAAACACACTGGTCAGACAATGTTAGCCAGGTTCAGGATAAATATACTGGCCAAGACCCTCACCTGACGGGACGATGAGGCTAACGTCTGGTCAGGCAAAACACACTGGTCAGAGAATGTTAGCCAGGTTCAGGATAAATATACTGGCCAAGACCCTCACCTGACGGGACGATGAGGCTAACGTCTGGTCAGGCAAAACACACTGGTCAGACAATGTTAGCCAGGTTCAGGATAAATATACTGGCAAAGACCCTCACCTGACGGGATGATGAGGCTGGTCAGGCAAAACACACTGGTCAGACAATGTTAGCCAGGTTCAGGATAAATATACTTGCCAAGACCCTCACCTGACGGGACGATGAGGCTAACGTCTGGTCAGGCAAAACACACTGGTCAGAGAATGTTAGCCAGGTTCAGGATAAATATGCTGGCCAAGACCATCACCTGACGGGACGATGAGGCTAACGTCTGGTCAGGCAAAACACACTGGTCAGAGAATGTTAGCCAGGTTCAGGATAAATATACTGGCCAAGACCCTCACCTGACGGGACGATGAGGCTAACGTCTGGTCAGGCAAAACACACTGGTCAGACAATGTTAGCCAGGTTCAGGATAAATATACTGGCCAAGACCCTCACCTGACGGGACGATGAGGCTAACGTCTGGTCAGGCAAAACACACTGGTCAGAAAATGTTAGCCAGGTTCAGGATAAATATACTGGCCAAGACCCTCATCTGACGGGACGATGAGGCTAACGTCTGGTTAGGCAAAACACACTGGTCAGACAATGTTAGCCAGGTTCAGGATAAATATACTGGCCAAGACCCTCACCTGACGGGACGATGAGGCTAACGTCTGGTCAGGCAAAACACACTGGTCAGACAATGTTAGCCAGGTTCAGGATAAATATACTGGCTAAGACCCTCACCTGACTGGACGATGAGGCTGGTCAGGCAAAACACACTGGTCAGACAATGTTAGCCAGGTTCAGGATAAATATACTGGCCAAGACCCTAAACTGACGGGACGATGAGGCTAACGTCTGGTTAGGCAAAACACACTGGTCAGACAATGTTAGCCAGGTTCAGGATAAATATACTGGCCAAGACCCTCACCTGACGGGACGATGAGGCTAACGTCTGGTCAGGCAAAACACACTGTTCAGACAATGTTAGCCAGGTTCAGGATAAATATACTGGCCAAGACCCTCACCTGACGGGACGAAGAGTCTAACGTCTGGTCAGGCAAAACACACTGGTCAGACAATGTTAGCCAGGTTCAGGATAAATATACTGGCCAAGACCCTCACCTGACGGGACGATGAGGCTAACGTCTGGTCAAGAAAAACACACTGGTCAGAGAATGTTAGCCAGGTTCAGGATAAATATACTGGCCAAGACCCTCACCTGACGGGACGATGAGGCTAACGTCTGGTCAGGCAAAACACACTGATCAGACAATGTTAGCCAGGTTCAGGATAAATATACTGGCAAAGACCCTCACCTGACGGGACGATGAGGCTAACGTCTGGTCAGGCAAAACACACTGATCAGACAATGTTAGCCAGGGTCAGGATAAATATACTGGCCAAGACTCTCACCTGACGGGACGATGAGGCTAACGTCTGGTCAGGCAAAACACACTGGTCAGACAATGTTAGCCAGGTTCAGGATAAATATACTGGCCAAGACCCTCACCTGACGGGACGATGAGGCTAAAGTCTGGTCAGGCAAAACACACTGGTCAGACAATGTTAGCCAGGTTCAGGATAAATATACTAGCCAAGACCCTCACCTGACGGGACGATGAGGCTAACGTCTGGTCAGGCAAAACACACTGGTCAGACAATGTTAGCAAGGTTCAGGATAAATATACCTGCCAAGACCCTCACCTGACGGGACGATGAGGCTAACGTCTGGTCAGGCAAAACACACTGGTCAGACAATGTTAGCCAGGTTCAGGATAAATATACTGGCTAA
Source organism: Ariolimax columbianus (assembly GCA_036924085.1). NCBI lineage: Eukaryota > Metazoa > Mollusca > Gastropoda > Stylommatophora > Arionidae > Ariolimax > Ariolimax columbianus. The sequence continues at coordinate 17,524,014 of JAVGWX010000019.1, forward strand.
GACCCTCACCTGACTGGACGATGAGGCTGGTCAGGCAAAACACACTGGTCAGACAATGTTAGCCAGGTTCAGGATAAATATACTGGCCAAGACCCTCACCTGACGGGACGATGAGGCTATCGTCTGGTCAGGCAAAACACACTGGTCAGACAATGTTAGCCAGGTTCAGGATAAATATACTGGCCAAGACCCTCACCTGACGGGACGATGAGGCTAACGTCTGGTCAGGCAAAACACACTGGTCAGACAATGTTAGCCAGGTTCAGGATAAATATACTGGCAAAGACCCTCACCTGACGGGACGATGAGGCTAACGTCTGGTCAGGCAAAACACACTGGTCAGACAATGTTAGCCAGGTTTAGGATAAATATAGTGGCCAAGACCCTCACCTGACGGGACGATGAGGCTAACGTCTGGTCAGGAAAAACACACTGGTCAGAGAATGTTAGCCAGGTTCAGGATAAATATACTGGCCAAGACCCTCACCTCACGGGACGATGAGGCTAGCGTCTGGTCAGGCAAAACACACTGATCAGACAATTTTAGCCAGGTTCAGGATAAATATACTGGCCAAGACCCTCACCTGACGGGACGATGAGGCTAACGTCTGGTCACGCAAAACACACTGATCAGACAATGTTAGCCAGGGTCAGGATAAATATACTGGCCAAGACCCTCACCTGACGGGACGATGAGGCTAACGTCTGGTCAGGCAAAACACACTGGTCAGACAATGTTAGCCAGGTTCAGGATAAATATACTGGCCAAGACCCTCACCTGACGGGACGATGAGGCTAACGTCTGGTCAGGCAAAACACACTGGTCAGAGAATGTTAGCCAGGTTCAGGATAAATATACTGGCCAAGACCCTCACCTGACGGGACGATGAGGCTAACGTCTGGTCAGGCAAAACACACTGGTCAGACAATGTTAGCCAGGTTCAGGATAAATATACTGGCAAAGACCCTCACCTGACGGGATGATGAGGCTGGTCAGGCAAAACACACTGGTCAGACAATGTTAGCCAGGTTCAGGATAAATATACTTGCCAAGACCCTCACCTGACGGGACGATGAGGCTAACGTCTGGTCAGGCAAAACACACTGGTCAGAGAATGTTAGCCAGGTTCAGGATAAATATGCTGGCCAAGACCATCACCTGACGGGACGATGAGGCTAACGTCTGGTCAGGCAAAACACACTGGTCAGAGAATGTTAGCCAGGTTCAGGATAAATATACTGGCCAAGACCCTCACCTGACGGGACGATGAGGCTAACGTCTGGTCAGGCAAAACACACTGGTCAGACAATGTTAGCCAGGTTCAGGATAAATATACTGGCCAAGACCCTCACCTGACGGGACGATGAGGCTAACGTCTGGTCAGGCAAAACACACTGGTCAGAAAATGTTAGCCAGGTTCAGGATAAATATACTGGCCAAGACCCTCATCTGACGGGACGATGAGGCTAACGTCTGGTTAGGCAAAACACACTGGTCAGACAATGTTAGCCAGGTTCAGGATAAATATACTGGCCAAGACCCTCACCTGACGGGACGATGAGGCTAACGTCTGGTCAGGCAAAACACACTGGTCAGACAATGTTAGCCAGGTTCAGGATAAATATACTGGCTAAGACCCTCACCTGACTGGACGATGAGGCTGGTCAGGCAAAACACACTGGTCAGACAATGTTAGCCAGGTTCAGGATAAATATACTGGCCAAGACCCTCACCTGACGGGACGATGAGGCTATCGTCTGGTCAGGCAAAACACACTGGTCAGACAATGTTAGCCAGGTTCAGGATAAATATACTGGCCAAGACCCTCACCTGACGGGACGATGAGGCTAACGTCTGGTCAGGCAAAACACACTGGTCAGACAATGTTAGCCAGGTTCAGGATAAATATACTGGCCAAGACCCTCACCTGACGGGACGATGAGGCTAACGTCTGGTTAGGCAAAACACACTGGTCAGACAATGTTAGCCAGGTTCAGGATAAATATACTGGCCAAGACCCTCACCTGACGGGACGATGAGGCTAAAGTCTGGTCAGGCAAAACACACTGGTCAGACAATGTTAGCCAGGTTCAGGATAAATATACTGGCCAAGACCCTCACCTGACGGGACGAAGAGGCTAACGTCTGGTCAGGCAAAACACACTGGTCAGACAATGTTAGCCAGGTTCAGGATAAATATACTGGCCAAGACCCTCACCTGACGGGACGATGAGGCTAACGTCTGGTCAGGAAAAACACACTGGTCAGAGAATGTTAGCCAGGTTCAGGATAAATATACTGGCAAAGACCCTCACCTGACGGGACGATGAGGCTAACGTCTGGTCAGGCAAAACACACTGATCAGACAATGTTAGCCAGGTTCAGGATAAATATACTGGCCAAGACCCTCACCTGACGGGACGAAGAGGCCAACGTCTTGTCACGCAAAACACACTGATCAGACAATGTTAGCCAGGGTCAGGATAAATATACTGGCCAAGACCCTCACCGGACGGGACGATGAGGCTAACGTCTGTTCAAGCAAAACACACTGGTCAGACAATGTTAGCCAGGTTCAGGATAAATATACTGGCCAAGACCCTCACCTGACGGGACGATTAGGCTAACGTCTGGTCAGGCAAAACACGCTGATCAGACAATGTTAGCCAGGTTCAGGATAAATATACTGGCCAAGACCCTCACCTGACGGGACGATGAGGCTAACGTCTGGTCAGGCAAAACACACTGGTCAGACAATGTTAGCCAGGTTCAGGATAAATATACTGGCCAAGACCCTCACCTGACGGGACGATGAGGCTAACGTATGGTCAGGCAAAACACACTAGTCAGAGAATGTTAGCCAGGTTCAGGATAAATATACTGGCCAAGACCCTCACCTGACGGGACGATGAGGCTAACGTCTGGTCTGGCAAAACACACTGGTCAGACAATGTTAGCCAGGTTCAGGATAAATATACTGGCTAAGACCCTCACCTGACGGGACGATGAGGCTAACGTCTGGTCAGGCAAAACACACTGGTCAGACAATGTTAGCCAGGTTCAGGATAAATATACTGGCCAAGACCCTCACCTGACTGGACGATGAGGCTGGTCAGGTAAAACACACTGGTCAGACAATGTTAGCCAGGTTCAGGATAAATATACTGGCCAAGACCCTCACCTGACGGGACGATGAGGCTAACGTCTGGTCAGGCAAAACACACTGGTCAGAGAATGTTAGCCAGGTTCAGGATAAATATACTGGCCAAGACCCTCACCTGACGGGACGATGAGGCTAACGTCTGGTCAAGCAAAACACACTGGTCAGACAAAGTTAGCCAGGTTCAGGATAAATATACTGGCCAAGACCCTCACCTGACGGGACGATGAGGCTAACGTCTGGTCAGGCAAAACACACTGGTCAGACAATGTTAGCCAGGTTCAGGATAAATATACTGGCCAAGACCCTCAACTGACGGGACGATGAGGCTAACGTCTGGTTATGCAAAACACACTGGTCAGACAATGTTAGCCAGGTTCAGGATAAATATACTGGCCAAGACCCTCACCTGACGGGACGATGAGGCTAACGTCTGGTCAGGCAAAACACACTGTTCAGACAATGTTAGCCAGGTTCAGGATAAATATACTGGCCAAGACCCTCACCTGACGGGACGAAGAGTCTAACGTCTGGTCAGGCAAAACACACTGGTCAGACAATGTTAGCCAGGTTCAGGATAAATATACTGGCCAAGACCCTCACCTGACGGGACGATGAGGCTAACGTCTGGTCAAGAAAAACACACTGGTCAGAGAATGTTAGCCAGGTTCAGGATAAATATACTGGCCAAGACCCTCACCTGACGGGACGATGAGGCTAACGTCTGGTCAGGCAAAACACACTGATCAGACAATGTTAGCCAGGTTCAGGATAAATATACTGGCAAAGACCCTCACCTGACGGGACGATGAGGCTAACGTCTGGTCAGGCAAAACACACTGATCAGACAATGTTAGCCAGGGTCAGGATAAATATACTGGCCAAGACTCTCACCTGACGGGACGATGAGGCTAACGTCTGGTCAGGCAAAACACACTGGTCAGACAATGTTAGCCAGGTTCAGGATAAATATACTGGCCAAGACCCTCACCTGACGGGACGATGAGGCTAACGTCTGGTCAGGCAAAACACACTGGTCAGACAATGTTAGCCAGGTTCAGGATAAATATACTAGCCAAGACCCTCACCTGACGGGACGATGAGGCTAACGTCTGGTCAGGCAAAACACACTGGTCAGACAATGTTAGCAAGGTTCAGGATAAATATACCTGCCAAGACCCTCACCTGACGGGACGATGAGGCTAACGTCTGGTCAGGCAAAACACACTGGTCAGACAATGTTAGCCAGGTTCAGGATAAATATACTGGCTAAGACCCTCACCTGACTGGACGATGAGGCTGGTCAGGCAAAACACACTGGTCAGACAATGTTAGCCAGGTTCAGGATAAATATACTGGCCAAGACCCTCACCTGACGGGACGATGAGGCTATCGTCTGGTCAGGCAAAACACACTGGTCAGACAATGTTAGCCAGGTTCAGGATAAATATACTGGCCAAGACCCTCACCTGACGGGACGATGAGGCTAACGTCTGGTCAGGCAAAACACACTGGTCAGACAATGTTAGCCAGGTTCAGGATAAATATACTGGCAAAGACCCTCACCTGACGGGACGATGAGGCTAACGTCTGGTCAGGCAAAACACACTGGTCAGACAATGTTAGCCAGGTTTAGGATAAATATAGTGGCCAAGACCCTCACCTGACGGGACGATGAGGCTAACGTCTGGTCAGGAAAAACACACTGGTCAGAGAATGTTAGCCAGGTTCAGGATAAATATACTGGCCAAGACCCTCACCTCACGGGACGATGAGGCTAACGTCTGGTCAGGCAAAACACACTGGTCAGACAATGTTAGCCAGGTTCAGGATAAATATACTGGCCAAGACCCTCACCTGACGGGACGATGAGGCTAACGTCTGGTCAGGCAAAACACGCTGATCAGACAATGTTAGCCAGGTTCAGGATAAATATACTGGCCAAGACCCTCACCTGACGGGACGATGAGGCTAACGTCTGGTCAGGCAAAACACACTGGTCAGACAATGTTAGCCAGGTTCAGGATAAATATACTGGCCAAGACCCTCACCTGACGGGACGATGAGGCTAACGTCTGGTCAGGCAAAACACACTGGTCAGAGAATGTTAGCCAGGTTCAGGATAAATATACTGGCCAAGACCCTCACCTGACGGGACGATGAGGCTAACGTCTGGTCAGGCAAAACACACTGGTCAGACAATGTTAGCCAGGTTCAGGATAAATATACTGGCAAAGACCCTCACCTGACGGGACGATGAGGCTAACGTCTGGTCAGGCAAAACACACTGGTCAGACAATGTGAGCCAGGTTCAGGATAAATATACTGGCCAAGACCCTTACCTGACTGGACGATTAGGCTGGTCAGGCAAAACACACTGGTCAGACAATGTTAGCCAGGTTCAGGATAAATATACTGGCCAAGACCCTCACCTGACGGGACGATGAGGCTAACGTCTGGTCAGGCAAAACACACTGGTCAGACAATGTTAGCCAGGTTCAGGATAAATATACTGGCTAAGACCCTCACCTGACGGGACGATGAGGCTAACGTCTGGTCAGGCAAAACACACTGGTCAGACAATGTTAGCCAGGTTCAGGATAAATATACTGGCCAAGAACCTCACCTGACGGGACGATGAGGCTAACGTCTGGTCAGGCAAAACACACTGGTCAGACAATGTTAGCCAGTTTCAGGATAAATATACTGGCCAAGACCCTCACCTGACGGGACGATGAGGCTAACGTCTGGTCAGGCAAAACACACTGGTCAGTCAATGTTAGCCAGGTTCAGGATAAATATACTGGCCAAGACCCTCACCTGACGGGACGATGAGGCTAACGTCTGGTCAGGCAAAACACACTGATCAGACAATGTTAGCCAGGTTCAGGATAAATATACTGGCCAAGACCCTCACCTGACGGGACGATGAGGCTAACGTCTGGTCACGCAAAACACACTGATCAGACAATGTTAGCCAGGGTCAGGATAAATATACTGGCCAAGACCCTCACCTGACGGGACGATGAGGCTAACGTCTGGTCAGGCAAAACACGCTGATCAGACAATGTTAGCCAGGTTCAGGATAAATATACTGGCCAAGACCCTCACCTGACGGGACGATGAGGCTAACGTCTGGTCAGGCAAAACACACTGGTCAGACAATATTAGCCAGGTTCAGGATAAATATACTGGCCAAGACCCTCACCTGACGGGACGATGAGGCTAACGTCTGGTCAGGCAAAACACGCTGATCAGACAATGTTAGCCAGGTTCAGGATAAATATACTGGCCAAGACCCTCACCTGACGGGACGATGAGGCTAACGTCTGGTCAGGCAAAACACGCTGATCAGACAATGTTAGCCAGGATCAGGATAAATATACTGGCCAAGACCCTCACCTCACGGGACGATGAGGCTAACGTCTGGTCAGGCAAAACACACTGGTCAGAGAATGTTAGCCAGGTTCAGGATAAATATACTGGCCAAGACCCTCACCTGACGGGACCATGAGGCTAACGTCTGGTCAGGCAAAACACACTGGTCAGACAATGTTAGCCAGGTTCAGGATAAATATACTGGCAAAGACCCTCACCTGACGGGACGATGAGGCTAACGTCTGGTCAGGCAAAACACACTGGTCAGACAATGTTAGCCAGGTTTAGGATAAATATAGTGGCCAAGACCCTCACCTGACGGGACGATGAGGCTAACGTCTGGTCAGGAAAAACACACTGGTCAGAGAATGTTAGCCAGGTTCAGGATAAATATACTGGCCAAGACCCTCACCTCACGGGACGATGAGGCTAGCGTCTGGTCAGGCAAAACACACTGATCAGACAATTTTAGCCAGGTTCAGGATAAATATACTGGCCAAGACCCTCACCTGACGGGACGATGAGGCTAACGTCTGGTCACGCAAAACACACTGATCAGACAATGTTAGCCAGGGTCAGGATAAATATACTGGCCAAGACCCTCACCTGACGGGACGATGAGGCTAACGTCTGGTCAGGCAAAACACACTGGTCAGACAATGTTAGCCAGGTTCAGGATAAATATACTGGCCAAGACTCTCACATGACCTCCTCGTTTGTCGTCCTCGAGGACAACAGTCTGGCTTACAAGGTGAGGTTCGAGTTGATCCTCCGTAGTAGTGAGATACACGCAGATGAAGCAAAGCATTGCACAACTGCCTGGAGGACCCCAGCCCACTTCATCAGCGAGCTCAGGGTGTAAGGAAAGCCACTATATTATATCACAAATTCCTTCCTTTTCATGGCGCACAAAACGGTTACTAACCCATTGTAGGCATTATAAGCCAGCCAACCAAACCAACCAACCAACCAAACCAACCAACCAACCAACCAAACCAACTAACCAAACCAAACAACCAAACCAAACAACCAAACCAACCAACCTACCAAACCAACCAACCAAACCAACCAACCAACCAAACCAACCAACCAACTAACCCTTGACCAGACTACACTAGTGACAGGTTCAGTCTGTTTACAATGCCGTCACGTGAAGACAGAATAGGGTCTTGATCAGCTATTGTTCGCTAACCCTAAATCAAAAAACCAGCTATCTACTACATCTTCCACCCACACGCCTACTCTCTCCCCTTGGCGGCCAGTTATATTTCCCATGTCCTTATTTTCCCTAACAGTAAATCAGGTACATAATACCGGTCGGTCAACTGGAGCGTGTCCATTACAAGTGTCCACCCTTCGATAGGAAATGTAGAAGCTGCAAGTGGTAACGAAGTAGTATACACGCCTGCTCACGTAAATGCCGGTTATCATCCTTTAAATCACCACAAACTTCTCCCTTACATCCACTCATATTATCTTCTTTACCATCACATTCACCACCCTTACCATCACTCCTACCATCACACTAACAATCAGTCCTACCACAAGCCTCACCACCCTTACCATCAGCCTCACCTCCCTTACCACCAGCCTCACCTCCCTTACCATCATCATTACCATCAGCCTTACCATCAGCCTCACCACGCTTACCATCAGCCTTAACACCGTACCGTCAGCCTCACCACCCTTACCATCAGCCTCAAAACCCTTACCACCACTCTTCCCATAACCCTTACCATCAGCCTCACCACCCTTACCATCAGTCAGTCACCAACCCTTACCATCAGCCTTACCATCACCCTTACCATCAGCCTCACCATCCTTACCATCAGCCTCACCATCCTTACCATCAGCCTCACCACCCTTACCACCACCCTTGCCATCAGCCTTACCATCAGCATTGACATCAGCCTCACCACCCTTACCATCAGCCTAACCATCAGCCTCACCACCCTTGCCCCCACCCTTACCATCAGCCTAACCATCAGCCTCACCACCCTTACCATCAACCTCACCATCAACCTCACCACCACCCTTACCATCACCCTCACCATCAACCTCACCATCAATCTCACCATCAACCTCACCATCAACCTCACCATGAGCCTTACCATCAACCTCACCATATACCTCATCCTTACCATCAACCTCACCATCAACCTTACCATCACCCTCACCATCAACCTCACCATCAACCTAACCATCAACCTCACCCATACCATCAACCTCACCATCAACCTTACCATCACCCTCACCATCAACCTCACCATCAACCTAACCATCAACCTCACCCTTACCATCAACCTCACCATCAACCTTACCATCACCCTCATCATCAACCTCACCATCAACCTAACCATCAACCTCACCCATACCATCAACCTCACCATCAACCTCACTATCAACCTCACCATCAACCTAACCATCAACCTCACCCTTACCATCAACCTCACCATCAACCTCACCATCAACCTCACCATCAACCTTACCATCACCCTCACCATCAACTTCACCATCAACCTCACCATCGACCTTACCATCACCCTCACCATCACCCTCACCATCAACGTTACCATCAACGTTACCATCAACCTCACCCTCACCATCAACCTCACCATCAACCTTACCATCACCCTCACCATCAACCTCACCATCAACCTTACCATCACCCTCACCATCAACCTCACCATCAACCTTACCATCACCCTCACCATCAACCTCACCATCAACCTTACCATCAACCTCACTATCAACCCTACCATCAACCTTACCATCACTCTTACCACCTTTAATACCCTTACCACCACCCTTACCACCACCCTTACCAACCTAACCACCACCCTTACCACCCTTACCACCATTACCACTAACTTTACCACCATCCTTACCACCACTCTTACCATCACTCGCACCATTAATCTTACCATCATCCTGCCAGTCAGCTTTACCACCACTCCTACCATCACAAACCTACCGCAACCCGCCCCTTAACGCCCTTGTCAGGACGCACATAAGAGTTACCTACTCATTATGGGCCTTTGCAAACAACCATCAACCTTACCATCAACCATACCATGAACCTTACCATCAACCTACCATCACCCGTGACATTAACCTTATCATCAATCGACTTACTCTTATTACCAACTCTTACATCACCCTCTATATCCCCTTTGCTCTCGCTGCTGCCAACTTTTGACTGATGCCAAAATCATTCAGAATGAAATATCTATCCCTTTTTGCAACCTAACATAACCAGTTGTAAGTCACTAGCAGTGCTATGCTGCAATGACTGCTCCAGTGTTTAGCTGTCAGAAATAAATCTTAAGTTCATGCATGACTGACCGATAATGGTACCTCATTAGTACATGATATCTCCAAGTGGAGTCACCTAAAATAATTTAATACATAAAACATTAAATACATGTTTCTGTTTGTCCGTCGTGCTAGAAACTCGAAATTTACACAAATCAATCTGTTTTGAATTACCATTTCAACGAAACTAGTGTAATCTTTCAGCGACATTTCCTTGTCGAGTTGTTAAACAATTAAAGCCTTGCAGCGGTCATTAAAAAACAAGGTGAAAATTGCGCGTCTCATTTTGTCTAGATATTTTCAGATGAACCCACTATCTCTGCTCAATTCGTCAATCCATCCTCCGAATCTGTGGCGTCATAATAAGCAAGGAGGAACCGCAGTGAAATTACTGTATCGTTGTGCTTGCTCTTCATATATTCAGGGTTGGCAAATTTTTAGGTTCCATGCCTTAATTTTTGTTCACGCAGGTGGAGAAAATGTAAACTGGTGTGAAGCCAGCCAGTAAAGCTCGCATGAATTAAAACAGGGTAAGGGGCAGGTCAAACGGAGATGTGTACCAACACGATCAGCTTTCTTGCGACGTGACTATGCCTATATCATTGTGTATCCTATGTCTATATCAGATAATTTGTTGTTTTCACTTTTAATTAATTAACCACTTTGTCTAGCTGGTAAAGTAACCTCTTTTATTATTCTCATTTCCATTTTAGTTTCTTTGACAAAAAAATATTTTATAATGTTTCATTTTTATTTTTAATTTACAAATGTTCTGACGGAAGGACTAACAATAACACCAAGTACTTGAGTCATCAGAATTAATTCCAGACCGACTGAGCAACATCCACGAGGCAAGTTTGCTGTGGTAAAACCAGAAATACGCAGTTTGTCGTTGAAACAGGCGAGATTCCCCAAACGGGGATCAGAACTACTCAATTATCAACTCGTACTTCTACTTTGGGACCACATTGATAGTCAGATGTACGATGGAACGACATATATTTTATGATCATTTTATGACCTCAAGAGACATACTAAAAACTGTTTTCTGATTGGACGAATGACGTCAAGTTCATACCAAAAATGGATGCGTGATTTTTCAGCGACTGACTTTCTCCGGTGGATAAAATAAATGTCTATGGGATTTTATAATCTAGATTATGTTAACTATATTAGGAGTGTCGAAACTTTAACAAAATCTAGGGCCATAAATTTATCTGTCCGACAATTTGACGGCAGCACGTAGAGAAATGATAGAAATTGACACAATTTCCGAGAGCAAGTTGCTTCTTCGCCTTAGGAAGTCCAAGAGAAACTGCATGCTTATAATTCAGACAAAGCTGAGTGATAAGTTCGCGTTGTTTATTTAACCACATTTTTACTGTAGCTGTTTCAGCTTTTCTTCAAATCTAATGAGCACATTTAGGTATTGTCTGTCATGTTTCACATTTTCTACAACATACAGGATTGACTAGTGTGTCTCAAAAAACGATGCCTATTACCAGTTGAACAGAAAAGAGCAGGTCGTGGTCTTCAGACTTCGCACTGGCCACAATAGACTGAGGTACCACCTATTCAACAAATTGAAGATAGGTGGAACCGACGAATGCCCTTGCGGTACTGGTAAAATGATCGCTGAACATTTGCTGCAAAACTGCCCGACATACGAGGATCAGAAAGAGCAGATGTGGCCATCACCAGTGGCAACACTAGACAAGCTCTATGGCATTGTCGACAGCCTCAGGATGACAGATGCTTTTTTCGAAAAAATAAAGGTTGACGTCTGACTGCGTACGAAGAAGAAGAAGAATAGTGTGTCTAAGTAGAAATGTGATTAGATCTTCTCTTTCTTCCTAAATCTCTGTCTACATCTCTTTATGTCTCTCTTCTTCCGTCTCTCTGTCTCTCCTCATCTTTATCCTACTTTCTTTCTCCCTCTCTCTCCTCTCCTTCAATCTCTGTTTTTCTGTCTCTCCTCTTCCCTATCGCTCCGTCCTCCTATCTCTCTCACTCTCTCTTTTCCTCTCCCACTCACTCTCCTCACACTATTCCCGTTTCTCCTGCTCTGTCTAATCCTCAATATCCGTCCATCTCTCCTATTTTCACGGTTTACTCCTCCCCTCCCTCCTCACACCCTCTCTCTTCTGTGCTCTCTAGTGCTCTCTCCTCCTCTCACATTATCTCTCCTCTTTTCTCTATTAATCTCTCTCATCCTCTCACCCTCTCTCTCCTCATACTTCTTCTCTCTCTCTATCCTCTCTTCAATCCTCTCTCCTCCGATCACCCATCTCTCCTTCTCTCGCTCCGTCTCTCATTCTTTATCTACGTCTTCCTTTCTCTCCTTGTCTCCCTATATCTCCCTTTATTCGCCGTTTATTCCTTCTCTCTCTCAAGTATCAATCCTCAGACAACACGCCCAGTGCATCATGCTCTAAATGAATACACATGAATGACAGGAAAAGCAGAGGTAGAGGAAATGGCCACCCCATCCACCCCCACTCCCACACCACAAAATGCTACAAAAAACCTCGTACAATTAAATCACCAACACTTTATCCCCGGCGGCAATCCATCAAATGACCACATTTACCTGTTTCAGTGTACTAATATAACACCGTATCAAACAATTTGCCTCAAACACAGTACCGGACTTTGAAAGGACAACGCAGCGATGCAGGGAACTAATCATACCACCTCACACAAGCTGTGGCTTAGTATACTGAAGGCTTCAACACTTGATCCACGACCAGGGGTTAAACCTGAGGAGGAGCGCTCTTTACCTGACGCTTTCTTTTCATGCCAACACAGCTGACAGTCAACAAAGCGTAGCTCTGTGCGTCTCGCACTGCCCACGGTACACTAGTTTGACAGCCTGGGGAATATATTCACTACGAGGTGATTTAATTCAGGTTTATAAGATGAATTACAACCGCAATAGGGCCTTTTGAAGACCTCTTGATCACTATGAAAAACAGAAAACTCGCTTGGTACGGTCACATACCGAGATCAAATTGTCTTGCAAATACGATCCTCCACGGAAAGGTGCAAGGCAGACGACGAAGAGGCCCACCCAAAAAGAGGTGGGAGGACAACATAAAAGAATGGACCAATCTCCGACCAAAAGAGGCACAGACAGCGGCCGCTGACAGAGATGAATAGAGTGGGTTTGTGAGGATATCTTCATGTGTGCCCCAACGACCTCACCCGTTACGGGATGACCTGACCTGGCCTATAAAATAATCAACGGAACGAAATAAATTTATACTATAACAAGTTGTTTTTTTTTACTTCAAAATACAGCCGCCTACAAAATCAAAAGGGGACAGTCACAAATAATTAAAGAAAGGTCAAGCTTTGATATCAAGAAATACTTGTTTTAGTCATAGAGTGTTGAATGCTTGAAATGCATTGTCACAGGAAATAGTAGAGGCAGGCTTAATTAAAGCATTCAAGAATAGATCGGATGCTCAAAGGTATTGTTAGATCAAGTAAATTTAAACGAAACTGGTTGTATGCAGGCTCTGCAGAGTCTTCTAAACTAGTATAAAGACGTTACGTATATGCCTTGTCTCGGGAGAATGATATTGTTAACATTAATTATATTTTATTTATTACTAGACTTAATGTGTTTCTGGTTCTCATTGTGACGTACCACGGCTGCTCTAACCTAATACCCATCTCTGACCGTTTTCTTTAACTTAATTGATTTGATCGTCAAGATGCCCATATGATTCGATTGTCCCGTTGCCCATGTAACCCGTTCGCCACGTTGCCCACGTAACCCGTTCGCCACGTTGCCCATATAACCCGTTCGCCACGTTGACCATATAACCCGTTCGCCACGTTCCCCATATAACCCGTTCGCCACGTTGCCCATATAACCCGTTCGCCACGTTGCCCATGTAACCTGTTCGCCACGTTGCCCATGTAACCTGTTCGCCACGTTGCCCATGTAACCCGTTCGCCACGTTGCCCATGTAACCCGTTCGCCACGTTACCCATGTAACCCGTTCGCCACGTTACCCATGTAACCTGTTCGCCACGTTACCCATGTAACCCGTTCGCCACGTTACCCATGTAACCTGTTCGCCACGTTGCCCATGTAACCCGTTCGCCACGTTGCCCATGTAACATGTACGCCACGTTGCCCATGTAACCCGTTCGCCACGTTGACCATGTAACCCGTTCGCCACGTTGCCCATATAACCCGTTCGCCACGTTGCCCATGTAACCCGTTCGCCACGTTGACCATGTAACCCGTTCGCCACGTTGACAATGTAGCCCGTTCGCCACGTTGACCATGTAACCCATTCGCCACGTTGACCATGTAACCCGTTCGCCACGTTGCCCATATAACCCGTTCGCCACGTTGCCCATATGACCTGATTATCACGTTGTCCATATTACCAAATCGCCATGTTGCCAACCTGACGTGACCTGATCGCCACGTTGCTCACTTGACCTGACCTGAACTCCACGTTGCTCACATGACTCGATCGTCTCGTCGCTCGCCCTAATTACCTGATCTCTCCTTTGCCCACCTGTGAGATCCCGTATTATCCTGGCTAGGTACCGGACCGCTAGAATTAGGTTCAAGTGTAACGTGCTTTTCTAGGCTTCCAACTCACGTCCGCACCGTCTACTGTGTAACAGGCTTGACTCCATCAGCCTGGGCAACGTTGAAAGCACTGCAATTCCCCAATAGTCTTGAAACTATGAGAAGCATATAATTGTACTACAGCCAGGAAGGATCCTACCAACATTGTTCAGTAAGATATATGTAGCTCATTAACAGACATTACTGTCGGAGATTAAGTGTTGGAGACCGCGTTAAACGAGATCAGAGCTTGTTTATGACGTGGGTTGGAGAGCTATCTTCTTCGCTGTCTGTCTTACCAAACATTATGCTAGATTCCCAATTACAGCAGGGTTGACTGAAGCGCACTAGTTACCCATCTCTTTAGACAAACTGCAACTGTAACAACCTGTTTCCAGTGAGAACTGATTAGAAGTGAATTGTGGGTCTGTTCCGCAGGTTTCACCTGACCTTATTAACAAAGTCTAATCAATATGTTTTATCCCACCCTGACTAACATAGTATGATTAGTATGTTGGTAAACTCAGACTAACATAGTCTGATCAATATGTTTTGTCCGACCCTGACTAACATAGTATGATTAGTATGTTGGTAAACTCAGACTAACATAGTCTGATCAATATGTTTTGTCCGACCCTGACTATCATAGTCTGACCAGTATGGTGGCAGACCGAGACTAACATAGTCTGATCAATATGTTTCAACTGACCATGAATATCATATTCCGATCAGAATGTTTCACGTGATACTAACATTCTATGATCAGTATGTTTCACGTACCCTGGCTAACATTCTATGATCAGTGTGTTTCACGTAACCCTGACTAACAATATATGATCCATATGTTTCATCTGACCCTGACTAACATTATATGTTCAGTATGTTTCAGGTGACCCTGACTAACATTCTTTGATCGGTATGTTTCACCTGATCCTGACTAACATTCTATGATCAGTATGTTTCACCTGACCCTGACTAACCTTCTATGATCGGTATGTTTCACGTGACCCTGACTAACATTCTTTGATCAGTATGGTTCACCTGACCCCGACTAACATTATATGATCAGTATGTTTCACCTGACCCTGACTAATATTCTATGATCGGTATGTTTCACCTGACCCTGACTAACATTCTATGATCAGTATGTTTCACTTGACCCTGACTAGCATTCTATGATCAGTATGTTTCACCTGACCCTGACTAACATTCTATGTTCAGTATTTTTCACCTGACCGGACTTCAGTCTTTTCTCCCGAAAATGAATGCTAAAAACGTAAAAGAAATCGTTCGTACTTTTATTAACAACGAACCGTCGCTCTAAAAGATTTCCATATTTTTAACAACATCGGTCAAAGCTGCATGTATTGTTATCTGAAGAATGTGTTAGATTTCCTTGTTCCTAGTATGCCAGTATGTTACCGGACAACGCTAATAACAAGGATGTACCCTGTCAGCAACTTTATCAATTAATCATGCGTCTTGCCGGGAAAGACAGAATAGAACCACTGAATCTCCATTTATTTTGAAAAAGCAACAAAGTAGAGTGGTGAACAAAAGAATTCATCGTGTTATAGGAAAAACGTGCCTGAGTACCCGGCTTCGACCAGGAAATAACATAACATTTGAACACCTAATTGGGAAGTAATTTCAAATGAAGACAACACTTTTCGTACAGAAATGGAAGGAATTTTAACATTTTGAATTTTACTGTTGCCAACATCGGTTGTAGTGTTAGTTCATAACGTCAGCACATTGTGCCAGTATTTAATGGCAAACAATTTCTTCGTGCAACCATGTTATCATATGCCCATAACTTGTTAACGGAACGACATATATATTCATGGGCTCAAGTGGAAACCAACATGTCACATTTTTTGAGGTGATAAAGCTCATTATTTAATACTTATTTGGTCGTGTTTTTTGTCAAACAACAAATTTATATTCGACGTATATAGAGAAATGATAATAGGTCAACTAGTGAAGGAAGCAATATAACGACTTGAAATAAATTGTGCTGATCTACAAATCGGCCATGTAATGATCAGTGAAAATGCTCGATATGTCTTTAAGTTGGTGAGTTATTACGCTTTCAGATATATATACAAACTTTCAGAAATAAAGTACAGATCCCAATAATGTCTTAGTGTTAGTCTTAATTGACTTTTACTAATACAGGGGCATAAACTCCTTTGCAGGTACCATCTCTGGTGTGATCAGGATGTAGCCAGGGGGAGAATTTCAACTTAGCGGATTTGGCTCGAACAGCTTATTATTCTACTATGGAGGGTGGTTAGCTGATGTGTGAGTCTATCTTAATAGACTCAAACACTCAAAGTAGACCTGCAGCCTGTTAGGCGCCATCTATGCTGCTCTTAACAAACCACCTAACTATGGCCGGTGTTATGTCCCGTCACACAGTTAGTTGCCTCTTTCAACATGCTCTCTGTGTGGCAGTGGTGCTATTCTTGTCCTTGTCATACACAAAGACCCCAGCAAATCGCTAGAGAGACTATAATATCTACCATTACAAAAGTGCGCATTGTGTTTAAGTGCAGGCTTATTGAAAGAGGCCACACCAAGTGGCCGTCATTTTACTCCGGATAGAGGGAAAAGGAGGCAAACCCAACAAAAAAAGAAGAAGAACCAATAAATGAACAACCTTCATCAGCCTTCTGTAGAGCAAAGATTTTCAAAATACGCATGGCAGGTCACGTCAGGTCATAAAACGTTGACCTATCTATTTCTGAAAAGTGTTTGTGGAGTTCAGTTTCTGCAGTGAGAAGTAGCCATCTCATTGCCCAATCCTCCTTAGACGTCTCTTGCTAATTACCTGGCGGGTTACAGTGGTATTATTCGATGTTCCCCTAATGGGCCATGGAAACAATCACGTCATAAAGAGAGTGTGTGCACAAGAGGACGACCAGAAGACCTGTACACCCCCATGGATGGAAGTAGGGCGACTGTCCAGCGCAATTTAACCTATCAAATCAAGTTCCAGTCCAGCCAGGTCAAGTTCAGTAAAGTCAAACTCAATTACATCAAGTCCAGCGAGTCAAGTCATGTTCTGATAAGTCAAGCTTAGTTACGTCAAATTCATCAAATCCAGTCGTTATGTCAAGTTAAATCAAGCCCAATTACATCAAGTCCAGCAAATCAAATCCAGTCCAGTTATGTCAAGTTAAATTAAACACAGTTACATCAATGGGAATAAGTCAAACACAGGCCAGTAAATTAAAATGCAGGCCTTCTCAAGCCTAGTTACATTAAGTCCAGTACAGTCCAATTCAGACAGATGAAGGCCAGTTACACAACATTAAGTATGGCAATTTCAGTTTTCTAAAGTCAATTTCAGTTTTCTAAAGTCAATTTCAGTTTTCTAAAGTCAATTTCAGTTTTCTAAAGACAATTTCAATAAAATCATACTGAGTTACATCAAGTCCAGCAAAGGAATTTTTTCCAATCAAGTAACGTATTGTCAGTCATGTAGTTATTTGTAGTTGACTTTAGTAAATTCATTTAGTTCGGATTTATTTAGCATTAGTCCTTGTGTTTTTGCATGCCGTTTGTGTTTGTCCAATGTCTGGTATGCTCAGTACAACACTCGTATTGGTCTCATAAAAAAGTACATTTCGTCCATTATCCTGGGGGAGGCACCTACCTCCTACCAGGCGCGTCAGCAGGGTTGCTGATTGCTGAAAGGCCTCCTAATTTGGAGGTTAGCTGCGAATAAATAAGCAGCCGTGGACAAAAACGGGTCGGCAGGCATGGAGGCTGTAAGGAGGCAGCCCCTCCACCATGCAAAGACACAACAGGCTAATCACCTGTTTGTCTTTAAACAACGATTACAAGTCAAAACAGAGAAAACCGGACTAACCTCAACGGCAATACAACACGCGAGAAATAAGGACCACAATTTACGGAACATGGAAAGTACGAAGTATAAACGGAAAAGAACAAGAACTAATAGAGGAGATGAAGAGAGCAAAATTGACAGTCCTGGCACTTACAGAAACAAAGAAAAAGGGACAGGGCGTTCTGGACCATGATGGCAACTTGCTATACTACAGCGGAGTTCCCATGAGTGAACGAGCCAGGGCAGGGGTTGGTTGTATAGTGAATGGTAACAGCAAAGCAAACATTAAAGGATGGAAGTTCACTTCAGAACGACTGATGGTTCTAAGTCTACAAGAGGAGGATAGTCACTGTATCTTCACTGATATCGTCACTGTGTATGCACCAAACGAAGATGAGAGCACTGACATAAAAGATGCATTTTATGAGCTCCTTCAAAGGACCATTGCCGATTGCCATAATGAAATACTTATCCTTGGAGACTTCAACGCAAGAGTTGGAAACGACTATTCTAGATGGGATGAAGTGATCGGTAGGTATGGAGAAGATGTCTTAAATGGCAATGGAAAACGACTGCTCAGATTCTGCAGAGAACAAAACCTTGTTATTACAAATACAAGGTTTCCAAACAAGCGTATCCATGCCTACACAAGATGTGAGCCGGCAAGAAATGAAAGATCCATAATTGACTATGCAATAGTGAGGAAAACTGATTTCAAGTATGTAAAGGATGCTAGAGTGTTCAGAGGACCAGAGATAGGAAGCGACCACTACCTAGTTAAAATAAAGAGAGAAATTGAAAAAAAACACTATCAAGCTAGGCAACACCCATCAGCAAGCATGAAACATAATTCACAAGGAGAAAATAAAATTAAGGCTTAAAAACTACGAGAACCAGATGTTAAAAGGAGATGCCAAGGGCTCATAACAACAGCAATAGAAAGGATAGCGGAATCTGAAGGAGATATGGAAATGCTTTGGGTAAAATTCAAAGACATCCTCAAAGAGGCTGCAGCAGAGGCACGCGGTCAAACCAAAGAAGGGTGGAAGAGAAAAAGTACACCATGGTGGACAGAAGAAGTGAAAACAATAATTCGAGAAAAGAAAAAGGCATGGAAGCAATACCTAGGGGCTAGGAATACAGAAGAACAAACAAAGAAATATAAAGAATATGTAAATTTTAGAACTGAAGCAAAGAAGACTGTGCTCAAGGCCAAACAGAAATCCTGGGAAGAATTTGGAGAGAAACTGGAAAATAATGCTGGAGAAAACCAGAAACTGTTCTACGAGACCTTAAAGAACACGAGGAAGGAAAAGGAATGCCCCCTAGATAAACAAGGTGCGCTGTTGACTGCCCCAGAAGAGGTAATGAACAGATGGAAAGAATATTTCTCAGATCTCCTTGGAGTGGAGGAAAACCAAGCTCTGGAAGTAACAGTCCCAAATCAAGAAGAGGGAGCCATGGAGGGAAACGATAATATCACAATGGAAGAACTAAAGGCAGCATTGGAGAAAATTAAGATTGGTAAAGCAGCAGGACATGATGGTATAACACCAGAAATGGTTAAATACATGGGAGTGGCAGGGGAGATGCTATTCATGAAGATTCTCAAGGCAGCTTGGCGCCACAAGAAGATACCAAGAGACTGGGAGGTTGCAAAAATAATACCAATTTTTAAAAAGGGTGACAATCGACAATGTGAAAATCACAGAGGTATTTCCCTTCTTAGTGTCCCAGGGAAAGTCTACTCTAGGATTCTAGAACGGCGATTAAGAGGTCTAGCGAGCTAAATATGGATGAAACTCAATGTGGGTTTAAGGTAAACAGAAGTACTCAAGACCTTATCTTTACACTCAGACAGCTAAGTGAAAAGGCGCTTGAATATGATAAAGAGATGCATCTCTGCTTTTTGGATTTGGAGAAAGCATTTGATAAAGTTCCTTGGGACAAACTCTGGGAGTGCCTGACAAGGAAGAACATCCAGGACCCCTGATCTCTGCCATACAGAGTTTCTATAAAACATGCAGAAATTATGTGCGGACATCAAATCAAAAGTCAGGAGAGTTCAAGACCACTAGCGGAGTAAGACAGGGGGACATTCTATCACCATACCTTTTCATACTCCTCATGGATGAAGTTATCAAAGCCTGCAAGGAACGGACAAAAAAGTATGAAGTAGAGTACTGGAAGATAAAACCAAGTTACATATCGGAACTAGCATTTGCAGACGATGTGGCCCTGATCACGAAAACCGAAGCACATCTCCAGATCAACTTGCAGGTCTGGGAAGAAGAGTTGAAGAAGAGAGGAATGCACATCAGCAACTCCAAAACAAAAACCATGGTGATCGCCAGAGATGAAAAGAGACATCAGATAACCCTGGGAACACGAGCACTGGAGCAGGTCAGCAACTTTAAATATCTAGGAGTGGTAATAGATAGCAGGGGAGGAATCAAAGAGGAGTTAACTGCACGAAGGACAGCAGCAGATAGACTGTTCCATGCAATAAACAGAGGTTTCCTCAGTAGAAGAGAAATAAGCAGGAAAACAAAGATGGATGTATACTGCTCGACCTATATGCCTGTCATGACATATGGATGTGAGTCATGGGCAATGACTACAGCCCAAGAAAGGCAATTACAAACTTCAGAAATGAGGTACCTAAGAAAGGCGGTTCATGTGACGAAAAGGGACAAGATCCGTAACCAGACAATACGTAGCAATCTGGAAGTTCAACCCCTGCAGACACGAGTGGAGCAGTCCCAACTACAGTGGTTTGGCCACGTCTGTAAAATGGAAGAAGATAGGACACCAAAGCGGTTATGGGAGATCAAAAGTCAAAGACGCAGACCCCGAGGACGTCCCAAAGTACGTTGGGAAGACAACATACGACAGTCCCTAAGTGATAGAGGGCTGGATTGGAAAGAGGCCAGGAAAAAGACGGCGGACAGAGCAGTGTGGCGTTCTCTTTGGCAAACCTCTACACCTCACGGTAGAAGAGGAGCGACTAAGTAAGTAAGGTAGAAGACTCTACACCTCACGGTAGAAGAGGAGCGACTAAGTAAGTCGTCCATTATTCCGGAAGTTGTTCTGCACTTTATTTCTTCGCTAAATCCATTACGTGACGTCAGGAGAGACTAATGTAGACACTTCGCTCACGTTTTTGTCTATGATGAAGTGTTATTGTGCCCATCTCACTATGTCTCAGCTTATTAGGAGGTACGGTACCAATTTGCGGTCCTGATTGTTTTGCCTTCTTAAATGTTATACATGCGACTGACTGGTCCCGAGGTGAGACAAGGGCCTCGGGTTCTGTGGATCGCGGGTTCAAATTACGGGGGAGACTGAGAATTTTTCCACTTGAACTTTCTGGTATTTCCCCGGATCTCTGGGTAGTAGAGATCGGACACCCATTTTTCAGTGTCGCGCACTTTAAAAACGTCCCGGCATTTGGAAATCGAAAAAAGAGTAGGTTTTAAGGTCGCTGCATGTGCAAAATTCAAAATTATGTTAAATATCTACTCAATTTATTACAAGATCCTGACCGATTCTACGAAGTTACGGCGATGAGATTCTCCAAAACGTATGAAGAAAAAAGATCAAGATGCTGAGCAGCACATGAGCTGCAGTGGTCAGCGACCCATAGCTGACTAGTAGCTTCAGGGCCAGCGAACCATAGCTGCCAAGACCCTTCTACACCTCCACGGGGTGATCCTGGATAACAAGCTGCATCAGGGCAGACTGGCTAAGGACAGGGGATCGAAACAGGAATGCTAACCAGGTACTCAAAAAATTCCAAGCTGTAAACTACGACACAACGCATTCCGTTCTCTGGACTACATTCTGCTACTTAAGCCCTTTCAGGGTTTGGGAGCTGGAGATCGAGAACGACGACGAAGAAGAAGAAGAAGTATGGAGAGAAAAAAGAGCACTTATAGGCTAAACGGTTCGCAATGACGTTGATTCTTCAACTAAACTAAACTACACTAAATTGTATGTCATGTACCTTGTACCGGCTGGGTAAACTTGAGCAAACATCTATCTGTTTCATTTTCCTTTTTACTCTATTATACCTTTGACGAATACAGAACTGTATACATTCACCCTACCTCCAAATCATATCTCTCAAACATCGTTAATCTTTGGGAAAGATATCAATAAACAGACCAACCAAAAATATAAGTCTCACACATGTTCCAACTACAATAATGTCTAAACAAGGCGCATATCCTTCTTGTTTATCAGATCAAAAACACATGTCTTCTCTTAGCACCTCTCACTCACTCTTTCACTGCTTCTCCGTGCTGTCGAGGAGTCCAGAGTTGAGAGTTTCTCATGAACGTGATAATTGCTTGTGTACTTGTTTTTTTTTAACCTGGAGCGAATCTTTGCATTCGTTAGTTTCCAATGTACCAGGAAAAGTCAGTAAATAGGTCTTAAATGGATATACAAATATTAATAAATGAAATCTGAGCTTGAAAAGTATTTATTGTTACCCTTTGATTGCCTTATTTCACAACCTAATTTCCATCAACATTGAAACACTTATCCCATCGCTTTATCAGTGAATCAAAATCTGCAGCACTGAAGTCTTTGGTTTACTCTTCTACACGTTCAATTTTCTGGTCATACTCGAAACATCTCACACCAAGGTGGTTTTAGTGCACTAAACCGAAACATCTTCTACCAAGGTGGTTTTAGTGTACCGAACTGAAACATCTTCCACCAAGGTGGTTTGAGTGCACCGAACAGAAACATCTTCCACCAAGTTGGTTTCAGTGCACGAAACTGAAATATCTTCCACCAAGGTGGTTTAGAGCACCAAAACGAAACATCTTCTACCAAGGTGGTTTTAGTGCACCGAACTGAAACATCTTTCACCAAGGTGGTTTAGTGCACTGAACAGATGTAAAACGCTCGAGGTTAAGTCGGGTTTGTAAGGTAGACGTTCTAGAAGTTGCCAACCTAGTTGGTCGATTCTATTCTGAGTTAGTCGAGCCGTATGTGGTCTGGCATTGTCGTGATGGAGCAGTGCTCTTCTAGTCAGCAGCCCTGAATCTTATCTTCGAGTTGCATCTCAAAGCATCGATAGAATTTCGCAATTTTTTAATGAAAAAAACCAGAAAATATGATCATCAGTAGATCACCTTGGCCATTCAAGATACAGGTAAATAATATTGCTCATCAACAGGTCCATGAGTTCAAGTATTTGGGCCGTATTTTTTCGGCAGACGGTAGGATCGACAGGGAAATCGAGACAAGGTGTCAGAAAGCATCTGCGGTGACTTATCAGCTGTCCTCACTGCTTAGGCACCTGAGCATTAGTTTGGCAACAAAGCAGCAGCTGATAAACAGTATATTTATGCCGAGTCTGTGCTATTAGTGCCAAACATGGCCTCTGTCCAGGGCACATGATAGCATAATTTCGACTTATGCAATGAAGTGTTTGAGGAAGGTCATCGGTGTTACCAGGAGAGACAGAATGCGGAATGACGACATTTCAAGTATGGTTCGACACTACGTCTTGTGCTGAATACATTTCCAGGCAAAAAATATGTTGGGTTGGTCATCTCATGCGAATGCACCCTCATCATCTTCCACTGATGGCTTACAGCGCTGGTAGATCTGGCTACAGGGCAAGGGGGCAGTCGTAATGCAGGTTGGTAGATGTCATTATAGTTATTGTGCAGAGACACGGGCTGACATTGACCGACGCAACGCAGTTGGTGCAGGATAGACGACGTAAGCTCCCCACGTCGCTGATCAACGAGTCAATAGGGTCAAGTTTAGACATATGCTCAGACAAACTTACAACCAGTCTTAGGACTGATCAACCAGGGAATAGGATCAAGTGGAGACACATGCTCAGACAACCACGTCTTGGGACTGATCAACTAGATGATGATGCTCGTGATGATAGTCTGTACCCCTTAAATGTGATGACTATATAACATGTTCTTCCCTACTTCCCACTACCACTCCCGCTAGCAAAGATACAACAATAAATTATCATTGCTGAGTTATACCCATTACTTGACTTGAAATGAGGATATATAATCAGGGTTCAGTTCAGTTTAGTTCATCCCGTAACCCATCAGGTCGTTGGAGCACACATGAAGACATGAAAATCCCACGCCAGCTCTCTCTGTCTGTCGCCGCCTGACGTATCTCACCGGGACGAAGGCCTGACCATAGCGATGTTGTCCACCCATCTCTTCCTTGGACGTCCTCGCCCTCTCTGTCCCGGTACGGATCCAAAGAGTATCGAATTGGGAATTCCGTTGGACCTCGCGACGTGCCCGCACCAAGCCATCTTTCGTCTTTTAATAGTTGTGAACAGATCTTCAAAAGGACCAATAGCGTCTTCAACTCTCTGACAGATTTCTACGTTCGTGACACGATCCTTATATGTAACATTTAGGAGTTTTCTTTAGCACCGCATTTCCATTGCACGTATTCTGCCCTGGATATCTGCTGTAATGGTCCAGGTCTCGCAGGCATACAGAAATATTGACAGCACCAAAGACCGCAGTAGTCTGACTTTTATGCCGAGGGCGAGGCGCTTGTCTCGCCAAATAGGTTTCAGCCGAGTCAGCGCCGCTGTTGTTTGTGCTATTCTTGCAATTACCTCTGGCTTCGAACCCTTTTCGCTGATCAACGATCCAAGATATTTGAAACGTTTCACCACCTCAAGTACCTGCCCATTTGCCTCTATAATACTGGGAATTAAAATCCGATTTCCCCTCCCCTCGCCACGCATTCAACAGATAATGTTTTTATTTTACTTTTGATAGATACAAGTAAATATTTAAAAGAACTATGGTTATAGGTAAAAGTGAAATACAGGGTTGTCCTATAGTAGTTACACTACTGTCGGGGAATGAAGTTGATAGAGACTTCAATACAGGTTTATCCTATGGTAGTTACACCACTGTCGGGGAACCCATTTACAGCTGGGTCGACTAGAACGTGACTGTCGTCGGATGTCAACTCCGTACCTTAGCCACGAAAATCAAGTGCTCCAACACATCTTCTGTTTATGCTACAACATGTTTTTAAGTCTATTTTGGGGATTATAAGAGACTAATCTACAATGATCATGACAAGTTCAATGAAAGCTTGTAAGACAATCGACAATATGAAAACCGCAGAGTTTGTTCCCGTCCCAAGGTTCCTGGAAACGTGTTTTTTTTCTTGAGTGAAATTATGTATTGGTGTTGTTTTCTATGTAATAATCAATTGGTGAAATAATCGCCGTTAAAATTTGATTAAACGCACTAGTAGAGGCTGTGAACACAATTTCAATTCTCGAGGTTATGGGGAAGTTGGTTAAAATAGGAGAATTAGAAGTCCACAGAAACAATGGTCCTATTAAGTTCAATGGAAACTTGTGAGAAGAACTATGATGTAACGAGGTTGTTCAGGGAGCAAATAATAAGAAGGACTAGGTGGAAAATATCAATCCAGACCTCCAACACTAGTACTTTCTCGTGCTCCTGAAAACCGGCTGTTACAGCAGTTTGGGAGTTACCGTAGTGTGGGGGTTGACACTGAATATGTCATAGTTGTGCGCTTACTAAAAAGTTTTAGATTGTCTTGCAGCCAGAAGAACGCATCCCATTTTACTTTATGAAATCCATCTCGGGATGTCAGAAGAGCCACTGTAACATGCTACCAAAACAACGCCGAGGTTTTAAAAACATTATCCTCGTGGTCTGAACAACGACATGCAAACCACTCTGCCCCTCCCCCCCCCCCCCTGGCCTCCACAAAGCCCAGATTATCCACGTATGCTAGAACAACTTCGGAAAACGCCAAAAATGCATTTTTTAAAGTAATACGTACGACAACATATTCTGTTTCTCCCAGAGGCCAGGCTGGAAATCCGCTGTTCTTGCAATTTCTCAAGTTTCCCAAATTATCTTTCCTTAATCCTGCGAACCTGAAACGTTAAGCTTGCACATGCGTAAACGATTCCTGGTAGATCCCAGCAGCCTGTCACACTTCCTTAAAGCGTGATCCCCGAACAAGACACTAACTAAGTGGATGCTGTCAGACTCCTCTCTTGATGGACACGTCTCGGTATCTTAACATCTGCTACCCTCTTTAGATGTAGTTAAGGTTTTAATGAGGTGAACAATTTGTGCGGTAATGTCTTCATTGATCGTTCGCAGACTTCATTCTTGTCGGTTATCTGTAATTGTTCATTGAGAATTAGCCACAACGAAACGTCATTGAGGTCAAGATCTTGGGTATCTTCTTCATTTTTGGGTGGCTTTATGTGCCTTTATCTTCTTTATGCAAAACTTCGTATTCTAATGCTTTATCTATTTTGTTGTGTTCTTCTGGTTGCTGCATTTCTTTTACTACTTATTCCTCTAAAATGTCTTATTCTTTATTTTCTTCTTCTTTCTCTTTTTTACTTCTTCTTCTCCTTTTTCGTTCATTTTCTAATTTTTTCCTTTTTATTCGATCAACTGATGCTATAATTCTAGCCCGATGAGGTTCACGAACGAAGGAGACGTTGAGGATCATGTTCACTCACCCCACCCCTCACGGTTTCTCGAGCATGGTCGCTCCCCCGAGCCAGACTGCCTTTCTTTGGTCTGCATAAGTGAGGCAGTCTTGCAGGATATGTTCTGGTGTTTGCTTGAGTGCTCCGCAATTGCACGTGGGGGTAGAACTTGAGTCTGCAATGTCTCGTTCTGAGTCTAAAGATCGTTGTCTACCCATCTATGTCAGGTTTGTCTGTGCTGTCATTTTCTGGTTTATATTAATTGTGCTGGTCTCTCCATTCCGTCCTGGTGGATCGTTTGATGGGTGCATTTGCTTTTTTATAGCTATGTGGAGGACGACTCTTTATGCCGTCACTTCCGGCTTTTGCCAGCTCATCTGCATTCTCGCTTCCCATGATTCCAAAGTGGGCGGGAATCCACTGTAAAACTAGATCTCTGTTTTTTGGATCCAGCATCCCGATGTTATATTGCATCTCGTGTGAGAGTCTATCTTGTTTGGGGTTTGAGATGACTTGGAATGGACTACTGGAGTCTGTTTAGGGTTTGAGATGGCTTGGAGTAGACTACTGGAGTCTGTTTGGGGTTTGAGATGACTTGGAGTAGACTCACCCCTTGATTCTGTTTGGGGCTTGAGATGGCTTGGAGTAGACTACTGGAGTCTATTTGGGGCTTGAGATGGTTTAGAGTAGACTACTGGAGTCTGTTTGGGGCTTTAGAAGGCTTGGAGTAACTACTGGAGTCTGTTTGGGGTTTGAGATGACTTGGAGTAGACTACTGGAGTCTATTTGGGGTTTGAGATGACTTGGAGTAGACTCCTGGAGTCTATTTGGGGTTTGAGATGACTTGGAGTAGACTCCTGGAGTCTATTTGGGGTTTGAGATGACTTGGAGTAGACTCCTGGAGTCTATTTGGGGTTTGAGATGACTTGTAGTAGACTCCTGGAGTCTATTTTGGGGTTTGAGATGACTTCTAGTAGACTCCTGGAGTCTATTTGGGGTTTGAGATGACTTGGAGTAGACTCCTGGAGTCTATTTTGGGTTTGAGATGACTTGGAGTAGACTCCTGGAGCTTTTTTGTTTGCTCCTGCACTATGTACCAGCCAGTTGTTTTTTGTCATCTCAGAGAGTCTTTTCATGGTCCTTGTCTGGGTTTTCTCTGTATTTCGTACCCAGGTGAGTCATGAGTCAAATGTGACTATAATGAATGTGGATGTGTTTACTTCTTCTACTTTGGTGTACTTGTCCTACTACAGCATCTTCTTTTTCATCTTTTTCTTCTTCTTCGTCTTCTTATTCTTTCTCTTGTTATTCTTCTTCTCTTTCTACTTCTTCATCTTTCATCTAATTCGTCCTCTTCTGTATTGTCTTCTTTTTCTATCTCTACGACCTTCTTCGTCTACTTCTTTTTCGTCTAACGATTCTTCTCTTGTAATTTTCCTGCGGCTTCTTCTACTTATTCTACCTCCTCTTCTTTATTTTCTTTATCTACTACTTTTTCCTTTTCTACAAATTCTTTTCTTTTTTTTGGTGTTACTTCGTCAAGTTCTTCTTTTGTAATGTGTCTTCTTCGTCAATGTAAGCAGCCATCTTGACTCAAATTCGAGGTAGCAGGAGTCCCCCTGACATTACATGTGCTTCCATTGACCATGTCCGGGAATGGCAATGCTCATGGTTATAGAAAACTTCGGTTTTGAGTATTTTCGTGAGTGGTCTGTGTGCAGGTTTAAGCGTAAATATGACCACTGCCAAAATGTGACCTTGTAGAAAGAGACTACTAAATATGCATTAGAACCTCTCATGGGTTGAAGACTGCCCAACCCGTGACTTGTACACATCGACATACAAGCAGGCCAAAAGCCTGCTATAACCCATTCAGAAATGTGCGCAGTTGAAATGTATACAATACCTTAATAATGCATTAACCTGTTAACTGGAAGTTTGTTAATGTACCTTTATTTTAATTAGGACTTTAATCTGTTATGCAGATATATTATGTAGGCTTCACGGATTTATTAAAACAAACATTTTCGTTGCTATTTTCGTGACACCCACAATTATAGTTTTTATGATTACACAACATCTCGCAGTAATTCCATTAATTGATACAACACATAGAGCAGCAGATGTATCTTCGTGTGTTATAGAAGTATGAGTAAGTTTTCATCAGTGTTAATATATATTAATGTTCACAATGTGTGGGTTTGAACTAAGAACTATGTGTTGACAGACAAGTATAAGACTAATGTTTGTATTTCTGCTTGTGTTTCTTTTTAATTATTAGGTATGTTCCAAGCATCACAATAAGTTTAAACGTATATTAATTGATTTAATTAATACTTTAAATACACATGTACGTGGAATGTACTTATGTTATTCAGAATTTATGACTGTTGTCTGCTGAATGAACCGAACGCCATTTTTATTCCAATAACCATCTCCCTCTTTTATTAAAGGGTCCACACATTTATTCCAATAACGATCTCCCACTTTCATTAAATGGTCCACACATTTATTCCAATAACCATCTCACTCTTTCATTAAATGGTCCACACATTTATTCCAATAACCATCTCCCTCTTTCATTAAATGGTCCACACATTTATTCCAATAACCATCTCTCTCTTTCATTACATGATCCACACATTTATTCCAATAACCATATCCCTCTTTAATTAAATGGTCCACACATTTATTCCAATAACGATCTCCCACTTTCATTAAATGGTCCACACATTTATTCCAATAACCATCTCCCTCTTTCATTAAATAGTCCACAAATGTATTCCAATAACCATCTCCCTCTTTCATTAAATGGTCCACACATTTAATCCAATAACCATCTCACTCTTTCATTAAATGGTCCACACATTTATTCCAATAACCATCTCCCTCTTTCATTAAATGGTCCACACATTTATTCCAATAACCATCTCTCTCTTTCATTACATGATCCACACATTTATTCCAATAACCATATCCCTCTTTAATTAAATGGTCCACACATTTATTCCAATAACGATCTCCCACTTTCATTAAATGGTCCACACATTTATTCCAATAACCATCTCCCTCTTTCATTAAATAGTCCACAAATGTATTCCAATAACCATCTCCCTCTTTCATTAAATGGTCCACACATTTAATCCAATAACCATCTCCCTCTTTAATTAAATGGTCCACACATTTATTCCAATAACGATCTGCCTCTTTCATTAAATGGTCAACACATTTATTCCAATAACCATCTCCCTCTTTCATTAAATGGTCCACACATTTATTCCAATAACCATCTCCCTCTTTCATTAAATAGTCCACACATTTATTCCAATAACCATCCCCCTCTTTCATTAAATAGTTCACACATTTATTCCAATAACGATCTCCCGCTTTCATTATATGGTCCACACATTTATTCCAATAACCATCTCCCTCTTTCATTAAATGGTCCACACATTTATTCCAATAACCATCTCACTCTTTCATTAAATGGTCCACACATGTATTCCAATAACCATCTCCCTCTTTCATTAAATGGTCCACACATTTATTCGAATAACCATCTCTCTCTTTCATTACATGATCCACACATTTATTCCAATAACCATCTCCCTCTTTAATTAAATGGTCCACACATTTATTCCAATAACGATCTCCCGCTTTCATTAACTGGTCCACACATTTATTCCAATAACCATCTCCCTCTTTCATTAAATGGTCCACACATTTATTCCAATAACGATCTCCCGCTTTCATTAAATGGTCCAAACATTTATTACAATAACCATCTCCCTCTTTCATTAAATAGTTCACACATTTATTCCAATAACGATCTCCCGCTTTCATTAAATGGTCCACACATTTATTACAATAACCATCTCCCTCTTTCATTAAATAGTTCACACATTTATTCCAATAACGATCTCCCGCTTTCATTAAATGGTCCACACATTTATTCCAATAACCATCTCCCTCTTTCATTAAATAGTCCACACATTTATTCCAGAATTGTTAATTTCTGTCCGAGAGACCGTCGTATACAATTCTCTTTACTTCTGACTGTTTAATTCTATTGTTGTGACTTGATACCTTCCCTTTCACCTTTGCCTAAACTAATTCTGTAGGATTTCAGTGTGAATGGTACGGAGGCAATCTTAAGCATCTATGACCATGCTTCTGGATTACTTTGTCAATGTGGAATGTTTGTCCTGTGTTCATTCTTTCCAACTGACACCAATTTAGGTTTGATGAGCATTTCCGTAAATTGAATGTAGCCCTTTGTTAGTCATAGTATGATCGTGTCCTTAGTACTTGCTCATGTCCACACATGATGACATTGTCTTTCAGTACCATTGCATTACGGTAAAAAGCATTGCCCATTAGCATATTTATTTATATTTCGTGTCCATTGAACTCGTCAAACGATAAATGTCCAATGTTCAGACGACCTGAATGCCTGTAGTTTCCCTTCAGAAGATCTTCCATTGTACGAATATATTCATGTGGAAGGTTTGGGCATATCATGAGATGTTTTTGGTCCTTGACCGCCTTGTATTCTAAATGATCGTCCTTGCTGTATCGCCGTCGGATCAGCTTTGCATGGTGTCAGTTCCAGAACCAAGGCGCTTTAAGAAACCCATATTGAATATGATCGATGTAATGCTGGTGCAAATCTGGCAAAGATGGCGCCGTAACTGGCTCGAGTCTACATTTCTCTACTGTTTTGGATCATTATGGATGCCGCCAGACCCCGGATTTGCCTGGAATTCACAGTAGTCGACAACTTACACTTGTGTTCACGGAAACGTGGTGTTGTTTTCTATCTGGACTTGTTATTTCGTTCTTTTTTGTGTGATTTATTCCATCCGTTTATCCTGGTCTGGACGCCGGCTGAATGGCACTACGCTTATTCCTGTGTCGTGCTTCACGGGTTAGTTCTGCCGGATACCTTCACGAATTTGGCGTTGTGGGGATTTTAGATGCTACTATGATGACCTGAATACAGCTGGGGAGAGATGCCACACTAACTCACACGCTGAGTGTTGTCCATACGACCTCTTGTGGTTATCGAAAAGGCACGACAAACACCGTTAGATGCCATCCCACCTTTTCTGCCCTGCGGGTTACCTGTTTACGGAAAGGCTTTGGTGGTAACCCTGAGGCAAAATCTGCATCCTATGCTAACTCCAGTCGTCTCGATGAATGTGTAGCCCCTAGCAAAAGGTAGCTTAGGCTCTGTGAGTGAGGTTGACAAAAGGCGCAGTTTCTTCCTCATTTTAATCCAAATCACCGCGCAAGTCACCCATTTCAGCGGACACAGCAAGAGATACGACTGTCCACACGGCTGAACAAAGAGAGTGGTCTTCATCACTTGTGATGGACAACTATGAATGCTGGTGCAGCCTTCTTCTGGTGCTTTATCCATGGCCTCTATTGTGTGTCGCGTCATTTCTCGATGCGACGCTTTCCGATGTTTCCTTATAGAGGTTATGTTTTCTGGTATTTTTCTAAAATTGGTGTCCGTACATTAGGTGTGTTGGTTCTTTGATCTGTTTGACTCTCTCAGCTTCTGCTGCAACGCATGTTGAGCTTCAGGGAGGGAGTTACTTTTACCAAGTATGGTGTCGATTTTAGGAACCCAGTCACGTTCCGGTCTATCTCATTGATGGCAGTAGCGACACCATTGGTGTGATGTGGATCGCTCCCATACTGGTGCCACGTTTTCCTCTGCGGAAAAACTGAAAAACACAAGCCAGGTTCAACATAAAAGATTGCGATCTCTGCTAGGGGATATCGCTACTAAGCCGCACATGGAAACTGCACGCAAAAATACTGGAGCAGAGAATTCGGCCGATTCTCGGATCACAACTGAGTGGGGCTTAGTTCCGTTTCCGACGAGGTAGGGCCTGAGCAGGCATATTATTCACACTGAGATAACTGTGCGAGACAAACATTGAATACGATCCAAAACTGAACGTTGCTTTCATACATCAAGAAATGGCTTTCGATAGAGTAAACATAAATAAACTATGGGCCATCCTAGGCGACTACGGAGTAGTGGGTCAGCTATTAGAGAATATTAGAGCAATGTAACTAGGGTGTCAAAGTAAAGTAAGAACAGCATATGGTCTGACCGAAACAATGGAGAAAGAAATAGATAAAAAAGAGATAGAGAAATTGACCTTTTTTCATATTTTTTTGGCAGTCGAATATCCGCTGGTGACCTGTCAGGTCAATCCCAGCATCTGTTAGCCCCTGGAATATACGATCGTATATTTTTGGGACTGGTGGTAGTGGAAGTATACATTAGAGTAAGGTAGACCCGCATCCTGTAAGGCGCCATCGATGCCGCTCCGCTAACCACATAACCAAGACCTAATATTATAGCCACACGGTCCCCTTTTTGCAACATATTCTCGATGGGGTGAAAATCCCTAGAATAATTTGAGTATATTTTTAACTTTGAATTTTGCCCGAGCAGCGGTCGCTGAGCTTTTTCTTGTCGATTTCAAACTAAGGTATTTTTAACGTGCGCGCCTCTGTACAAGGGTATCTGATCTCACTACTCAGAGATCAGGGGAAATATTTACCGTATGATCTCTCTGTTAATGTTTACTTAGGCGTCTGAGGCCCGTTGCGTCAGATGAACACCACCATGTCCTATTGTAACTGCGTGCTGCCAGTCCTCCTCTGTTGGAGCCACGTGTTTCGAGAACGACCTCTCCGGTGCTTCCAGCCAGCAGGGTGGAGGCCGTTAGCACTGTTGACTGTCTTTTGAAGAATCTGGTGAGCTGGGACCTCCTTGTCCAGTAGGACAATATGACCGAACAGGGAAAGGTGGCGACGTTCCAGAATAACCGAGACAGGAGAGAGATGTGTCCTTGCAGAAACATCTACATTCCTGACGAAAACGTACCAACGAATGCCAAGAACGTGTCGCTGATTTCGCATATGGAAGGCCTCAAGTCTTAAGGTGTAGCTTTTTTCAGGGTTCAGGTCTCGGAGCCATACACGAGGACCGGGATCACGCACGACTGGCAGTTTTTTGCCCATGGGGAGCCTACTGTTCTTCCACACACGGCGGAGATCGTTCATCGCCGATGCCGATAGACCAATCCGCTTGTGTACGTCGGAGTTACTGCGGCAGTCGGGTGCAATCGTGCTGCCGATGTATGAGAGATAATTTGCACCCTCCACAGTGTGACCATTGTGTGACTATGTCCTGAGGCCGTTTGTCAGAGTCAAATGTGGACTAACAGAAACTCTAGAGAGAAAGATCACGACATGTGAGATGATGTGCCTCCGGAAAATCATCATGGTCACTAGGAGAGACAGAATGCGCAATGAAAATATTGACGAGGAGAAGTTGTTCGGTCACCTTATTGGAATGCAACTTGATCCACTACTCCTGTCCGCGTATTCGCACAGGCTCGGGTTCTCCGAACCGTGGCAGACAGAACGAGGTGACGGAAAAGTTGCGGATATTTTAAATCGTTATGGGATGAGGACTACTTTCTTGACGCGTCTGGCCCTGGAGAAAAAAAAACTACGGTTTCTCACTAGGCATCACGGAACCAGTACATACGACAAGGCATGACAGGACGAGTGCATGCAATGCAGCGGTCAGCAACTCATAGTTGACTGCTAGCGTCACTGCCAGCGGCTCATAGTTGACTGCTAGCGTCAGGGCCAGCGGCTCATAGTTGACTGCTAGCATCAGGGCCAGCGGCTCATAGTTGACTGCTAGCGTCAGGACTAGCGGCTCATAGTTGACTGATAGCGTCAGGGCCAGCGGCTCATAGTTGACTTCTAGCGTCAGGGCCAGCGGCTCATAGTTGACTGCTAGCGTCAGGGCCAGCGGCTCATAGTTGACTGCTAGCGTCAGGGCCAGCGGCTCATAGTTGACTGCTAGCGTCAGGGCCAGCGGCTCATAGTTGACTGCTAGCGTCAGGGCCAGCGAACCAGAGCTGCCATGACCCTTCTACGCCTTCACGCGGTGATCCTGGATAACAATTGGCTAAGCAGACGAGATCGAAGAGTAAAAGATAATTCGGTAGTCAAAAATGCGTGCTGAAGTCGGATGTGTCGGACCGAAAGGTGAAAGTCCCAGTCAAGCTGTAAGCTACGACACAGCGCATTCCGGTCTGCGAAGAACATCCTACTACATGGAAAGTTTTGTTCAGGGTTTGGTAGCGAGAGATTGAGAACGTTCAGGGTTTGGTAGCGAGAGATTGAGAACGTTCAGGGTTTGGTAGCGAGAGATTGAGAACGTTCAGGGTTTGGTAGCGAGAGATTGAGAACGTTCAGGGTTTGGTAGCGAGAGATTGAGAACGTTCAGGATTTGGTAGCGAGAGATTGAGAACGTTCAGGGTTTGGTAGCGAAAGATTGAGAACTTTCAGGGTTTGGTAGCGAGAGATTGAGAATGTTCAGGGTTTGGTAGCGAGAGATTGAGAACGTT
The DNA here is from genome assembly GCA_036924085.1 of Ariolimax columbianus. Classification (NCBI taxonomy): domain Eukaryota; kingdom Metazoa; phylum Mollusca; class Gastropoda; order Stylommatophora; family Arionidae; genus Ariolimax; species Ariolimax columbianus. The sequence continues at coordinate 17,559,292 of JAVGWX010000019.1, forward strand.
CAGGGTTTGGTAGCGAGAGATTGAGAACGTTAAGGGTTTGGTAGCGAGAGATTGAGAACGTTCAGGGTTTGGTAGCGAGAGATTGAGAACGTTCAGGGTTTGGTAGCGAGAGATTGAGAACGTTCAGGGTTTGGTAGCGAGAGATTGAGAACGTTTAGGGTTTGGTAGCGAGAGATTGAGAACGTTCAGGGTTTGGTAGCGAGAGATTGAGAACGTTCAGGGTTTGGTAGCGAGAGATTGAGAACGGTCAGGGTTTGGTAGCGAGAGATTGTAAACGAGCGAAGAATAAGAAATCTTGAAAAACAGTGTGGTCTAGACTTAGGTATTTAAGGCAATGCAGAGTACCAGTCCGTGTCCTTGCCAAATGGTCTATATTATCCTTTGGCATCACTGGATTTGCGGGAGGGGGGGGGGGGATGGTGCTGTGGGTGGGGTTCGTATACATATGATTTGTTTAGATTTGATGTAATATGGTGTCTTGAGAGCGCTGGTCAGCGCGTATTCAACCGAATCGAAGCGTGTTCCCTGTGCGACGGCTGTCGTGTCGTCTATATATAAAAACCGCAACGCCTCTGTATTCACCTCGCTAGTGTATATGTAGAACGTAACTTGGGGTCAGTACATTACTTTTTACAAGACCATATTGTTGGGCGTCTGCATCGACTTCTTCCGGGTTTTTTTTTGGGCCGAGATAAAAGCGTCAATATGTAGTAATAAGCATTTAACTACCGTGGGCCCTATTTTCCTGTCAATGTATATATCTTCTTTGTTGTGAAGGTCTCTCTAATGACAGAAGTACAATTTTCTCAATGTACTCTCTAATTATATGGTCATTCAGTCCTGACTAATAATCTCGATTGTTGGTAAATTTTGAAACAAAGATGAGTTCACCATTCTTCTTCTTCTTCTTTGTATTCTTCGTCGTTCGTTCTCAATCTCCCACTACCGAACCCTGAAAGGGCTTACGTAGCAGAATGTAGTCCAAATAACGGAATGCGTTGTGTCGTAGTTTACAGCTTGGCTGCGATATTTGCACCTTTCGGTCCAACACATCCGACTTCAGCAAGCATTTTTTGAGTACCGGGTTAGCATTCCCTCTTCGATCCATTCTCCTTAGCCAGTCGTCCTGCTGTAGCCTATTATCCAGGATCACCGCGTTGAGCTGTAGAATGGTCTTTGCAGCTTTGGTTCGCTGGCCCTGACGCTAGCAGTCAGCTATGGGTCACTGACCATTGCAGCTCATGCGCTGCTCAGCATCTTGATCCCGTTCACCATTCTACAACAGTCAATTACGTCTCCCACTTGCATGGACTGTTTCTGTTTCAGTTTCTAAGAATCAACATCACTGCAATCCAGGCATACCCATAGGTGCTCAGTCTCTATCAGCAAATGGCGTAAGGTATGTATGCTGGTGGTCCCTGTAGCTCGCTGGTTGTACACTCTCCTGCGCCGTCCTCTCATACGCCTCACTCCGCTCAAACCTCGTTTAATGTCGAATCTTTGCAGCCTGTTGATTGCTGCTTCATCTGTTGCTGTGTCCTCATCCAGCAGGCGTTCATTGATTGATTTCCAAATGTCACTTCTATCCATCACTAATGTGCCCATGACGGGAGACTGTGAAGCCATGATGTCATCTCTTTCATTGCTCTGAACCCCACTATGAGCCGGGCAGTAGATCAACGTCAACCCCTGGAAGTTTGAAGCCTTAACAGCTATTATTCACTGCTACCTAAGCCATCCGTTCTATACTTTCTGAAGTACGGCTTTCGGGTCTGTCAGGATGACTGCCCTTGTTATAGAAGTCTCAGATACAAATCTCAGCCTTGAGGTCACTGCTTCCGTCTCCATTCTGATTCTGGAGGTTGTTGGCATGTATGTCCTACTGCACTCATCAACGAGCTGTCCTCTTACTCTAGCCGAGAAACCCCAGCCTGATGTCCAACTGTGAAGTTCTTATCCGTCGGTGAATATGATGGCATCAATCTCCTGCGTGTTCTCAGTTTCTCTGATTCTCCTCGTATTCTGCTTTCCTGTTGCTCCGTTCTCTGCATTCCCCCTTTGTCTCAGCTTGAGTGACATGTCCGATTGTTGTCTCTGCCTGTGCCATCCATGACGCACCTCTCTTAATTCTTGATCCCTTGATGTCTGAGATACTACTGTACATCGGGTACTTGCATAGACTCAAATCAGTCCCTGTCCTTGAGTACTTGACACAATTCTTTGTATAATTCTATCTGCCTATTGCCATTCATTGTTATGATGATGGTGTGCGTTAATCCATGTTTCATCTGTATACACAATATTGTAATTTTCTTTTGCATTTTTCAAATTTTCCATAATTTTTTGCTAATAAATGCTACCAGGTGAGTATTTCCATAAAGATATTTTTACCACCGCCACTTGCAGTTTTCCATAAATAGGATTTAGAGATATCAATGTCGTTTTTCTCTCACAGAGACATTTTCAATTTCCTTAGGCTCCTTCCATTAATGCTCCTTTAGAATCCCAACATTCTATTAATTTCTCGTTTAATAACCTCATTGTCAAAGCTATCAACTGTCATTTTTCGCTTGCCGCCTCGCGTGGTATTTGTAGGCTGATTGTCGTGTTTCAATGGCCAGCGTGAGAATACCCTGTCGCTAGTGTCCAGGATATCCATTGTTCTTTTCTCTGAGTTTGAAATACGATGATATAGACTCCCTGGTTTGACATTACATGAAAATATTTCTACAGTTTACTTTACTACATTGTCACTAGTCTGGAGCATACTTTTCGAGTACTTACAACACATTTGTCCTTGCGATTTATGTCACTTTGTTGGTTGATTTTGTCTGTCCTCAGATGTTACGTGTGCTCAGTATCCTGTATGTAGCACAATGGTATAACACAATATTATTATAACATAATATCTTCGTTCATCCTCAGATCAAGGTCCCGGTGTCTTTTACAAAGGACACCGTTGTTTGGCTTGGCTTGGCTTCGCTCGTTCTCAATCTCCCGCTACCAAACCCTGAAAGGGCTTAAGTAGCAGTTCGGAATGCGTTGTGTCGTAGTTTACAGCGTGACTGCGATATTAGCACCTTTCGGTCCAACACTTCCGATTTCAGCAAGCATTTTTTGAGTACCGGGTTAGCATTCCCTCTTCGATCCCTTCTCCTTAGTCAGTCTGCCCTGCTGCAGACTATTATCCAGGATCACCGCTTGGAGTTGTAGAATGGTCTTGGCAGATCTAGTTCGCTGGCCCTGACGCTAACAGTCAGCTATGGGTCGCTGACCACTGCAGCTCATGTGCTGCTCAGCTCTGGTTCGCTGGCCCTGACGCTAGCAGTCAACTATGGGTCGCTGACCACTGCAGCTCATGCGCTGCTCAGCATCTTGATCCCACACCGTTGTTTGAAATATTGTTTTATCTTAACACAGCTTTTGTCGCATATCAGTCTCGTGAGGCCAGTATTGTTCGTTCTTTTCCTACGTGATATTTTAAAATAAATTGATACAATAAAATTATACAATATTATGATATAATAATGCGATAAAATTATAAGAAACAGTAATATGGTACAACAATATGTTAAAATAACAGAATACAACAATAGGAAACAATAATAGGATATAATAATAGGATGCAAAAACATGATACAATATTATGATATAATAATATGATTATATAATAGGATGTAATAACATGATACAATAATATAAGACAATAATAGGAAACAATAATAATATACAATAACATGATCCAACAACATGATACAATATCAAGATACAACAATATAATGCAATAACATGATTCAATAATATGACACAATAATAGGATTCACTAACATGATACAATAATATGATATGATAATAGAATGCAATAACATTATACATTACTCTGATACAATAACATGATCCAACAATAAGATACAATAACATGATACAACAATATGATACTATTTTAAGATACAACAATATGATACAATAACATGATACAACAATAGGATACAATAACATGATACAACAATATGATACAATAACATGATACAACAATATGATACAATAATATGATGCAACAATCTTATACAATAACATGTTACATCAATTCTTTACAATAATATGATACAACAATATGATACAATAACATGATACAACAATATGATACTATAACATGATACAACAATATGATACAATAACATGATACAACAATATGATACAATAAGATGATGCAACAATCTTATACAATAACATGTTACATCAATTCTTTACAACAATATGATACAATAACATGATACAACAATATGATACTATAACATGATACAACAATATGATACTATAACATAATACAACAATATGATACAGTTATGAGGTACAATAATGGGATAATACATTAACAAAGTGAATAAAAAATGTTGCGGCGATCAGAGGAGAAAGATTAGAAACAGCGAGATCACGCGACATCTCTATTTACCTTAATTTGTTTTTGAGAAGATTGTTGCCTTTCTTCGGAATCTTGTTTGTTTTGTTTTTCATTCTCAGTTTGAAGAGAGTGTTGCCCGTTTATCGATGCCGTGAAATCCCTCATTAAAGCACTCTAACGCCATGTTTATGTCTTCGTTATTTCCCATCAAAGTTTCGGTAAATGTTTACTTGATGGGAGCACGATCTAGCTAAAATAAATTCTAACAAACTTTGTGGGTTTTTCCTAGACAAAGCGCGTTTCTTAGAAGTCACATTGCCATTTTGTTGACAAAAAGCCCAGGTTTTTTATTTTTGTCTTGTCAAACACTGGACGTGGGAAAACAAGAATTTGTTTGAACGTAGATGCTTCAGAAAATGGAGATTTGAAGCTGTCTAATCAGTAAACTAAACAATCAGAAGAATTGTATTTGCCAGTTTTATGGCACGAAATTGCGATGAGGTTTTCATTTGTCTGACATCAAGATAAGAAGGCTTGTTTAAAGAGGCACTGCCTATTTGCGTGTGCGTACATCTTCAAACACACATAAGTATATACATACACACATAAACATTTATAAACACACACTATATATATATATAAATATATATATATAAATATACACACACACACACACTCACATACACACATAAGCATATACATACACACATAAACACTTATACACACACACACTCTATATATATACATATATATATACACACTCACATACACACATAAGCATATACATACACACATAAACACTTATACACACACACACTCTATATATATACATATATATATACACACTCACATACACACATAAGCATATACATACACACATAAACACTTATACACACACACACACACTCTATATATATATACATATATATATATACACACTCACATACACACATAAGCATATACATACACACATAAACACTTATACACACACACACACTCTATATATATACATATATATATATATATACACACTCACATACATACGAGGAGGCTTCAAATGAAAACTATTTAAGTGCAATGAAAATTAGAAAACCCTTTGCATTGTAAATGATGCACATGATTGCTAATGATGTCAAAGGTGTCATGAGGTGCCATCACGGTGCAGACGAACAAGATGTCATAATTGTAGCTGAAATATGGCCGTCCCGCTATTGACATGCACCAAAGAGAAATAGCGTTCTGTTAACCTTCATTTTTGCAGTGAAGCGATGAAACCTATAGAAATTCTTCAGTACAATGATGCATGCTTTTCACTCTAGGAAGTGTATGAATGGAGAAGGAAGATCCAAAACTGTGTGAGTTCTGTAACAGACTGCTCCAAACCAGTCCAGGCACTCCCCATGGTGACCACAATGTCGATTGCAACCATTGCCATCTCGTAAAAGAACATCGCCGATTGGCTGAGTGAAAGGCATTCATTACCTTACTGGACCTTCATTAGCCGTTGAATTTACATAGGTTTCACCCTTTCGCTGCTACAATAACGGATAACAGGACACTGCTTCTCTTTCGTGTATGTCAATAGAGGGGCAGCCATCTTTTAACTGTAATAAGGACGTCTTGTTGTTCGTCTGCACCGTGATAGCACGTGTAGGACATCCTTGACATCCTTGGCATCCTTAGCAATCATAAAAGCAAATTTCAATGCAAAGCATGTCTTTTTTTTTCAATTTCCTATCTCACTTATAAGGTTTTCATTTGAAGCCCTCTGGTAAATGCAGGGGTGGCTGGTGGATGTTTATTCTTGAGGGGCTTAACAATATAAATGAAAAACAACTAAAAGAATTGATAAATGTTTATTTAGCAAAGTATGTTACTCACCGTCTTCGTAAGTACTACTCAAACTTCCAGAGTTCTTATAGTTTTCGAGAAGTTGAAAACTGATGACATTGTGTTTATATTCTGTCGATTTTGCACGCCATTTTTGTTGTTTTTTTCTTTAAAAATGTTTAAGGTTCCACATCCCTTCCATTGTGCAACTATCATCAGCTCCAAACAATAACAATACAATACAGAACAGATCGTGTTTCTTGTCGCAGTGAGGCAACAGTAAAATCCTGTCATACATAGAAGCATCACATTTGCGTGTAAATGCACCTCGACTCTAACATGCAAATTGTTTTTCTTCATTATTCAATTTAGCTGTTAGGCAGCTGAAGAAGACAGCTGTCTTCTAATTTAATTTTGTCAGATAAACTCAGAGAGCTGAACGCATCATGTTTTAATTCTCGAAAACATATTTCAGACTGCTAATTACGCTTCTGAATTATAAAGCAACAGCCAAGATCTTTGTTGTGTGTTCGATGGGGCAATGACTCTTGGAAGTTCGGCGAAAGTTTGGTCGTCTTCGCTGCCATGGCAACAGATTCAATGTGAGAGGGAGAGAGAGAGAGAGAGGGAGAGAGAGAGAGAGAGTGACAGAGGGAGAGAGAGATAGGGAACTGAGTCATGGCCTGTCTAGAATGCAGGAGCAGATACTCCACAAGTCTTTCAGGGTTCGCCAATAATTTAGCATATTTTAAAAGTATAAATTACATGATTAATAATTACTTAAAATATTTGAAATCCTGGTACTCAAACAGGCATGTTAATGTATGTTGCCAGGTAGCCGAAGGCTTCCGCTATACGTAGTAGATATTTTAAACCTGCTGCAGCTTACTTGGCCTGGAGGAAGGTACATATAATTTGGGTAGATTTTTAGTTTAGACGGCCGTTTAGACTACTCTTTTCGATTTCTAACTGCTAAGGGATTTTTAATGTGCTCGACTCTGAACACAGGAGTCTAATCTCACTACACCGAGATATCATGGGAATTTTTACCTGCAGATCCACGTGACAAAAATGTCGTTATCCACAGTGATGTGAACCCGCTCTCTCTGGCACCGGTGGCGGACACCTTACCTCGAGATATTTAAGTTTCAAAAACATGGTTTAGTAAAAACAAGAGGGAGAGGGAGCCCATGAGCCTGTAGTACCGATAGCCATTGTCTATATGTGTGTGTGTGTGTGTACATTAGTATACACACACATATATAAAGCTCACTGACGCAATAACTTACACACACACATTCAAAACACAATTCCACAGTGCAGAACACAAAAATACAACACGCTAACACACATATTGATGCACATACAGACGGAAAATACGATGACCAACATATTTACTCACACGCCCCCTAACACTCGCGATTTCTCAGTCGTGTACTCACTCAGCCACATCAGTAAACGCCCTGATAACCCACTTACAAAAAACACACTTCACTCCACTCTAAAGCATTCAAAGTAACACTCTCAAACACACACAAAATCCACCCAAAACACACAGGAAAAGATTTCTAATTATAAATTACGTACACTAACTTTGGCGTACAGTCACGGCTGGATAAACTTCACCGCATGTTTTACGACAATGATGTCTGATCGGCTTATACAGAAATACACAGATTACATATCAGCCAAGCGAATCGTGAAATACATACTTTTAACTCATTCCATATGGCATGACAAGCCCTCCATCTGCTACAAGACTCACGTTTTGTTCAAACATAATACATGTCAGTTGTGAAACTAAGGGAAATTTCGAGACTAGTAAATAAACACAAATATTTAAACGCTTTTATTTTCCACGTATTACTTAGATGCAAATCTTGTATTCCGACACTTTCTGGAGAACGGAAGCTTTCAGAACAGGTACGAACTGGACAATGTAATCTAGTGATATTTCTGGAACAATATTGGGACAATTTCTAACCAACAAAGTTAGGTCATTTTTGTACGCAACGAAACGTGTTTCTGTCTGCCTGCGTAGTGTAAACAAAAAAATACTACATACTTTCTTTGCGAATATTTATTTTGTTATTGGCACTGTGATCTGAGATGTGGTATTCTCTTAGGGTATGTGGCTCAACACCTACTCGAATTCTAGGAATTTTATGTTTAAAATGTAATTTAACAATACATTCCTTTTGTTATGAGGCCATTTTAGGATAACATTCAGTATTTCCAAGAAACCTTTTTATAATAACGCTGAAAGGCACAAGCAGGACACCAGCGACAAGAAATAAGATTCAGTATATGTTTAGTGAGACATTAATATTTTCGTGCGACTCATCCGTAGCAGGTGTATTCGGTAGTCATCGGGCACAACGTGCTGACCAGGACGTCTCTTCAGGGGCAGAAACAACATACTGACCAGACACAACATATTGACCAGACACAACATACTGACCAGACACAATATACTGACCAGGACGTCGCTTCAGGGGCAGACACAACATACTGACCAGGACGTCGGTCCAGGGGCAGACACAACATACTGACCAGACACAACATACTGACCAGGACGTCACTCCAGGTGCAGACACAACACACTGACCAGACACGACATACTGACCAGGACGTCACTCCAGGTGCAGACACAACATACTGACCTGGACGTCACTTCAGGTGCAGACACATCATACTGACCAGACACGACATACTGACCAGGACGTCACTCCAGGGGCAAACACAACATACTGACCAGGACGTTGGTCCAGGGGCAGACACAACATACTGACCAGACACAACATACTGACCAGGACGTCGGTCCAGGTGCAGGCACAACATACTGACCAGACACGACATACTGACCAGGACGTCACTTCAGGAGCAGAAACGACATACTGACCAGACACGACATACTGACCAGGACGTCGCTTCAGGGGCAGACACAACATACTGACTAGGACGTCGGTCCAGGGGCAGACACAACATACTGACCAGGACGTCACTCCAGGTGCAGACACAACATACTGACCAGACACAACATACTGACCAGGACGTCACTCCAGGTGCAGACACAACATACTGACCAGACACGACATACTGACCAGGACGTCACTTCAGGGGCAGACACAACATATTGACCAGACACGACATACTGACCAGGACGTCACTTCAGGGGAAGACTCAACATACTGACCAGGACGTCGGTCCAGGTGCAGACACAACATACTGATTAGACACGACATACTGACTAGGACGTCACTTTAGGGGCAGACACAACATACTGACCAGACATGACATACTGACCAGGACGTCACTCCAGGGGCAGACACAACATACTGACCAGACACGACATACTGACCAGGACGTCACTTCAGGGGCAGACACAACATACTGACCAGACACGACATACTGACCAGGACGTCACTTCAGGGGCAGACACAACATACTGACCAGGACGTCACTTCAGGGGCAAACACAACATACTGACCAGACACGACATACTGACCAGGACGTCACTTCAGGGGCAGACACAACATACTGACCAGACACGACATACTGACCAGGACGTCACTTCAGGGGCAGACACGACATACTGACCAAAACCGCAATCTCTCTTCCATTTAGCATTTCATGGAAACAAGCTGTTCTCAATGCAGTCTGGATGACGAGATGTGGATCGACGTAATCCCCATAGTAGTGGGCATCAAGCAGATGAAGCCAGACATAGCACAACCGCCTGGATGACCGCGGCCGACCTTCATCGGAGTGTGAGCAAAGCTACTACAACCAGCTAAAAGAGTTCAGTTACGCATTCTGAGCACTAAAACAGCAACAACAAGTTTGGAGTGAGCGACTGATTTTCGCACTATTAAAGCTCTTGCATTTCATGGCAAAGGTATGGGGTTCAACACCCGGTACTGACAGCTCTACTCGACACAGCTGTAAATGTGTACGTGGCTGACAGCTAAAAAAAGGAAAAACACAGAGAAGAAGAAACCGGCCACCTCACCTCGCAAATCTGTGGTTTCGTACAACCAAGGCTCTAACACTTCATCCCCGACACAGTGTCTGCCTTGGTATTACCTTCCTTTAATCTTGGAGTTCCCAGCACAAATTGACAGTGGAATCCTTCACCGACGCTTTATGACCATCCCGTTGGGTATTCATTGTACGAATAGTTGAGTAGTCAGCCATATTCAATAGGATTTCACAATTATTGCAGATTTGGACATTGTAATTTCTTACATGTTTCCAGATAGCATTATATGTACACCACTCTTCTTTATCTTAGTCTGACAAGTTTGCGGTCTTTGTACATCAATGTCCTTTATTTTAGTCTGACAAGTTGGCGGTCTTTGTACACCACTCTTCTTTATCTTAGTTTGCCAAGTTGGCTGTCTTTGTACATGAATGTCCTTTATTTTAGTTTGCCAAGTTGGCTGTCTTTGTACATCAATGTCCTTTATTTTAGTTTGCCAAGTTGGCTGTCTTTGTACATCAATGTCCTTTATTTTAGTTTGCCAAGTTGGCAGTCTTTGTACATCAATGATATTGATCTTAGTTTGCCAAGTTGTATGTCTTTGTACATCAATGTTATTGATCTTAGTTTGTCAAGTTGGCTGTCTTTGTACACCAATTTTATTGATCTTAGTTTGCCAAGTTGGCTGTCTTTGTACACCAATGGTCTGGATCTTAATCTGCCAGGTTGGCTGTCTTTTTACATCTTTTTGTTGATCTTAGTCTGACAAGCTGGCTTTCTTTATACGTCTTCTTCTTCATTCATCGATCAACTGATGCTTTGCTTCTAGTATGTTGAGGTTCACGTAGGAGACTGCGCTTCAGGTCTCCGCAGGTCCCTCGCAGCTTTTCGAGCATGGTCGCTCTTCTCCTGCCAGACTGCCTCTCTTTGGTCTGCATAGGTAGGGCATTCTTGCAGAACATGGTCTGGTGTTTGCTTTGGTGTTCCACAATCGCACGTGGCAGTGGATCCGAGACCCATTCTGTGGAGGTGGGCCTTGAGTCTACAATGTCCCTATCTGAGTCGGAAGATCTGTGTCTGCCCATCTCTGCCAAGTTTGTCTATGCTGTCATTTTCTGGATTGTATTCTTTGTGCTGTTCACTGCTGCTGTTTTGATGACTGATGTCTTTGTGCTGTTCTCTGCTGCTGTTTTGATGACTGATGTCTTTGTGCTGTTCTCTGCTGCTGTTTTGATGACTGATGTCTTTGTGCTGTTCTCTGCTGCTGTTTTGATGACTGATGTCTTTGTGCTGTTCACTGCTGCTGTTTTGATGACTGATGTCTTTGTGCTGTTCACTGCTGCTGTTTTGATGACTGATGTCTTTGTGCTGTTCACTGCTGCTGTTTTGATGACTGATGTCTTTGTGCTGTTCTCTGCTGCTGTTTTGATGACTGATGTCTTTGTGCTGTTCTCTGCTGCTGTTTTGATGACTGATGTCTTTGTGCTGTTCTCTGCTGCTGTTTTGATGACTGATGTCTTTGTGCTGTTCTCTGCTGCTGTTTTGATGACTGATGTCGTTGATAATGCTGCTGTTATTCCTGCTACTGTTTTTGTTGTTGCTGATGTTGTTGTTCATGCTTCTGCTGTTGTTGCTGATGTTGTTTATGATGCTGCTGTTGCGGCAATTGTAGTTGCTGCTGATGTTGTTTATGCTTCTGCTGTTGTTGCTGATGTTGTTGTTTATGATGCTGCCGTTGTTGATGCTGGTGTTTATGCTGCTGCTGTTGCGGCAATTGTAGTTGCTGATGTTGTTGTTGTTGCTGCTGTTGGTGTTGTTACTGATGCTGTTGTTGCTGCTGATGTTGGTGTTGTTAATGATGCTGTTGTTGATGCTGCTGTTGTTGTTGCTGTTGTTGCTGCTGACAATGTTGTTGATGCTGCTGTTTTTTATGCTGTTGGTATTGCTGCTGCTGTTGTTCATTTTGCTGTTGTTGTTGCTGTTGTTGTTGCTGCGATTGTTGTTGCTGCTGCTGTTGTTGATGCTCTTCTGGATTTCCGTTCCACTAGTACATGAGTTTAGTACTCTTGACGACTTTCTATCTCAGCATGTTACAGTGGCTCTGCTCACACCATGAAACGTACTTGAAAAGGTAGACCGCGATCCTTCTGCTTGTAACCCATCGATATGTTCCTCAATAAACAGGCCACTTTGTGGATCACAGCGCCCATTCCTATTTCATTAGCCAGACTGCCATGAAATAGCCTGGTTCCAGAGCAAAATGCTTGGAAGTCAATGGTAGTCTTGTTCAGTACATCTCACCTGACCCTGACGAACAGTCTGATCAGTATATCTCACCTGACCCTGTCTAACATAGTCTGATCAGTATGTCTCATCTGACCCTGTCTGACATAGTCTGATCAGTATGTCTCCCCTGACCCTGTCTAATATAGTCTGATCAGTATGTTTTATCTGACTAATATAGTCTGACCAGTATGTTTCACCTGACCGTGACTAACATAGTCTGACCAGTATGACTCACCTGTCAATGACTAACATAGTCTGACCAGTATGTTTCACCTGTTAATGACTAACATAGTCGGGTCAGTATGGTTCATTTGACCATTACTAAAATCTAAATCTAAGTCTTAGTCGACCAATACTTTTACAGTGGCTGATGCATTGTGCTGGTTCTGGCTCTGACGTCAGCTGGATGTAGCCGGAGGGAGAATTTCTCTGCTTACTGGACTAGGTTCGAGCAGCTAATTACTCTGTTGCGTTGGGACAAGATCAGCAGAGGGTGGTTAACCGAGTTGTGAGTCGATATTAATAGATTAAAACACTAGTTCAAAGTAGACCCACAGCCTGTCATGTGCCATCTATGCTGCTCTTAATTAATAAACCATCGTTTCATGGCCGGTATTATGCCATGTCACCTCTTACGACATATGGTCTGTGGGGCAGTGGTCCTATTCTTGTCTTTGTCACACACAAAAAACCTCGGTGGACCACTCCTCCTCACATAGTCTGATTAATATGTTTCACCTGAGCCTGACTAATGTATTCTGATCAGTATGATTCACCTGACCCTGACTAATACAATCTGATCTGTTATGCCTGACCGAACGTAAGTCTCCTCTCCCCACCATGGTGGTAATAGAGTTATATTTTCATTTGATTATCACGTGTTGCAAAACCTTCATATCTTTATGTAAATAATTAAGCAGTTTGAGCGTGAAACGACATTAATGTTATCGTTTGCTCTTCCGTCAATGAAAGCAAGCGTCTGCAGACACGCATTGTGATCATGGCCATATAGTAGGTTTATAAATCGATATGTTTCAATGTGGAAATTTCTGCTTCTTGATTTATTGGTTTAAAAGGTTCGAAAAAATCTGGTCATACTATTACTTGACGTGGTAGATCACTCGAATTGCACAGTTGAGGAAAAGCATTGAGCTCACGTTACGTGCATGATCCACTCGCGTCAGCTGTTAGTGGGCACCTGGCTTAGTGTTAGAGATGGAAGGCAGTCTGTTAGGAAGTCCGCTTTCCTTCTAGTTATATTTTTTTAAAATAAGAATCCTCGTTGCTTCAGCTTTGAAATTGGTACAGGTCTCTTCTGCTGGTATGGGATGATTTTCTGTGTGGCCGTTGGAGTGTGTAGTGTAGATCAATGGTAGTCATTCATGGTGCATCTGCTCCTATATCAGGAAATTGACTTTCGTTTGTCGTACGCCCTCGAAGTGTTAATGGTGCTCAAGAACCAGCACAAAAATGAACTCGGGACTCTGGCAGACTCGCTCGAACTCCTGTCCCAGTGCTTCAAAAAAGCACAGTCCGGTAGATATCAGCCCACTTTGGCATTCCAGATAACGAGGAGGCGGACAGACTCGCCAGAGAGCGAGGAATGCTGCAGCAGAGTGATACAGAAGTCACATACAATGACACAAAAGCTTCATCAGGACAACGTACAGTGCAACATGGAAAAAAGATCACCATGGGCACAAAGAAAACGATGCCTACCATCAACTCTCCAGGCGAGACCAGGTGATCATTCCCCGGCTACGCACAGGTCACAACAGACTTAGATGTCATCTGTACAACAAGTTCAGGATTGGCACTACAGACCTTTGTGCCTGCGGCACAGCCCCCATGAAGGCAGAACATATGTTGCAGTCCTGTCCACTGTATACCGACAAAAGAAGTAGCATTTGGTAACAGCCAGTGTCCTTCCACGAGAAGCTGTACGGAAACGTACAGAGCCTTGAGTCGACTGCTGCCTTCGTTAGTCTTTGAAGTTGAGGTCTGAAGATGAACGAATAGGAGGAAGAAGAAGAAGAAGAAGAAGAAGAATAAGAAGAAGAAGAAGAAAAAGAAGAAGAAGAATGGCAAGATAGAATGTGTGGACACCTATAATATGCGACCTGCCTGTCACGTTTTGACGACCCTGTTCACTGTGCCTGATATCCTCATCAGAGAAAAGCAAGGCCTTGATAGCGTCCCTTTTGATCTTAGTTTTTGTCCTGAGCCTTACAATATTAAATGTCAGACTATCTGCCCTAGTGGGAAATCTCAAGTTTAAAAAACACAAGCTTATATTCCAGACAATGAGTTGTTGCAGTGGAAATTTTCAAATCCTTCTAACTATTTCTCGTTAAACATTTCAATTATTTTAGATCAGTTGTAAATAATACTGTCCAAGGATATATGCAAGCGACATATGAATGATACTGACATCGATGTAGAATCATGGGAACAGGACGTCATGGATCGTGTTACATGGTGGAGCAGGATTCAACATGGAATACACAAATAGGGGATACCTGTTGCGGTTAAGCTAAGGACTAACCATTTAAGAAGACACGCCACACCATAAAATGTCGCGACGGTATTGGCTTTCCATGCACGCTGTGTAACACGCTTATGTGCTGGAATTGGTCTTAAAAGTCCTATTCGTTACCGTTATGGACTGCAGTTACTTCTCTTTTTTCAAAGCACAATTACTGTCGTCTGCCAAGACGGAAAGAGATACTGGAACGATAATCCGAGGCACGGAGTCACCTGGACATCATTCGTGGAGTCATCTGGACATCATTCGTGGAGTCATCTGGACATCATTCGTGGAGTCATCTGGACATCATTCGTGGAGTCATCTGGACATCATTCGTGGAGTCACCTGGACATCATTTGTAGAGTCGGCTTGTCTATGGACGCTAAGAACGTCCTGCCACGAGTCTTGACCCAACGGAGACTTTCACTAAAAATTAAGCTACGGATTTTCAAAACTTATGCAGTCCCCATGTGGCTGCACGCTTTACTAACCTGAACTTTGCTGCAGAGTGATCAGAGGCGCTTTGAATCCTTTCATAAGTTCAGCCAGAGACGCATTGAATCCTTACGCGTGTTCAGCCAGAGGCGTATTGAAGTTTTACATGTGTCCAGCCAGATGCACACTGAAGCCTTTTGCGTGTCCAGCCAGAGGCGCATTGAAACCTTATGAATGTCCAGCCAGAGACACACTGAAAGCTTACGCATGCCCAGCCAGAGGCACACTGAAGCCTTTCACAAGCCCAGCCAGGAGCTCACTGTAGCGTTTAACGTGTCCAGCCAAGTGCGTATTGAAGTCTTCCAGAGGTGTAATCTTATGATCCACTGGTATGACCAGATAACAAACGACAAAAACATTTGAAGGACACGCCTTGAAATCGCTATAGTCATGATAAACCGTCGTGGGTGTCCGTATTTAGACATGTAGCCCAGTTTTCATAGGACGTCCCTGTTCACCTGCCCCTCAAGCAGGACATGAACACGAGGAATGGAAACCAACCCTCCCTATCACTCCCCAGCGGCTCTCTTCAAAACACCTGAGGGGTAAAATTGGAAAGATAGCATCACAGCATGCAGCATGAAATTCGGATACACATCCAAGTCACGAACGGTGATTACAACAGACCCTTGTCAGCTGAGCTAACTGCCTACTTTCCTATACAAACAGTTTGATACATTTAACTGCAAAATGATATATAATAATAATCCAGTACTGCAATAATAATCCAGTACTGCATTTAGCTCAACATTCCAACTTTTAGTATAGCCAGATTCCAGTTATTTGTTGAACATAAATCAAGTACTGCAATTTGGCTCTCCGAATATCTGCGAATAAAGCCAGATTCCGGTCAATTGTTGAACATGTCAAGTACTGCATTTAGCTCTCATAACAGCTGCTAATAAAGCCATAATCCCAGTCACTTGTTGAACATAAGTCAAGTACTGCATTTAGCTCTCCAAATAACTGCTAATAAAGCCAGATTCCAGTCAATTGTTGAACATAAGTCAAGTACTGCATTTAGCTCTCATAACAGCTGCTAATAAAGCCAGATTCCAGTCAATTGTTGAACATAAGTCAAGTACTGCATTTAGCTCTCGAAACAGCTGCTAATAAAGCCAGATTCCAGTCACTTGTAGTGTCGTTTTAGAGCGTTGGACCATTTTCACATGGTGACTTTGCCAGTCCCATATACAACCTGTCTTAGTCGTATCTTGCGATATACATGGACAAAAACAGTGAACCTATTCTGTTTGCCCCAGAAGGCACTCTGCATATTTCAGCAATCGTAATCATGAATACCATTCCCTGTGAAGCATCGAGGTCCCTGCAGATAAGCATACAGACATTAGCGAAGAGCTAAAGGGGCACGAAAACATAAATACGGCCCCTGAAGAGCACATGATGGCCAAACTAACAATGCGCGAAATGGAAGAGGCTATGAGAACACTAAAGAGAAGGAAATCTCCCGGAAAAGACGGGATAACAAACGAAATGCTGATGGGGCTGGGCCAAACAGCGAAGAAAAAACTACTATCAGTCCTGAACCAAAGCTGGAAAAGGGGTATTGTACCCCAGGCATGGAAAGATGCAATACTGGTACCAGTACCAAAAACAGGAAAGGACAAAACAGATCCGAATGGATACAGGCCCATAAGCCTACTGAGCTGTGTCGGCAAGCTGATGGAACGGATGATAAACACCAGACTGATGTGGCATCTGGAAGAAAAACGAATACTAATTCCACAGCAAGCCGGCTTTAGACAGCACAGATCCACTGAGGACCAGGTCATCCTCATAGCCCAGGAGATAGAAGATGCCTACCAGGCACAGAAACACACAGTAGCTGTTTGGGTGGATCTGGAAAAGGCATTTGACAAAGTCTGGAAGGATGGACTTAGAGTCAAGCTAAGAAGAAGTGATGTTTGTGGGAAGATGTACAAGTGGATCAACCACTACCTCAAACAAAGAACGGCCAGAGTCCAAGTACAAGGGCAGATGAGCAAAAAGGTGACACTCGAGCAGGGAGTACCCCAAGGGGGAGTACTGTCACCCACACTCTTCCTGGTATATATAAACGATATTACAGAGAATATACCAAGAAGAGTCCATAGCTCAATGTTTGCAGACGATCTGGCTATGTGGACCTCTGAAAAGAATCTCACCATAGCAAGAAATCGGATGCAAACGGCCCTAACATCGCTGGAAGAGTGGGCGAACTCATGGCTGGTCAAAATAAACGAGGAGAAAACCACGTGCACAATATTCTCGCTCTCATTAAAACCCCAAAGTACCAAATTAAGCCTAAATGGCAAAATCCTGCAGCCAAACGACAACCCAACCTATCTGGGAGTCACATTTGATCGGCGCATGACATGGAAAAGTCAGATTGAGAGAAACCGAATGAAAGCCAGAGAAAGAATGGCGATCATGAGGAAACTTGCTGGCACAAGCTGGGGAGCAGACGAAGGCATACTAAAGAAACTGTACACTGGAAGAGTGAGACCAGTTCTCGAGTATGGCATCGCGGCATGGACAACAGCAGCGAAGGCGAACTTCGATAAAGTTAACAAACTTCAAAACCAAGCCATGAGAATCATAACAGGTGGCATGAAGTCAACGCCAATTGTAGAACTTGAAAAGATTACAAAACTGCAATCCATGACCGACAGAAGAGACTGCAGAGCCCAGCTGCAGTCAGAGAAACTCCGAAGACTGACGGACCATCCAATGTACCAGAGGCTAAACAATTTGGGAACTGGGAAACTAAAGCGGAGAAACTTTGCAGAAATAGCCAAAGCAAAGATGCACGAAGATCCCATAAACGCACAAACAACACCAAAACCCATCACTACTGTACGAAAACCTACTTGGAGGCAGGATATATTTCCAGAGGTGGTAGAAAATATACCAGGTATTGCAAACAAAAACTGCCAGACCGAAAAAGAAAGGAGAGACACTACCCTAAGCTTCATAACGAAAAGCTACCCAAGCATGGACTGGACCCATGCATACACCGACGGTTCTGTAACAAACACTACACAGAACGGAGGGGCAGGAGCATTCCTGAACCTACCAAATGGCAGAAAAATAACACTGTCATTCGCTACTGGTAAGTACACGAGCAATTTCAGAGCAGAGGCAGAGGCACTGAGGGTGGCAGTGGAAGAAATGGTAACACACAGTGAAAATGAGAGCCATATAGTCCTGCTGACAGATGCTCTCGAAGTAGTCACAGCGCTAAAAAGCCAGAAAAACACTGAGCTTAATGACTTAAGAGCAGCACTCTGCAAACTGTGCCAACAGTCCGCACCAAAAAGGGTAGTGGTACAGTGGGTTCCGTCACACTGCAACATCCAAGGCAACGAGGAGGCAGACAGACTGGCAAAAGAAGGTGCAAGGCTACCACAAATAGATACCAGTATGACGTACGAAGAGTCAAAACGGCTTATCAAAGCCAGGTACATGTCCAAATGGGAAACCGAACATACTGGTTACACCAAAAACGATGCCTATTACCAGTTGAACCGAAGAGAGCAGGTCGTTGTCTTCAGACTTCGCACTGGCCACAACAGACTGAGGTACCACCTCTTCAACAAATTGAAGATAGGGTGTACCGACGAATGCCCGTGCGGTACTGGTAAAATGACCACTGAACATCTGCTGCAGAACTGCCCGACATACGAGGATCAGAGAGAGCAGATGTGGCCATTGCCAGTGGAACTGCAAGACAAGCTCTATGGTAGTGGCGAGAGTCTCAGGATGACCGCCGCTTTTTTCGAGAAAATAATGGTTACTGTCTGACTGTGTACGCAGAAGAAGAAGAAGATATCCCTGTGAAGCATAGATCTCCAAAAAACATCAAATGTTGATATGTCTATTTATGTTGAAGTTTTCTCGCTTACCGTTTCTACAATATCGGACAATCAGCCTCATGGCCTCTTATAACAAGCTTGACAGGTTACAGTGTTTTTAATTATTGCTCCATTTTTGGACCGTGGTAACACTCGGGCAACTGAGGATTACTGGTGAAAGTAAAATGCATGTGTTTTTTTTGTTAAAAGGAAAACTTTAATCTCATTTGTGACTAGCCACGTAGCAATGTGAAGCTGACATCGACAAGCGATATGCATCATGGTCAGTGATCCATAGCTCGCTGCTTGCATCAGAGTCAGTGATCCATAGCTCGCTGCTTGCATCAGGGTCAGTGATCCATAGCTCGCTGCTTGCATCAGAGTCAGTGATCCATAGCTCGCTGCTTGCATCAGGGTCAGTGATCCATAGCTCGCTGCTTGCATCAGAGTCAGTGATCCATAGCTCGCTGCTTGCATCAGGGTCAGTGATCCATAGCTCGCTGCTTGCATCGGGGTCAGTGATACATAGCTCGCTGCTTGCATTAGGGTCAGTGATCCATAGCTCGCTGCTTGCATCAGGGTCAGTGATCCATAGCTCGCTACTTGCATCAGAGTCAGTGATCCATAGCTCGCTGCTTGCATCAGAGTCAGTGATCCATAGCTCGCTACTTGCATCAGGGTCAGTGATCCATAGTTCGCTGCTTACATCAGGGTCAGTGATCCAAGCTGGCTGCTTCCATCAGGGTCAGTGATCCATAGCTCGCTGCTTGCATCAGGGTCAGTGATCCATAGCTCGCTACTTGCATCAGGGTCAGTGATCCATAGCTCGCTACTTGCATCAGGGCCAGTGATCCATAGCTCGCTGCTTGCATCAGGGTCAGTGATCCATAGCTCGTTAATTGCATCAGGGTCAGTGATCCATAGCTCGCTGCTTGCATCAGGGTCAGTGATCCAAGCTGGCTGCTTCCATCAAGGTCAGTGAACGTAGCTGGTTGCGTGCGTCAAGGTCAGTAAACCAGAGCTGAGCAAGATCACATTCGTCTCCTAGAAGCTGCCCTGGCAACAGATTGGCCCCATCCAGGCTGTTTATGAAATTAAGAACAATGTAGAGTAGCTATTGGTCCCTACTTCTTCAGCGGAACCTATCTTGGGCCACAAGAGTCTAATGGGTGATAAGCGCTATCCAGAGGCGTCTCGGATATTGTTACAGACAGCAAGACAGTCTGACCAACGCATTGGAGGTCTTTCCCTTAGTCTCTCATTGCCTCGGGGGCTCCAGATCACTGTCGCCGTGCTCCATCGACCATTCGTTCGTTGCAACAAGTGATCTTCCCATCTAATGCGTTGTCTTGTCTGCAAGATTACCTAATTATTTGACAAATTCAATTGTTGTGCGTCGAAATTGCGGAGATTTTACATTTGTTGGTTGAGGAGGGTGATTCCGACCAAGCGCATCTCAAGAGAAGCATGAGTCACTCCCAATTAGTTCTCCGATAATTTTGTTAGTGTCCATGTTTCAACACCATAGCACATCACAGGAGGAACAGTGGAATTCAAGAAAGAGACGCCTATGTTCAGAACTTGGCAACCGTCCAGGGCAGTGTGGACGAGAAGGCTGTCCAGCCCGCGCCGTGACGTCTTCATAATTCAGGTTCCAGATTGCTCTGAATATTGAGACGGTGTCCAAGATAGGTAGACTTCTCCACACCCTTTAATCTCAGCATGTCAAGAAAGACTGACTCACATTTGCCGAAACGATTGCGCAATACTTTGGTCTTCCTAAGTCATCTCCAGTCTCTCTCTCTCTCTTTCTCTCTTTCTTACTCTCACCATCGAGTAGCTGCATCGTTTGGCTGCCTTCTGGTGCTGACTCTGTGATGAGCACTGTCGTCGGGAAATTGAAGATGATTGAGGCGTCTGCCGTCATTAGGGATGGCAAAGATATTCCATTTGCACCGGCTGGTGACTGATTTCAAACATGCGGAGTAGAGGTTCGTAGGGATAGGATCCCCCATGACGAACCCCCCTCTAGTCTGGAACAACAATTCGACGTTTGAAGGGACGAAATGTGATAGTGCAGTGCGACAGTTACAAATAATTCTCATATAGCCTGAATCTACACTTCGTTCCAACAGTGAACGCTAGACAACGTGTGGTTCTACCGAATCGAAAGTTTGTTTGTAGTCGATGAAGGTAAATATCAAGGGGTGTCTGAAACCCTCGGGCTGATTCGATATGGCAACAGCAGATTACAAAGTGGTCTAGTGTGCTGTACGAACGCCCAAAGCCTGCCTGTTTGACTGGTTGTGATTCTTCGAGAATGGTGCGAACTCTGGCCAGGATGCATTGCATAAATCGCTTATAAGGGACCGAGAGACAAATACTTTGACAATAATTTCAGAGGTCCTTTTGTCTCGCTTCTTCTGTAAGAGTGTTGTCCTCAAGTTGTGCCAGGCGGCAGGTATTGTCCTCGAGTTGTGCCAGGTGGCAGGTGTTGACCTCAAGTTGTGCCAGGCTGCAGGTGTTGACCTCAAGTTGTGTTAGGCGGCAGGTGTTGTCCTGAAGTTCTGCCAGGCGGCAGGTGTTGTCCTGAAGTTGTGCCAGGCGGCAGGTGTTGATCTCGAGTTGTGCCAGGCCGCAGGTGTTGACCTCAAATTGTGTTAGGCGGCAGGTGTTGTCCTTAAGTTGTGCCAGACCACAGGTGTTACTCACCAACGAAGATAACGTCTAGGACGTTGGGCTATGGCTTGATAAATTAGTAGACAGCAAGCTTGGGGGACTTCTTTAGTGAAGCCATCTTCACCTGATTATTCTCAAGATGACATGACTCAGCGGCATGGCGAATTTATGAGGGCAGGAAGTTTGGAAGAGGGAGAAAAATGGATTGAATGGCAATTGGAGGGGGCTCTGATAGTCTGAACAGGTCGCTATAGTAAGCTTACCTGATCGACTCCATGCCCATCTTTGACGTGGTGTGAGACCCATCTGAAGCTGCTGGACAAGGAAGGAGTAGCTAATTTGATGCTGCGCCGATAATCTGGAGCTGCCAGGAGACGTTCACGGAGAAAGGTCTCGTGATCTTCTTTAACTTTTTTAGGGCATAGGATCTCCGAAATAACATAATATTTCACTGCGGTTAGTGTCATAAACTTGAAGTGTACTGCTTGTACTGCTTACTTGGACGTGTCACTCAATCAGTTGAAGATGCATAGGTGATTGATCACAACTCTCCAACATACACGATCCTGGGCTACTCTTTCTGCCTCTTCCCATATGTACACATTTAATTTTCCTCTCACATTAGCATCCCTCTTGTACGTTTTCGTCTTTTTCTTTCTCTTCCCTTGAGGGTTACACGTGAGAGCTTACCTGGTTATGTTGAGTAGTACCTTCCTCATCGTATGTCCTATAGAGCCCCATTACTTCTCTTGCCCCATTACTTCTCCATTACTCCGTTAGCTGTTACTGACACAAGTCTTCATTTCTCACGTTGTTCTGCGACTTGATGACAATTCTCCTTCAAAGACATCAGTTAATGAAGGACTGGAGTCCCGGCTGTAGTACAATGGTCGTTATCTATATTTCGGCTTCATTCAACAGCACCACCTTGACATTGGCGTTGAAAATTCGAACTTTGGTGTAAATCCTGTAATCTTTGGATCTCTCTATATTGTACAGTGTCAGGAATACCGTTCTTGTTTTTCCAGGCTTTGGCATGGGTTTACGACTATGACATACATAATTCAAACCTTCAACAAGAGATGCTGCCTTCCCATACTTTGTGTTAGATGATCATAAGAAATAGCAAATATAGACTGGGTGGTCTCGAGATAAAACGTCGGACTCAGGTGCTGGAGTTCGCGAGTTCGAATCACAATGTAGACCGGGATTTTTTCACGTGGACTTTCTGGTATTTCCCCTGAGAAAAGATCGGATGCAGTGTCGCGCGCGTTAACCATCCATCGGCACTTGGACATTGGAATAGTAGGCCGCTGCCTGGGCCACATTCAAAGTGATGTTAAAGATATGGCCAATCTGTTACGGGATCTTCGTCAGTGATACGGAGTTGGTGCGTTGGACTGAGATTCTACAAAAATATGGAAAAGAATAGAGCACTTATGAGTTACACCATTTGCAATGATGTTCATTGATTGACTAAACTAAACGAAACTAAACTAAACTAAACGAAAGTAAACTTTACTAAACGAAACTAAAACTAAACTAAACGAAACTAAACTAAACTAAGGCAAAGGACGCCATTCATCGAAGACGATGATGTCATAATCTATTTTGCTATCTCTGTTTTTAGTAAGGATTAACTGCGCTACTTTTTATCCTCACTCTCTCGTCTCGTGCCGCCCAACCCCAGTGGGAAGTCAAGGACAAGACGACTATGGGGCAACTACGAGATGCAGGGGACACCGAATCCACAACATCTGATCACGAGACCGACGGCTTTACCACTTCGCGCCGGAATCCCCTAACTAAAATAAACTAAACTAAACATTAGATATATGGCCAAACAACTATAGACACCATTCTGACAGGAGATTCCGGTGAAAATGTGAAGATGGATAGGACACTTCAAAATTAACCCGTAATGTAACCAGGCAGGTGCTAGAGTGGAACCTACAGCGAAAGATACTAGTAGAGAGGCAAAGAACATTTAACGAAGAACAATGTAAGAAGACCCCAACGCAGCTAGGATCGAATGTTTGGATCTGAAGAAGACCGCTAAGAATTAGAACAGTTGGAGAACAATTTGCTTGATACAGGAATTCTGATGATGGTTGCTAGCTTAGATAATGTCATCTTCTGTCTTTCTCTTTTTTCTCTGTTTTTTTCTTTCCCACCCTCTCATACACACCCACACACAGATACACATATACAAACACAAGCAGCCTATATATACAAACACGAACGTACGCTACCCCCTCACACACCCACTCACCCCCACACATACATAACCACACACACACAAGCAGCCTATATAGATAGACACGCACGTACGCCACTCCTGTCTCTCTCTCTCTCTCTCTCTCACTCACACACACACACACACACACACACTATATAGACAGACACGCACGTACGCCACCCCCTCACACACACGCACGTACGCCATCCCCTCACACACCCACACCCATACACACACAAACACAAGCAGCCTACATACATAGACAAACACGTACGCCATTCCCTCACACACCCACACACACTCACACACACACACACACACACTATATAGACAGACACGCACGTACGCCACCCCCTCACACACACGCACGTACGCCATCCCCTCACACACCCACACCCATACACACACAAACACAAGCAGCCTACATACATAGACAAGCACGTACGCCACCCTCACACACACCTTCATACACAGACACACACACAAACACAAGCAGCCTACATTTACAAACACGCACGTATGCCACCCTCTCATACACCCCTCACACACACACACACACACACACACACGCGCGCACACACAAGCAGCCTACATAGACACACACACACGCACACACACGCACACACAAGCAGCCTACATAGACACACACGCACGTACGCAAACAATACTCAACACGAACTGAAATTTAAAAACAAAAACAAAATTATCTACACGCGTACACTTACCCACTCGTCTTCCTCTCAATCATCCATCAAGTCCCAATTACACACTCCCTCATTTGAATCATTTAGAGCACGTAATTATTCCCCTACCTCCTATATCATTTATCACAATTAGTATGTTTCCTTTCATATTCCTTGTGTGTGCCAATTACTCTTTTTAAGGCGGTCGCTTGTAATGAATGCTGGTGACATTCTTGAGGGTCATTTCCATAACGAAGCTCGGAGAAAGTTGGACATTGTACACATCGCTACATAGCTCTGGCTGGGAGTAACTGCCACAACTGGGTAGTTGTCATCTTTCTCGTGACTAGTATATTCATCATTAACATCCTAATTGTCGATGTAGCCATCAACGCTGTTATCGTTTATTTGATCATCGTCCTACAGCTGCATTCTTCTTCTTCTTCGTCCTGAAAATGACGTATATGGCGTGTTGCAGTTCAGAGATAGGCCTTTCGGCCCGTTACGTGCCATATCAGCATGGCACTTTAGGGAAATGGTTTCCATCTCCTCTTCGATATATAATCGCTTAGTCAGGCTGCATGGTTGCAGTCTTATTCCAGGGCCGCCACTACGCCAATTATTGGTCACTGGCCATGATGCAAGCAGCCAGCTATAATTCGCTATCTGCTGTCCTCTCTGCTGTATCTTTGGCTCCCTGAATTTGATATAAGAATAGGGGGAAGTGTGTAATCGCTGGTTTGAATACCGGTACGGTATTCAGGTGATTCGGGTTCGAACCCTGGTAACAACTATATTTTACTTTATTTTAACGTTGTTGTTTAATGTCAATTGTGTGGATGTTTGCTCTTTGGAATGCCCTGAAAAGGGGGCAGGTTTGAGTAGCTTTCCTCACATCTCGAGCGTGCTGTTGAAGGTGAACCATCATCCACAATGCGGTTGTGCTTTGATTGTTCTCATTTGCGTGACGCTCACTACTAAAGCATCACCTCGATCATACTTGTTAGCCACGCTATCATTAAAACGGCCCGTTTTTAGGGAGAACAACGAGGAAGTAAGGCCGCGGTCTTGGCCAGTATAGTTTACCTGACTGACTAATATGTCTGATAAGTATGTAGTGCCTGACCCTGACTATTATGTATGATCGGTATATTTTATCTAGCCCTGACTAATATGATTGATTGGTAAATTTTACCTGACCCTAACTACTATGTATGCTCGGTATATTTTACCTGACCCTAACTACTATGTATAATCGGTATATTTTACCTGACCCTTACTGCTCTGTCTGATCGGTCTATTTTACCTGACCCTTACTGCTCTGTCTGATCGGTATATTTTATCTAGCCCTGACTAAAATGATTGATTGGTATATTTTACCTGACTGCAACTACTATGTATGATCGGTCTATTTTACCTGACCCTTACTGCTATGTCTGATCGGTCTATTTTACCTGACCATGACTAATATGTATGATCGGTATATTTTACCTGACCCTGACTACTATGTATGATCGGAATATTTTACCTGACCCTTACTACTATGTCTGATCGGTATATTTTACATGACCCTTACTGCTATCTCTGATCGGTCTATTTTACCTGACCCTGACTAATATGTATGATCGGTATATCTTACCTGACCCTGACTAATATGGCCAATCAGTATATGTTACTGAACAGACGTAAGTCTCCTCTGTCCTTCTGTTGAGGTTATCAAGAACCTGACTTGCGCGATGGGTTGCCACTGGCGGACTCAATTTCTCGGCCCGATAAATCCAACTAGCACCATGGCTGTACACGGACTTTAAAGAAAAATACCATTGCAACCTCCCAAGCATTTTGGAATAAGCACATAAAAAAGGTTGTATGTGGGATTAACAACCTCTTAATGTAATACGTGGAGCCGCGTAGCGCAGTGGTTAGCGCGCTGGCTTCGTATCTGAGTGGTCCTGGGTTCATTCCCCAGTTGAGGCGGTAATGTTTTTTTTCAGACCGCAATGGCTCAGCCTTAAATGGGTACCGGTTCAGTCCAGGAAGTAAAAGCGGCGAGGGAGAAGAGGTGGCTACCGTCCTCATATAGCCGAGCCTTTAATGTTGAAATGTGAGATCGCTAACACCTCACACCCCTACGGCAGTAATGCTATGGGATACTTTACTTTTACTTAATATAATACATATTGCCACAGAAAACCCCTTTGCAAAAGAGCTCGTAGGTAGATAGAGCAAGTGCGCAAGCTGATGTGCTGACCAAATGCCTTTCTTCCATCATACAGAAGCCATGTTTTCTGTATCCCTTGTCTAATAGTTTATACAGGATAGGATGCCTGCCATTTGCCTAACCAACTATTGCTTTCTGGCCGGACATGTTAGTGTCTTAAATTAACGTCTTTATACTGGTTTAGAAGACTCTACAGAGTCTGTTTACAACCAGTTTCATTTACATCACTTTGCCTTAAAAGCTATGGGCATCCAATTTAATCTTAAATGAATTAATTGTCCCTGTCTCTACTACTTCATGTGGCAATGCATTCCTAGCATTCACCACTCTCTGACTAAAAAAAATATTTCCTAATATCTAATCTGGACCTCTCTTTAGTTAATTTGTAGCTATGTCCTCTTGTACTTGAAGAAGATTGTATTTTGAAAAAAAACTTGTAATAGTCTATTTTATCCGTTCATTAATTATCTTCTAAACCTGCATTGTC
Source organism: Ariolimax columbianus (assembly GCA_036924085.1). Lineage (NCBI taxonomy): Eukaryota > Metazoa > Mollusca > Gastropoda > Stylommatophora > Arionidae > Ariolimax > Ariolimax columbianus. The sequence goes on from JAVGWX010000019.1 coordinate 17,586,977, forward strand.
ACTTCGAATTGTTATCTTTTCTGTACACCGTAGGTCGGTTTTTCTGAGTATTTCGTCATAACTATGTCACTGTCCTTCGTTTCCATTTCACACACTTGTAACACACTTCTTCTTCTTTGTCTATCATCAGATTAAGGTCCCCGTTTCTCTTACAAAGGACACAGTTGTTTGCAAGGCTGTTTTATATCCATGCAGCTTTTTTGTCTCATATATGTCTCGCGAGGCCAGTATGGCAACATACAATATAGAGACCAAAAACAATGTTAAGGCCATGCGTTCAGCTCTAGTCAGCAGCCTTGTATGCATGACCTTGACGTCTGTGGAGTAACGGGAAGATCTACATCTGAACAACAATCTGCATCTACCAGTCCTGAGTGATCCCAGTTCGGCTTTACGGCTCCACCTTGAAATTACTGAAACATGACATGTCGGGACTGGAGGCCTTCCAACCAGAGGCGTATCCCGGACACTGGATGGCTTTACTACAACCGCAACGTGTCGGTTTCTGCCAAAACATAAACTTCTCCCAATTTCAGAAACACGTAACCGCCGCCGAGTTGCTTTGTTCAGTTATGATGTACGGATGAGCCAGGAAATCGCGACCCACAAAATACTACGCAAGTCGTTCCTCGGCGCCAGATGTCTTTCCACGACCGGCTGGATGAGCAGAAGTGGCCGTACCCAACAGTATGGCTTCATCAGATAATAACCTCCACCTCCGCTCTGGTCGAGACTGCAACCACGCCGTAGCAGTGGGCATGAATGTGGCCGACCGACGAACGGGACTCAGATGTCTAAGCGAATATTATTAATTAAAAGTTTCACTACTCTGGATTTTTTTGTTCCCGAATTTCTGATCCATGTAAAAACGAACGAATTGTCAAAATTTAAGAACATCCATAGAAATTACAAAGAATTCGGGAAGCATATTGTGTCCGTAAAATATCCATGCTTTCACTAAATCCACACCAATAACCACTTCTTGACCTAAAACCTTTCCCGCGCACTTTCTGTTTCTTCTTCTCTTATCTGGCTCGGATTATTCACGCCTTTGATTCAAGTGTTTTCTTACCTTTAAGAAATCTGTCACCGCTGACGATTTTAACGTAGCTACTTGCAAAAGTTAACGCCGTGAATAATTTGTTCATTGTTTACAAACATGGTTGGCCGCTCAGTGTTGCAGACCGCAGATGGCAAGATTAGACTTGCGATCCGGTATGAAAGCTGAGGTGGCAACGGCTGTTGAAACCAAGCCTCTTTGTGAGCTAACAAGAATAGAAGTAATCTATGTTTGTGCATTCGGCTGTTGTAATCTTCAGACCAGTTTGAATTAACCACGGAGCTGCAATAGTATCAGAGTGGAGAAAATTAAAACGCCAGAATTTGCAAAATAAATATCGCGACGTGTCTGTGTGTACTCGCGACCTATACGACTTTTAGAATAAATAAGGTGTTAGCTTTTTACACCTTTCTTCGATTTTGAGATTTCTTAGTTGAACCACGACACTGGGCGTAAGGACGAGGGCTACAACTCTACTCAATCAATGATGTAACTTATTATTGTTGGTCTGTTCGTTTGTCTGTGTGTTGGTCTGGACGTTAGTCTGTTTGTTTAGTCGTTTGTATATTTGTCTGTCTAGTTGTTTTTCTGGTTGTTTATCTTGTCTGTTTGTTTGTCTGGCCGTTTGTCTGTTTGTTTGTGTTGGTCTGGCTACTTGACTAGTCCTTTGTCTGATTACTAGTATGTTTGTTTATCTTACCGTTTGTCTTATCTGTTTGTTTGTCGGGTTGTGGTCTGGCTGCTTGTCTGGCTGTTGTCTGTTTGTTTGTCCGTTTGTCTTGTCTGGTCCTTTGTCGTGTCTGTGTGTTAGTGTATATTTTCGGTCATTTTACCCTCTAGCATATCTTCTTATATATTACATACCATCAGCTCAAGTGCTTTCCGGAGCAACTTGCCGAACGGTTTGGATGTCGGCTTTTGAACTGGAGATTACAAGGTTAAAATCCTCGGTGATGCAGAAGTAAGATTATGTTTAATCGGAGGTAAAATAAAAACGTATTCTGTACAGTGCGTAGTGACTACAATGGCAAACGGCCTTTATTCCAAGGTGTTATAAATCCTCCCAGTGGACCTCAACAATGGGACCAGACAACGTGGTGATAGATAGGTTCCCAGATGGACTAGATATAGGAATAGGTCCACTGCCACACTCAGAGAATGTCAAAAGAGACAACTAACAGTGTAGTCTAACTGCTCTGGGGTAGAAGACTCTCCGACTAATGGGTCTTGCACAATATTCTGCGCACAGAGGTCGAAAGAATGCCGAACCTAGAGTACGCTTCTGGATTTGATAGAAAGTTCCAGAAATAGTGTCATAAATGAAACAAGAGTTTGGGATCAAGATGCTGAGCAGCGCATGAGCTGCAGTGGTCAGCGATCCATAGCTGACTGCTAGCGTCAGGGCCAGCGAAACAGAGCTTCAAAGACCCTTCTACACCTCCACGCGGTGATCCTGGATAACAGGCTGCAGCAGGGCAGACTGGCTAAGGAGAAGGGATTGACGAGGGAATGCTAGCCCGGTACATAAAAAATGCTTGCTGAAGTTGGATGTGTTGGACCGAAAGGTGCAAATATCGCAGTCAAGCTGTAAACTACGACACAACGCATTCCGTTCTCTGGACTACACTCTACTACTTAAGCCCTTTTAGAGCTTGGTAGCGGGAGATTGAGAACGAACGAAGCCAAGCCAAGCCAAACAAGAGTAAGAAAATGATCACTCGTTTTTCATATGTAAAGAAACGTGTATAAGAATGGCCAAATACCGCGCTGAGACAAAAACAGAAACAGAAACCTACGTTACAAACTAAATGGTTTCATCAGGGACAGCAAAGAACACAAATATGAGCTAATAAATTACAGAGGAAGGGATGAATACATACATTAAAGATAGCAAAACATACATGAGTATTAAAACTCAGCTAAATATTGTTTCTTACACATTAAAGTGTTTTGGGGAGATTTGGTAGCTCGTCTGTTTGTTGTAAGTTTTCACTGATGAAGACCTTCATGTAATAACATATGTTTTGTTTCTGTGTTCATCTTAACGCGCGGTATTTTCTTTTCTTCTTTGCGTACCTGTTCTTCAATTATGCTATTTCTGCACGCCAGTCGCCAAGATGAAATATGTGGTCTTCCCCAAGTCGGAGCAGCTGCCCCACAGCTTTTGTTTCAGCTCCCCACCCACTGGCCAGGTCTGGTATATCATTTACCTATAGAGTGGCTTAACGCGGTATCAGACGATATCTTCTTTTTTCTGCGTTTGTTCTCAATCTTCCATTACCAAGCCCGTAACAGGGCTTCGCAAGTAATAGGATGTAGTCCGAAAAGCTGAATACGTTGTGTCGCTAGTTTACAACTTGACTGTGATATTTGCACCTTTCGTTCCGACACATTCGTCTTCGGCGGAGAGACGATATCTATAAATTGTTGTTTTCACTTTATTTTTAACAAGTACCGCAGCAGCCTCGCCTTATATTATTGTTCAATTTAAACGGAGTCTGAACAATGGTACAGTAGACCTCACGGCTACCAACAAAAAAGAGACATTCAATGAGTTTCCCTTCCCAGTTGTAATTTGTAACTGAGGGGTATAAGCCACACGTGTCACACCCGGGATGAAAGGTATAAAACCACTTTCCTCGCATGCTGTCAAAGACGAAGAAATAGGGTTGCATCTGGTGCTAGCAACCTCATCATACAAATTCATTTCAGTTATAATCAGTCACTGCAAAATATCGAATACAGTCTTCATGCAAAGGAGAGATACTACCCTAAGCTTTATATCGAAAAACTACCCAAGCATGGACTGGACCCATGCATACACCGACGGTTCTGTAACAAACACTACACAGAACGGAGGGGCAGGAGCATTCCTGAACCTACCAAATGGCAGAAAAATAACACTGTCATTCGCTACTGGTAGGTACACAAGCAATTTCAGAGCGGAGGCAGAGGCACTGAGGGTGGCAGTGGAAGACATGGTGACACATAAAGAAAATGAAAGCCATACAGTCCTGCTTACAGATGCTCTGGCCGTAGTCACAGCGCTAAAAAGCCAGAAAAACACTGAGCTTAATGACTTAAGAGCAGTACTCTGTCAACTATGCCAGCAGTCCGCACCAAAAAGGGTAGTGGTACAGTGGGTCCCATCACACTGCAACATCGAAGGCAACGAGGAGGCAGACAGACTGGCAAAAGAAGGTGCAAGACTACCACAACCTGATACTAGTATGACATACGAAGAGTCAAAACGGCTTATTAAAGCCAGATACATCACCAAATGGGAAACTGAACATACCGGCTACACCAAAAACGATGCCTATTACCAGTTGAACAGAAGAGAGCAGGTCGTTGTCTTCAGACTTCGCACTGGCCACAATAGACTGAGGTACCACCTATTCAACAAATTGAAGATAGGTGGTACCGACGAATGCCCGTGTGGTAACGGGAAAATGACCGCTGAGTATCTGCTGCAGAACTGCCCGACATACGAGGATCAGAGAGAGCAGATGTGGCCATCACCAGTGGAACCACAAGACAAGCTCTATGGCAGTGTCGACAGCCTCAGGATGACCGCCGCTTTTTTCGAAAAAATAATGGTTACTGTCTGACTGCGTACGATGAAGAAGAAGAAGAAGAAGAATACAGTCTTCCTGCAAAGGGACCAACTGCAGCTAAAACCGATGCTTCACATTACAGCAGTACGGTGAATGATTGCAAATGTTTCGAGGACATGTTTTCTTAATAAAGAGATAGATGTAACGGTATCGTACGTTTCACATTTGGGCAAAAACAATGAGTGAATGAATAACTGGATGCCTTAGTGGATAAATAACTGAATGACTGAGTAGATGGATAACTGCATGAGTGAGTGGATGGAAAACTGAATGACAAAATAAATGAATTAATGAATGACTGACTAAACGACTGAATAAATGAATGACTGAGTGACTAAATGAATGACATACTGACTAAATGAATGATTGAACGACTGAATGAATGACTGACTAAATGAATGAATGACTGAATTATTTAAATTAATGAATGAATAAATAAATGAATGAATGACTGATTGACAGACTGATTGACTAAAAAAATGACTGACTGAATGAATGACTGAAATAATAAATAAATGAATGAATGAATGAATGAACGAATTGAAAGTAAACAATTCCATAAAATTTGTTTTAAATTTAAAACTAGTTGATAAATTAAGACCATCCATTTGCAGTAATTTGTTAATAATGTATATCTAAGTTTCAAGTATTATATTTCATTAATTTACTTATTGTTCCTTAGCTTGTGATATGCCCAATGTATGTAAGAGTTTATATATTTTCTTTTAATTTCGTAGCTTCAGATTTGGTTCATAAATGACATGAAATTATGGTTGTTTAGCTGCTAATATGTCAATGCTGAACGCGGAGAGCTCAAAGACCAGATCAAAAGCGTGTTATAGCACCAACAAACACACATTATTAAACGTGTTGGTATCAACCACAAATAAAAGTCAAGTATTCATAGAATGAAATTAAATGAGTAATTACAAATCATGAAAAAATTTGAAACGATTTAGAATTAGTGTAAGAAGCGAAATTGGTTTTTATGTTGTATAAATGAACAATAAATTACATTAAAAAATATTACTGATGTTAATTATATTGAACATTCTTGTACTACTTCTACTATTATTTCTTCTTCCTTTTCTTTTTCACCTCATCTTCTTCCTCTACTTGTTCTTCTTTTTCTTCTACGTCTTTTACTTCTTCTTCTTCTTCTCCTTCCTCTTCTTCTTCTTCTTCTTCAGAGTTCATTATGAAGATGACGCTGTGATATCGCGTCATAGTTTACAGCGTGACTGTGATATCTGCCCCTTTCAGCCCGACACATTTGGTTTCAGCTGACTTTTTGGGTAGCGGGTCTGCTCTGTGATACATATTCTCTTAGCCAGACTGCACTTGTGCAGCCTGTTTCCGGGGCCGCTGCTTGGTGGCAGAATAGGAGCTTAATCCGCTGTGGTTCGCTACCCTGATATAAGCAGGCTGCATTGAGTCGCTGGATGCTGTCACCTGATTCACTGCGATACGTATTGGACACCGTATTCGTCACACATGACAATAACTTAAAGTATTGCTCAATATCTTAGATTGCGCACAAGGAAGACAGGACGAAGAAGAGGACGGGGAAGGAAAATAGCAAACAAAGAAGAAGCAATAAAAGAGGATGAATAACTCAACTTAACTTAACGTCTTTATACTGGTTTAAAAAAAACTCTGCAGAGTCTGTATACAACCAGTTACATTTACATTCCCTTGCTCTAAAAGCTATGCGCATCCCATCTATTCTTCTAAGATGCATTTATTGTCCCTGCCTCCACTACTTCATGTGACAATGCATTCCAAGCATTCACCACTCTCTGACCAAAAAAAATATTTCCTAATATCTAATCTGGATAGACTAAAAGACATGAGAAACTGAAGAACAGGGAAAAGAAAAAGTCAAGTAATGTAAAAACAGATTAGATTAAACTATTGTAAAGAAAAACATAAATTAGCTGATAATTAGAAAGAAACAGAAAAGGAACAAACAAATGAAAATAGAAACGATGATAAAGAACCCCCAAAAAGTGGAACAGGAAACCATAAGACAAAAAGGAGTAAAAATAACGCTGGTGGCATCGTTACTGATAAAGATAAGACAATACAATTGTTACGACCACCTTAATCTTAATCAGCACTCTACCAAGATACAACGAAAGAAATACGACATAAACAAAGCAACACGGAAAGAAAAGCCACCTCGCTAGCCAACACAGATTTCTACTGGCAACGTCTTCCAATTAATGCTTGCCTCTCAGCACTCAATTTGTTCCAACGGAAACTGGTATCAGTTTCTCAACGGTGCTTTCAGATAACACGTATTATCACTGGTACAATAACTCTAGTATCCTTTAGTGTCTGATAAGGTGTCGTCAGACAAAAAAGAAAGTCAGTGGTTGATTACAGTTTTCAATGGAGGTTATTTGGAAAGTGAGGGCGTTTTTTTTACTGTTGAGATTATGGTAAAGGTAAAGATAGAAAAGCCAACAACACAATTAGGGTACACAGGAACCGTCCTAGACAACTGGGATCTTCTTACTTCACTGTTTCATTTGATTGTGTCCTACAATCACACTCTTGCACAACTTTCACACGAGCTCTCAGGGTGAGACCTTTTCATTGCACTTTGGTTGGGTTGGCTTCTGATAGCGCACAAACCTAGCATACAGACGCACACATACATCCAAGCACTGGCTTATGCGTCTTAATATCGCCCAATTGATTACGGTTTTGGGTGGAATAGGCGCGCCTTCGCCAGTAGAAACTAGTTAGGCAAACACGTAAGATTTAAAATAAAAATTAGGTACACAGGAACCGCCTTAGAGATCGCTATAGCTCTCAAGAAACGAACGAACGAAATCGTGTAATTGGGTGTGTTAAAATGCCGTATATATTTTGTGCCCCCTGGTCTTACGGAATCTTGGTTTGACGCCAAGTTATATCACAGACGGACATTAAACTCTGAAGTCCCGTGTAGACGTTTTCGCACGCGAAAGAAGCCTTGGCCTTTGAAAATTAAAATGGGCATGCTGTTATAAGTCGTTGTCTCAGCGAAAGTTCACGGGTAATAAAACTGGAACACAACTGTGACATGCATGAATGCCAAATGGAGACATCAACATTACGCAAAATGTCATAATCCTCCAACTCATAGTTTTCTCAGCAGACCATTGATGACATGCGAGTGTGATGCCGAATACGTCCAAGGTTGATCAGGTGAGCGATCATTAGGTGTCTTACAGCTGAAGGATGTCGACCAGTTGATATTCATCGCAGAATGCAGGAAGTGTATGGTCACCTGAATTGCTGCATCAATTTTGGCGGGGGTATCTTCTGACGCAACAACACGCGCGTGACCTGGTCTCGGCAGGTCTTTCGTTAACTCACGTCCTTCTTTAAACATCGTTGTTCAGTTCTTCACTGTTGTCTTCAACACACTTTTGTCACCATACACTGCCTGCATTCTGCGACGAATATCAGCTGGTCGACATCATTGAGCTGTTAGAAACCGAATCACCGCTTGCTGATCAACTCTGGACGGATTCCGTATCATAACCGCCATGTATTCAACGGTCTGGTGAATGAAACTATGAGTCGGAGGATAATTACATTTTTGCAAACTTGACGGTTGGTTTTGTTTCTGTTTACACCAGAATTTACGTCTTCACGCGCATCGTACGTTTGTTCACTCAGTGCAGTTAGGTCCGGTTTCATTTGAACACGCCTTTATAATAATAATTAATAATTAATAAATAATTTAAACGCCTTTATAATAAAAATGTAAATACGCATGTGCAGATTAAGGATGAGTTTTCAAGACTAAACTAGATTTGTGCATCCATCCAATACCCCACTTGTTTATGATAAAAGAAGCAATGTTTTTATTCCTATGCCAAAACGCGTTTATAAACCGTACATCCTCATTTTCAACAACAAAAGTTTCCTTTTATCATACTGTTTAAACATTTCATTTTGTAGTTTAAAAACCGTTTAAAAAAACATCTCGTTTTTGTTATCTCGTTTTTGTCTTTACACGGGCAAATCACATTGTGCTTCTATGATAACATCACTGAAAACATTTCATATGTTCATTTCCGGATTTTCATCTATATTGAGCCGTTCTTTTATTTTGTTTGTTTGTTCAGCACACTAAACTCTACTTCTCCCAAAAAATAAGAACAATACAGGAAATGTAGCAATAGTGCCCTACTATTATGTTGAGGAGTCACACAAATAGAACACAAGTAAAAATCGGTCCGACACGATGGGAAGTCCAAATAGCCAATCGTATTGACAAATGAGATTTCGTCGCTGGTAAAATCTAGGGACTGTCACGTTCAAATATAAATAGTGTGTGTTTGTGTGTGAGTGTATGATGTGTGTGTTTGTGTGTGTTGTGTGTGAGTGCATGTGTGTTGTGTGGGTGTGCGTTTTTGATTGTCTGTCTGTACGTTTCTGTGAGTGTATTTGTTTGTATGTGTTTGTGTGTGTGTGTGTGTTTGTGTGGTGTGAGTGTGTGTGTGAGTGTGTTTGTGTGTGTGTGTTGTGTGAGTGTGCGTTTTTGATTGTATGTCTGTACGTTTCTGCGAGTGTGTGTGTGTGTGTGTATTTGTGTGTGTTTGTGTGTTTGTGTGTATGTGTGTGTGTGTGTGTGTGTCTGTATGTACGTGTCTGCGACTGTGCTTGTTTGTATGTGTTTGTGTGTGTGTTTGTGTGTGTGTTTGTGTGTGTGTTTGTGTGTGTGTGTGTATGTGTGTGTATGTATGTATGTACGTTTCTGCTAGTGTGTTTGTTTGTATGTGTTTGTGTGTGTTTGTGTGTGTGTGTGTGTATGTGTTTGTGTCTGTATGTCAGTTTCTGCGAGTGTGTTTGTTTGTATCTGTTTGTGTGTGTTTGTTTGTGTGTGTGTGTGTGTTTGTGTATGTGTGTGTGTGTATGTGTGTATGTGTGTGTGTCCGCACGTGCATTCGCGTGTATGTGCGTGCGATTAGTGGGGAGGAGGGGGCTTGTAAAATTGACATACTTTTTCATCATCATCGTCGAGTTACTCAGTCTGGAGACCGGTGTTGAGGTCTTCCGATCATGTCACGCCACTGTCCTCTGTTAGTCTGAAGACTGGTGTTGAAGTCTTCTGATCATGTCACGCCACTGTCCTCTGTTAGTCTGGAGACTAGTGTTGAAGTCGTCTGACCATGTCACGCCACCGTCCTCTGTTAGTCAGTCTGTAGACTGGTGTTGAAGTCTTCTGATCATGTCACGCCACTGTCCTCTGTTAGTCAGTCTGGAGACTGGTGTTAAAGTCTTCTGATCATGTCACGCCACTGTCCTCTGTTAGTCTGGAGACTAGTGTTGAAGTCGTCTGACCATGTCACGCCACTGTCCTCTGTTAGTCAGTCTGGAGACTGGTGTTAAAGTCTTCTGATCATGTCACGCCACTGTCCTCTGTTAGTCTGGAGACTAGTGTTGAAGTCGTCTGACCATGTCACGCCACCGTCCTCTGTTACTCCGTATGTGAAACAGCGCCGAGAGCAGGCGTATCAGAAAATTCTGACATGATTTGAACCGGCAGGCGAAGCCTTAATCCGTTAATATGTCATTGGTGACAAGTCATGTGTTCACTATTATGATACAGAAAACAACCGCCAGTCTGTGAAGTAAAAAAAAAAGTCTTATATTATTGTGTAACCCACGGTACTTAGTGGATGATGTGGTCAGCATCACGCCGGCCGCCTTTACTTCCCGGATAGAACCGGCATGCATTTAAGGCTGGGTCGACTCGGGAGCCACTGCGGTCTGAAAAAATATTTTCCCTTCAACTGGGAAATTAACCCAAGACCACTCAAATGCGTAGTCAGTACGCTACGCGTCTTCCTTGTCTATGGAGTACAGGATAAGATCCAGCTACCACAAAGAAACTCAAGGTCGTCGCTTATGGAAGGGAGGAAGTGAGGATGACCATCTTTTATGGACTGCGAGAGGTTAGTCCATTCTGAGTTTTTGGAGCACTGCATTACCATCAATCCGATTGATACATGAACATGTTGCCGAAACTTCGAATACGATTACCGAGTTCTCCTGTGGGCAAGAGCGCAATTCTTCAGCTCGACAAATCTCGCACACGTGAGCCGACAAACAGTGGCTGCATTGGAGTGTCTCACGTTTTTCGACATTTCACAACACCCATCGAGCAGCTCCGATCTGGGACATAATGGCTTCTTCCTATTCCCAAATCTGAAGGAGCACTTCAAGGGACACCTTTAGACTTCTGATGAGGAGGTGCAAGCATGCGTTCGTACCTGGTCTCAGGACGAGGGATAACTTGCCCGACGATGGCATGCGTGTGTGGATCGGGATGGTGACTTCCAAGAAAAATAATGACACAACACCTAAACGACATTTCAAGCTTGTATAGCTAAATTGCATAGCTAAATTGCATAGCTGAATTGTAAAGCTAAATTGTATAGCTCAATTGTAAATCTTCCACATTAATGAAATTATTCCCTCGGAGGAAACACTTTTCAAATCCCCCTCGTGTTCAAGTTAAATGTGACCTAACTGCAGCAATTAAACATACGAACGATGTGCATGATGACGTCACTTCAGGTGTAAATAGCACATACCAACCGACAAGTTTACAAAATGTTATCATCCTGCGCTTCACAGTTTCCTCGGCAGACAGTTGAAAACATGGCGGGTGTGATACGAAACACTTCCAGAGTTCATCAGTGTGTGGGGATTCGGTTTCTAACAGCTGAAGGTTGTCGACCAGTTGACATTCATCGTATAATTCTGGCAGTGTATGGTAACAAAAAGGTATCCCAGACATCATTGCAGAACTGGGCAACGATGTTTAAAGAAGGACGTGAGTTAACGAAAGGTTAACGAGTCCAGGTCAGGCGCATATTGATGCGTCAGAAGATGTCATCGTCAAAATTGATGCAGCAATTCGGGTGGAGCGTCGTCTGATCTTACGTTCGCTAGCAGAGGAATTCGATGTGTCACAAGGGACAGCTCAATTAGTGGTTAGAAAGAAATTGAAGTATCGGTACCCATTGTGAATACCTTCAGATATTTCAGTTTCCTCCCAACCACCATTATAGTAGACGTGTGGACTAAAAAAAGTATTTGTGTGTAGGCGTTAATCAATTATTCACCGTCTCCATTGCTTCGTTGTCAGTTGCCTTGGGACCCACTAACTAAAGCATTGAGTACTGCTAAGACTGACTGCCACATCCAAACTTGACTCACTCTAAAGAAAAAAGGTTTTTACAATTTCTTTTATTAAGTACGGAGACCCTAGCAATAGCCATTATTTTACTGCTCAATACGTCACGTCCATCTACACAGGCATTTTGACGGTAAAAGTATCATATGTTAGATTACAAATGGCTTTTGAAAGATTTATTTTCTTATTTCGCCGATTGAAGCAGGCCGACTTTTTGGAGAAGGGTGAAGTAGGTTGTTGGAAAGGATCTTCATCAGGTAGATCTATCTATTTTATTTGTTTAGATCTAATAGCCAAGCTTGAATTGGAAACTAACAGTTGTACCTATATTATAAACACAGTATCGATACTTTGTTGTGGTTTCCGTGGATTTCTATCGGAGCGACTAGACCTAGTCCTTTCTGAGATTTTCCCTAGACCAGGAAAGTCCAAATATTTTTTTTCAAAAAATGTCACATTCATCTTCTTGAATCTCAGAAACTTACAAACACACAAAAAAAAAAGAAAAACATCAACAACTTGTTTATTCATTTATGTCTCTACCCACAAGAAAATCATATTTATTGACCAACAAACAGAACAGTTAACATTTTTGAAAGTCATCTACCATAGAAAAATTTAAAGTTTCGAAAAATGTTCTAAAAATTATGGCAGACTGCTAAAGACTATCACTTTCTTACACCCGTCGTTATCATGGGCAATTTTGTGCCCAGCACCCTAGCTCAAGTTGAAATCTACGGTTGTTTCATCAATAGTGATTCGTATGTTGTAACAGACTAGCTGGTCGATCTACTGTTTCACTGTGTCAGTTGCCACTTTGACTCGTCTCCCACTCCGCGGTTCGACAATGATATTTTGTCTTTCGGTTTGAAGTCTTTCTAATCATTCATTCACTTTCCTCTGACTCAAACAACTGTCTACATACCGAGTCCCCATTTTTCTGTAGATTTAAGAAGGTTGAACACATTATGATAACCAGACAAAAACCGTACAGCGTTGTTCTTCCAAGGTGCACATGGTCAGTGGGGCGGCCCCGGTGTACGAAATATTGCGCATACTGCTTGACCTTCAGCAGTCCTACATAGAGTATATTGCCAAAAAGCCATTTTGTGTCATTTAATAAAATATTTTCCGTTGTATATGCTGTCCCACGCACTTTATAATAAAATTACTTTTACTTAATCAGTCCTGTATTTCGTGTGTATGATTATATATATATATATATACATATATTGTATGTGTATTTGTGTGTGTGAGTGTGTAAATGTATATATATATATATATATATATATATATGTATATGTATATACATATTGTATGTATGTGTGTGTGTGTGTCTGTATCATCATCAGGTGCCCTGCCGGGTGGCGATCATTGTCCTCCATCCGTTTCTATCATATGTGTCGTTTACCAACTCTATTTTTGATTCTCACCCGTGTCATTGACTCGGGATGTCCAACATCTTCTCTATCTCTGCCTTCCTCTGTCTCTCTTTCCTGCTAACTTACTCTTTGTCACACCGTGCTCCAAACCACCTCATGCTCGAAAAATAAAACAGCTTTGTTCTGATTCATTGCAGTGAGTTATTTTTATGTTTTTGCCTCTTCGAGTGCCGTATCATTAGTCTTCCTTGCAGCCCATGGAATCAGCAACATTCTTCTGTAACCACATCTCAGTTGCTTCAAAGATATATACGCGTGCTTGCTGATTGTCCATGATTCACTGCCGTATGTCAGTACTAGTTCCACGTAGCTGCCAAGGATTATCTTTCTCAGTTTCAGCGACAAGGTTTTGTTGCGCAAGATTCCCTTCATGGTCTGGAAGACCAATATTGCATGGGTAGTTATGCATTTTATTTCGTAATTACATCTTCCTCTGATGTTATGTAAGTGTCCAAGTAATTAAACGTGTTAACTTGTCTCAATTTGGTCCCCTTCGCTTTGATGCAGCATTTTGGAGAGTCAGGTTTTTAAGTCACTATAATCACCTACGATTTCTTTGTATTTAAACTGAGGCCTTTGTTTTCACTTCGCTGAAATACATTGTTTACAATTTCCCACAAGTCGGTTTCATTCTGGGCTATCAATACAATATCATGGGCATATCGTAGATTGTTAATGTTCTGTCCGCCAATTGATATTCCTGGCATTGTCTGTATGTCTGTAAAGATGAGCTCGCTGTATAGAGAGAACAGATCGGGGACAGAACACAACCTTGCCTTACATCCCTTTTTTAAATGTTTATAATCTCCCACTTGATTGTCAATTCTGTCCCCAATTCTTATAGCCGCAGTCTGTCCCTAACTCTTATAGCCGCAGTCTGTCCCCAATTCTTATAGCCGCAGTCCGTCCCCAATTCTTATAGCCGCAGTCTGTCCCCAATTCTTATAGCTGCAGTCCGTTTCCAATTCTTATAGCCGCAGTCTGTCCCCAATTCTTATAGCCGCAGTCTGTCCCCAACTCTTATAGCCGCATTATGTCCCCAATTCTTATAGCCGCAGTCTGTGCCCAATTTTCAGAGCCACAGTCTGTCCCCAACTCTTATAGCCGCAGTCTGTCCCCAACTCTTATAGCCGCAGTCTGTCCCCAATTCTTATAGCCGCAGTCTGTCCCCAACTCCTAAAGCCGCAGTCTGTCCCCAATTCTTATAGCCGCAGTCTGTCCCCAATTCTTATAGCCGCAAGCTGTCCCCAACTCTTACAGCCGCAGTCTGTCCCCAACTCTTAAAGCCGCAGTCTGTCCCCAAATCTTATAGCCGAAGTCTGTCCCCAACTCTTAAAGCCGCAGTCTGTCCCCATATCTTATAGCCGCAGTCTGTCCCCAATTCTTATAGCCGCAGTCTGTCCCCAACTCTTAAAGCCGCAGTCTGTCCCCAATTCTTATAGCCGCAGTCTGTCGCCAACTCTTATAGCAACAATCTGTCCCCAATCTTATAGCCGCAGTCTGTCCCCAACTCTTATAGCCGCAGTCTGTCCCCAACTCTTATAGCCGCAATCTGTCAACAACTCTTATAGCCGCAGTCTGTCCCCAACTCTTATAGCCGCAGTCTGTCCCCAACTTTTATAGCCGCAGTCTGTCCCAACTCTTATAGCCGCAGTCTGTCCCCAACTCTTATAGATGCATTCTGTCCCAAACTCTTATAGCCGCAGTCTGTCCCCAATTCTAATAGCTGGAGTCTGTCCCCAATTCTTATAGCCGCAGTCTGTCCCCAATTCTTAAAGCCGCAGTCTGTCCCCAATTCTTATAGCCGCAGTCTGTCCCCAACTCTTATAGCCACAGTCTGTCCCCAACTCTTATAGCCACAATCTGTCCCCAATTCTTATAGCCGCAGTCTGTCCCAAATTCTTATAGCCGCAGTCTGTCCCCAATTCTTATAGCCGCAGTCTGTCCCCAATTCTTATAGCCGCAGTCTGTCCCCAACTCTTATAGCCGCAGTCTGTCCCCAATTCTTATAGCCACAGTCTGTGCCTAATTCTTATAGCCGCAGTCTGTCCCCAACTCCTAAAGCCGCAGTCTGTCCCCAACTCTTATAGCCGAAGTCTGTCCCCAACTCTTAAAGCCGCAGTCTGTCCCCATATCTTATAGCCGCAGTCTGTCCCCAATTCTTATAGCCGCAGTCTGTCCCCAACTCTTAAAGCCGCAGTCTGTCCCCAATTCTTACAGCCGCAGTCTGTCCCCACCTTTTATAGCCACAATCTGTCCCCAATCTTATAGCCGCAGTCTGTCCCCAACTCTTATAGCCGCAGTCTGTCCCCAACTCTTATAGCCGCAGTCTGTCCCCAACTCTTATAGCCGCAGTCTGTCAACAACTCTTATAGCCGCAGTCTGTCCCCAACTCTTATAGCCGCAGTCTGTCCCCAACTTTTATAGCCGCAGTCTGTCCCCAACTCTTATAGCCGCAGTCTGTCCCCAACTCTTATAGATGCATTCTGTCCCAAACTCTTATAGCCGCAGTCTGTCCCCAATTCTAATAGCTGGAGTCTGTCCCCAATTCTTATAGCCGCAGTCTGTCCCCAATTCTTATAGCCGCAGTCTGTCCCCAATTCTTATAGCCGCAGTCTGTCCCCAACTCTTATAGCCACAATCTGTCCCCAATTCTTATAGCCGCAGTCTGTCCCAAATTCTTATAGCCGCAGTCTGTTCCCAATTCTTATAGCCGCAGTCTGTCCCCAACTCTTATAGCCGCAGTCTGTCCCCAACTCTTATAGCCGCAGTCTGTCCCCAATTCTTAAAGCCGCAGTCTGTCCCCAACTCCTAAAGCCGCAGTCTGTCCCCAATTCTTATAGCCGCAGTCTGTCCCCAATTCTTATAGCTGCAGTCTGTCCCCAACTCTTATAGCCGCAGTCTGTCCCCAACTCTTATAGCCGCAGTCTGTCCCCAACTCTTATAGCCGCAGTCTGTCCCCAATTCTTAAAGCCGCAGTCTGTCCCCAACTCCTAAAGCCGCAGTCTGTCCCCAACTCTTATAGCCGCAGTCTGTCCCCAACTCTTAAAGCCGCAGTCTGTCCCCAACTCTTATAGCCGCACTCTGTCCCAAACTCTTAAAGCCGCAGTCTGTCCCCAATTCTTATAGCCGCAGTCTGTCCCCAATTCTTATAGTCGCAGTCTGTCCCCAATTCTTATAGCTGCAGTCTGTCCCCAACTCTTATAGCTGCAGTCTGTCCCTAACTCTTAAAGCCGCAGTCTGTCCCCAACTCTTATAGCCGCACTCTGTCCCCAACTCTTAAAGCCGCAGTCTGTCCCCAATTCTTATAGCCGCGGTCTGTCCCCAACTCTTTTAGCCACAATCTGTCCCCAATTCTTATAGCCGCAGTCTGTCCCCAAATCTTATAGCCGCAGTCTGTCCCCAACTCTTTTAGCCGCAGTCTGTCCCCAACTCTTATAGCCGCAGTCTGTCCCCAACTCTTATAGCTGCAGTCTGTCCCCAACTCTTATAGCCGCAGTCTGTCCCCAACT
The DNA here is from genome assembly GCA_036924085.1 of Ariolimax columbianus. Classification (NCBI taxonomy): domain Eukaryota; kingdom Metazoa; phylum Mollusca; class Gastropoda; order Stylommatophora; family Arionidae; genus Ariolimax; species Ariolimax columbianus. The sequence goes on from JAVGWX010000019.1 coordinate 17,603,815, forward strand.
CTGATAGCCACAGTCTGTCCCCAACTCTTATAGCCGCATTCTGTCCCCAACTCTTATAGCCGCAGTCTGTCCCCAATTCCTATAGCTGGAGTCTGTCCCCAATTCTTATAGCCGCAGTCTGTCCCCAATTCTTATAGCCGCAGTCTGACCCCAATTCTTATAGCCGCAGTCTGTCCCCAAGACATACTTTGAGTGATCATGAGGTCCTTTCTATGTAAACATTTCAGCCTTTGGGTGAGCTCCATTTGTTGTACCCTGCCGAAAGCTTTAACATAATTTATGAAACACAGAAATACATCGACGTTCATCTCAATGGCTCTCTCAATTATCGTTCTTAGAATGGGTATGGAGTTGCTTTAGCCCTTGCCTTCTATGAACCAGTATCTGGTTTGATGCTACTCCTCACTCTTCTCGTGATGGTTCGCATTGGTGGCTCATGAGGCTGATATTGCGGTTCTCGTGGCAATCAATGGCTCATGAGGCTGATAGTGTGGTTTTCCTGGCATTCAATGGCTCATGGAGCTGATAGGGCGATGATTCTGGCATTCAATGGCTCATGAGGCTGATAGGCCGCTGCTCCTGGCATTCAATGGCTCATGAGGCTGATAGGGCGATACTCCTGGCAGTCAATGGCTCATGAAGCTGATAGGGCGATTCTCCTGGCATTCAATGGCTCATGAGGCTGATAGGGCGATGCTCCTGGCAGTCAATGGCTCAAGCGGCTGATAGAGCGCTGCTCCTGGCAGTCAATGGCTCAAGAGGCTGATATGGCGATGCTCCTGGCAGTCAATTGCTCATGAAGCTGATAGGGCGATGCTCCTGGCAGTCAATCGCTCATGAGGCTGATAGTGTGGTTTTCCTGGCATTCAATGGCCCAAGAGGCTGACAGGCCGCTGCTCCTGGCATTCAATGGCTAAAGAGGCTGATAGTGCGATGCTCCTGGCATTCAATGGCTAATGAGGCTGATAGGCCGCTGCTCTTGTCATTCAATGGCTCATGAAGCTGATAGGGCGATGCTCCTGGCATTCAATGGCTCATGAGGCTGATAGTGTGGTTTTCCTGGCATGCAATGGCTCATAGAGCTGATAGGGCGATGCTCCTGGCATTCAATGGCTCATGAGGCTGATAGGGCGATGCTCCTGGCAGTCAATGGCTCAAGAGGCTGATAGGGCGCTGCTCCTGGCAGCCAATGGCTCAAGAGGCTAATTTGCGATGCTCCTGGCAGTCAATTGCTCATGGAGCTGATAGGGCGATGCTCCTGGCATTCAATGGCTCATGAGGCTGATAGGGCGATGCTCCTGGCAGTCAATGGCTCAAGAGGCTGATAGGGCGCTGCTCCTGGCAGCCAATGGCTCAAGAGGCTAATTTGCGATGCTCCTGGCAGTCAATTGCTCATGAAGCTGATAGGGCGATGCTCCTGGCAGTCAATGGCTCATGAGGCTGATAGTGTGGTTTTCCTGGCATTCAATGGCCCAAGAGGCTGACAGGCCGCTGCTCCTGGCATTCAATGGCTCAAGAGGCTGATAGGGCGATGCTCCTGGCATTCAATGGCTCATGAAGCTGATAGGGCGATGCTCCTGTCATTCAATAGCTCATGAGGCTGACAGGCCGCTTCTCCTGGCATTCAATGGCTCATGAGGCTGACAGGCCGCTGCTCCTGGCATTCAATGGCTCAAGAGGCTGATAGGGCGATGCTCCTGGCATTCAATGGCTCATGAGGCTGATAGTGTGGTTTGCCTGGCATTCAATGGCTCATGAGGGGTATAGGGTGATGCTCCTGGCATTCAATGGCTCATGAGGCTGATAGTGCGATGCTCCTGGCAGTCAATGGCTCATATTGTGTTTTGCAGTAATATGAACGTTGATTTCATACAAACATTCGGAATATATCCAAAATCGCTAATATCATTCAACAATTGTTATCACACTTATCACGAACACTCGCACGGCCGTAATTTCCTCTATTGTTATGTTATCTGACCCTGGTGCCTTTCCTTTCTGTATATGCTGTATTGCGCTCTCTACATCTGTCACCTGTATTGATGGCCTGTCACATTCGACCAGTTTAATTTAGCCTGGTCTGTCATTATCGTACAATTCGCCGACGTACTCTGTCCATCTTCCAACTAGATCATCGTGTCCCATCAAAACTGTCCCACCCTTTGCTTTCAAGTATCTGATGGGCGTGCGTGCCATTCTCCCTGTTAATTCATTTACTCCTTATATATATGTATAATTGTACATACTGCCTACACAAAAAACGATTCCTATTACCAGTTAAACAGAAGAGAGCAGGTCGTGGTCTTCAGACTTTGCACTGGCCACAATAGACTGAGGTACCACCTATTCAACAAATTGAAGATAGGTGGCACCGACGAATGCCCGTGTGGTACCGGGAAAATGACCGCTGAGCATTTGCTTCAAAACTGCCCCACATACGAGGATCAGAGAGAGCAGATGTGGCCATCACCAGTGGCAACACTAGACAAGCTCTTTGGCAGTGTCGACAGCCTTAGGATGACCGCTGCCTTTTTGGAAAAAATAATGGTTACTGTCTGACTGCGTACGATGAAGTATATTTGTCGAAGTGGTTTCTTGAGAGACTGACGGAACGGTTTGCATGTCATTCAATCAAAATCATTCAACTCCCTGCGGAGCATAGGTCTTTAACAAACACTCGTCAGTTTTTCCTGCCATTATTTCCTGCTCCCCCGTGTCTTTTCTGCCATTTTCAAATGTGTCCTTACTTTCCTTCAACTTCAATGCTGATAACATGTCACCAAATGCCACTAATATCTGATAACATGTCACTAAAGGCAACTAATTGCTAATAAAATGTCACTAAAGGCAACTAATTGCACAGTCTACTCCATTTAATGTAGAAGACCCTCCAACTCATTAATTTGCCGTTCACATAGACAATACATTGCGGAGTTTGTAATAGGCAGGTGTGTTTGAAAGACATTCAGAAACAATTTCTCAAAAAAAATTAATGTATGTAAGAATAGATAACTCTTTTTCCTTGGGGTTCGTTATGTTTGCAGTGCTGATGAAGGCTTAACATAAATTTGGCACTATTTAGCACTGGGTTTTGTTAGTGTAGAAGTAGAGCACTCGCTTTACAAGGCAAAGGTACGGGGCTCAACTCCCGCCACCGGCACAGTTGAGTAGACTGATCTATAAACGCAATGTGTTCGCCTTGGGTGTTGGATGTCGCGGGTTCAAAAAGGGTAGTGGTACGGTGGGTTCCATCCCACTGCAACATCCAAGGCAACGGGGAGGCAGACAGACTGGCAAAAAGAAGGTGCAAGACTACCATAACCAGATTCTAGTGTGACATACGAAGAGTCAAAACGGCTTATTATAGCTAGATACATGACCAAATGGGAAACCGAACATACCGGCTACACAAAAACGATGCCTTTTACCAGTTGAACAGAAGAGAGTAGGTCGTGGTCTTCAAACTTCGCACTGGCCACAATAGACTGAGGTACCACCTATTCAACAAGATGATAGGTGGCACTGACGAATGCCCTTGTGGTACCGGGAAAATGACCGCTGAGCATTTGCTGCAAAACTGCCCGACATACGAGGATCAGAGAGAGCAGATGTGGCCATCACCAGTGGCAACACTAGACAAGCTCTATGGCAGTGTCGACAGCCTCAGGATGACCGCTGCTTTTTTCGAAAAAATAAAGGTTGATGTCTGACTGCGTACGATGAAGAAGAAGAAGAAAAAGGATGTCGCGGGTTCGAATTCTGGTGGAAACCTGAATTTTTGTTTCATGTGGATCGGGTTATACAATATCCCCAAATCTTTGGGTAGTGAGATCGAACTGCCGTGTGCAGTGTCGAGCACGTTAACAATTCAATGGCAGTTGGAAATCGAAAAGAGAAGGCTTAACGGCCGCTACCCGGACACAATTCCAGTTAAAAATCTACCCAAATTATTTGTACCTTTCCCCGGATGGTTTGTTAAGAGCAGCTATGCGTGACGCCGAACTTGCTGCAGGTCTACTTAGCTCTAGTGTGTGAGACTTTTAAGATGGACTTGCACATCGGTTAAACCACCCTTCAAGAAACTGGTTGTATACAGACTGTAGAGTTTTCTAAACCAGTATAAAGACGTAAAGTTAAGTTAAATTAGGTTAACTTAAAGAAAACCCGTCTCTCCATTTCACACAAGTTGTAGATTAGTAATCTTAAAAGTCTCTTACACCTAGGCTTAAATTGAAATTTTAGAACAGCAAGGAAAAGATATTCAGAAACTCAATAACAAGGTGCTGGTTATCGCTTCGTAGATAATGTAATAACGATGCTGTGACAGGTCTTGAGTATCCTCCGGAGACAGCTGACGTAGACATTGACAGAAGACAGGACACGTAACAAATTCTGGCATTTAATGAAAGATTACAACAAACTGACAGGACGTCATGTTTTACACGTTAATAACGAGAACCATTATAATTTGATAATCTGATGGAAAAAAATCAATCAGATCTGAGAAAGGATTTATAAAAACTTGGAACTTCGATTGAAATGTCACGAAAATTGTTGAAACTAGTCTTAGCAACTAGGCGGAGACAATAATATGTTGGTATCGCCTCCGCGTGTTTGTTGTAATCTGAGATTTTTGTGATAACAGTGTTATTATTTTTCTGGAATGTGATAATTTGTGGGGAAAGGGGGTTCGTGTGTGGTATCACATGTTTCTGGTATTGTAACTAGTAAGTGGATATTATGTGAGTGGGTTTGTTATTGGGACATAGGGGCAGATTGTTGTTTATTCATAAGTCTGATAGTGAAAGTGCTGTCAGGGATGAAATGTTAAAGCGTGGCCTACTTTAGAAAGGCTGTCTGACTCACCGGTAAAATCTCTTTAAAAGTCACATTCAACCGCGAACTAAATAGCGGAACTCATATTGTGCCAAGGTCTATAATCAATCTATGCTCCAAAGAGAAATAAAACAAATTCACGATCCAAACACAACAAATCACAACTGACATTGATTCTTTTACAGAATCCTGCTTCAAAGCAACTGCATATCCATCTTTGTTTCCCGAACACGCTATTATAGTTGCACTGGTTGACACATGCAAGTTCTGGCATTTAGTCAGCCGTTGCTTGTGACGTTTCAAAGGGGTTTCTCCGTGAGTCATAAGACGTGTATCTACAGTAGGTTGTAGTTAAGGACTCCATTGTACCATGCAACAGCTTTATGTCAGGCTGGTTGGTCAGTTTCTTTCTACACTGCTTTTCATTTTCTAGTACGAAGTCAGGTATATTTTTACTGGTCGGTAGACTGGAGTGTTTGAAACGTGATGTTAAACTGTATCTAAGCCGAGAGAAGGAATATAGAGAAGCAGTGTGTAATAGAAGCTATAAAGAACAGATAAGGTTGGTGAAGGAATAGAAAGGCAAAAGAGAATAGCAGTGAAAGAAGAGATGGACAGAAGAGAAAAGTAGTGTAGGGAGAGGGAGAAAAAAAGAAGAGTGATGAAAGAATAGAGAGAATAAAGAATAGAATACACTTCAGCGACCCCAACCTCAACACCTTATTTGCATTTTCTGATCTTGCACAAGCTGCTCAGTTCTGAGCCACAAGTCTTCGTTAGCAACCTCATCATGCTAAACTGTTCAACAGTATCACTTACAAAATCTCACCATACTAAAAGTCCAAAAGTGTGAAGTCCCAGAGATGTTCATTAGGGTTTGGATTAGGTGAGTAGGTTGGCCAGTCCATTCTGGTGACAGGTTGAGATTAGGTGAGTAGGCTGGTCATCCTGGTGACAGGTTGAGATTGGGTGAGTCGGATGGTCAGTCCATCCTGGTGACAGGTTGAGATTAGGTGAGTAGGCTGGTCAGTCCATCCTGGTGACAGGTTGAGATTAGGTGAGTAGGCTAGCCAGCCCACCCTGGGGACAGGTTGCTACTGGAGGAAGTCATTAACAGCATGAGCATCTCTTGGACCTCTTGAGACGATAAGCCAGAGATAACCATCCACCAGGCGGGGACCTGAACCAATTCTTTCTAAACATTCTGCAGAAGGGACCGACAAATCTCTAGCACACTTTTAGAAGATTGGTTTTATCTACTAGGCATTGCTGCATGGCTGTATCAATGCACGTGGAAGTCATACATGTTAATTACTAATAACCAGCAATCTCTCATGAGACTGTCACACTTTGATGTCAAAATTACTGAAGGAGCAGAGTTTTAGAAAGAAGTGTGTTTCCAAATAACCAGCAATCTCTCATGAGACTGTCACAATCAAACAACAGCTCCTTCCAGACAAGATCGTTCTTCGCCATGAGACTGCCACACTCTGATTCTGATGTCCAAATAACTAAAACAACAATTTAAATAAATATAGCTGACTTTTTTTTATACGGTGAGATTTTGTGAAGTATTTTTTATCTTATTTTGAGTAGTATATTTCAACCCAAATATTTTTCGTAAATATTTTAAAAAAATATTTTTGTTTGGTCTTTCCTGATTTTACTGACGAAGGCACACACTTGTCTAGCTCAGACCGTAGTCCTTTTGGCGACATCAGGACCTTTTGGCCAGTTTATGGATCTGTGTGTGTATCTATTTGCAATGTGTTCTACTATGGCAGTTTTGCAGTACAGTAGCTGTGTCAATCCTGTCTGTGCGTGGAAAAGTGGTCATAATGAGAAAAATCCCCGACATGTCCAGTCAAACTGGACAGGAAATAATTGTGGGCCTCTGAACTTCTCTGTTAGTGCCAATCCTGATCTCCATGGAAGCCCTGTTGCAAAAATAAGTTTGTAACTAATTCAATATCCCCCAGTGGATCAGAGAGACCTTTACTGGGAACGACAGAATAAAACCATGCAGCCCCTCTCTTGTTGTTGAAGACGGTTAATGATGTTTGTAGATGGGTTTAGCTATCTCATTATGTAGAATAGTGGTACAGGTTACACAACACAAGAGCGCGCATTATCTTTTTTTATGCGGGCCTTCTGTAGGAAAGCACCAACAACAACAAAAAACTTTAAGCGGGCTCGACTCCTTCCAATCGGGTTTTCCCCATTTAGCTCAGTCTCTCTCGGCAGATGGGAACCCCGTCGGTCGAGAGCATCGCACAAAGCACGAAAAAAGCAGCAACAAGGATAGCCTTATACTTCATGGGGATGCCAGTTGAGAAGACGACGAAGAATTAATACTATGAATTTTACATCTGAGACCGCCTTAACAGGGGCATTCATCGCGTCGGACTTCAAATCCTTACTTCGGTAAGGTTTACAAAGACCGGCTGAAACATGTGTGGATAGAATCTGCAACGGCTTAAAACATGTGTGGATAGAATCTGCAACGGCTTAAAACATGTGTGGATAGAATCTGCAACGGCTTAAAACATGTGTGGATAGAATCTGCAACGGCTTAAAACATGTGTGGATAGAATCTGCAACGGCTTAAAACATGTGTGGATAGCATCTGCAACGGCTTAAAACATGTGTGGATAGAATCTGCAACGGCTTAAAACATGTGTGGATAGAATCTGCAACGGCTTAAAACATGTGTGGATAGCATCTGCAACGGCTTCAAACCTCCAGGGACTGATGTCAATATACTGTTGTGGTCATGCTGGATTTCACGGAAACAAGACAGCTGACATCATGACTTAACAAGCACGCATTAAGACACATTAGATACGGCTAGGAGTGACGTTTTGAAGTCTGTAAATGACCGCCTGTTGGATAGGACACAGGATAGGACACAGGATAGGACACAGGATAGGACACAGGATAGGACACAGGATAGGACACAGGATAGGACACAGGAACACAGGATAGGACACAGGATAGGACACATGATAGGACACAGGATAGGACACAGGATAGGACACAGGATAGGACACAGGATAGGACACAGGATAGAACAATATATTTTTAAAAGATGCCCATTGCAACTAAGGATGTCGACATCATCCGATGGGTTTCTTGTGATGACGTAGCTTCTGCTTTTGGAACCTATGGATAATGTGAGGAAGTTACTGCGCTGGTTATCAACCTTACTCTCTTGTCCCAAGCTGCCTTTGACCAGTGACAGTATATGTCAAGACGAAGGAAGTAACTCATGATACTTGAGACTCGTTTATTGCTTTGAGAGGCAAGTGTTGTACCTATCGACGAGAGTTACCGCCCACACAGCAATAGATGAGACCGCATTCCACCGGCTGCAAAACTTTAATATCATTCGAAGTTAAAGCTAAGTTTGGTACACGAAAGATCGGAGCAGAAGAGTGTACAACCAACGACCTACAGAAACCGTCAGCATCCCCCATCCTTTGTTACTTGCTGAGAAAGCTTGAGCACCTATGGGTGTGCCGGCGTGCAGTAAAATCCAGTCTTAGAAACAGAACAGAATTCAGTGGACATTTAATGTATGCTAGACAAGTCTCGTGCAGCGGCAGTGGCGTAATGCTAACGTATTGCGTTCTCAGTGTCGTCTAAAACAACGCTAGCTTATTTATGAGGATCGGGTGGCCGAGAGATTAGCAAAACTGTTGCGTCATCCAGAAGACAAGTGTTCAAATCCACTTTAGTGCTGCGGGGGTAGAGCAGCTAATTGCAACCGAATACAGACGCAGGGAAAATCAAAACTTATTTGTAAACATAAACAGAACAAAAATAATGACCACCAACAAAACAAGAAGTCAACATAAATTCAAAATCGGAATGTGTAGGAAAATTACATGTCTCGAACATCGAATCTCTTGGCTCCAGAATTGACTTCAATGGCGACTGCTCAAATTAAATTAGAAGGAGATTGGAAATTGAAATGCAGATACCATCTAATCTGATAAAACTTTTCTATTTTACCAGCACACCAACAAAAGTGAACATTTGGAGAATTTGTGTTTTTCCTGTGTCAGCATTTGTGTGCGAAACATGGAACAGTTACCCAAACTTTAATGATGAGAATCCAAGATTGTTCAGTCTAGATGTTATAGGATAGTACTCAGAATAACATGAACCCAAACAAAGAAGAATGCAGATATTCAACACGAGTTCGGAATAGAGGAAAAATGGTTGTACCCAAACAAAGAAGAATGCAGATAGTCGACACAATTGTGGAATAGAGGAAAAATGGTTGTACCCAAACAAAGAAGAATGCAGATATTGGACACGAGTTTCGGGATCAAGATGCTGAGCAGCACATGAGCTGCAGTGGTCAGCAACCCATAGCTGACTGCTAGCGTCAGGGCCAGCGAACCATAGCTGCCAAGACCCTTCTACACCTCCACGCGGTGATCCTGGATAACAGGCTGCAGCAGGGCAGACTGGCTAAGGAGAAGGGATCGAAGAGGGAATGCTAACCCGGTACTCAAAAAATGCTTGCTGAAGTCGGATGTGTTGGACCGCAAGGTGCAAATATCGCAGCCAAGCTGTAAACTGCAACACAACGCATTCCGTTCTCTGGACTACATTCTGCTACTTACCCTTTCAGGGTTTGGTAGTGGGAGATTGAGAACGAACGAAGAAAAAGAAGAAGAAGAAGAAGGACACGAGTTTCGGAATAGAGAAAAACTGGTTGGACCAAAACAAAGAAGAAGGCAGATATTCGACACGAGTTCGGAATAGAGGAAAACTGGTTGTACCCAAACAAAGAAGAAGGCAGATATTCGACACTAGTTCGGAATAGAGGAAAACTGGTTCATAAATTCCACAATAAACAAAACATTCAAACAATTTTGCCATACCTAAAGACGCAGCGGTCTTAATAGAACGGTAATGGATTAAATGGTGATGAGTGAAAGAGACAGCCCACAACAGCGATCACACCAAGATGTCAAGGAATGCTTTGAAATGACTTTGGAGCAGGCTAAAGATATCTACTACTTTCAGACAGGCTGTGATGGGAGCAACTTTCTGCAAGGACATGCTAAATGATAATGACAACTTATATTAATATATATGCACATAAATATGTAACAAGGGTCGTATATAAGCCTAGCCTACCTACCGCATGACGACTGATAAGCTAGCTTCTTCCTTTCTCTGGCATGAAACGACTCCCAGGGAACTCCAGCAATGGGATTAAACGTCGCGAGGATAACGAGCTCCGAGGAAAGAATGTAGAGGACACCTCTCAAGAAAGGAATGAACGAAAGCGCGAAACGGTTTGCGTTTGAATCCCGTGAGTTTCAAGTATTCTCTTGTCTCAAGGGAGGAGAGAACAGGAAATAGTCATATCGGAGATGATTAACTCTGTGTACACGCTGCGCACCTCAAATAACCATTAACAGCTGGATATTCGCAGCTGTTGAAGCAAATAACCTTCCTTCGCCCAAAGACAACAGGCGAATCGACTGTTTGTTTACAATTATATAGACCACCAACAACGATGAAGATCTTGAGCAATGTGTGTTGGCCCTGACACAGCTCTCAGCAAAATATACAAGGTTGTTCATACAGTGGATCCAATCCCACTGCAACATTGAAGGCAATAAAGCTGCAGACAAACTAGTAAAGTGTGGAGGAGCATCCCCACAAACAGACCTGAGTATCACATATAATGAGGCCAAGACCATAATTATCACCAACTTCACATTAAAATGGGCTGATCGACACCCCGACTTCCGAAAAGAAGGCAGCTACTTTATCTTAACTAGAGAAGAGCAAGTCACCATCTTCAGGCAGAACTGGGCATAACAGACTAAATGGTCATCTTTACAACAAAATGAGGATTGGGACAGATGACAAGTGTCCCTGTGGGGAGCATATCATGACCGTGGAACACATCCTGCAAAGCTGCACGCTCACGCAGGAAAAGAGAGAACATTACTGGCCTCGCGAGACAGATATGAGACAAAATATGTATGGAGATAAAACAGCCTTACAAACAGCAGTGTGATTTGTAAGAGAAACCGGGACCTTGATCTGAGGATGAACGAAGAAGAGGAAGAAGAAGAAGAAGAAGAGGAAGAAGAAGAAGAAGAAGAAAAAGAAGAAGAAGAAGAAGAAAAAGAAGACATACACCACCAAAAATATCTACACCTGAAGAAGCTGTAAAGAGCAAGAACTATGATTGATTTTTTAACGAAGGGTGGCCCTCGAATTGTGAACAATTGGGGAGCACTGGTTTTTTCGATTCTCAAGCTTTTCATTCCAACTTTCGTGGTTTCCTCAAGCTTTTCATTAGAACTTTCGTGGTTTCCTCAAGTTAATTATCTTTCGATCCTTGAGAAGCTTTCCTCGTTTTATAAATAGCAATAATGATGATAATTAACGTAATAAAACTGAAGAAAACTGATTCATTGCTAATTCTTGTAAGCTTTGTAATGTCTGGCAACCGTAGATTACAATTTTTATGCCAGTGATATATTCCATACATAATTTCTTGTAGCCTTCAAGGACGTTCGTTAAATTGGGCGTTTACGATATCAAAAATGTCGGATGATTTGATATTTTCTTTTCTAAGAGGGAAATGAGAGAAAGTAGAAATATGTAAATAGTTAATATATGAAAGTAACCACTGACCAAGTGGTTGGGATATCTTTCTGCTTGTCTCGATGACACGGGTTTCAATCTCGTTTCTAGCTCTTGTTTAGGCCTTGGCTATTTAAATTAAACTGAAATTTAAAAAAAAATATAGCTTGCACACCTATTTATGGCTTTCATTGAAAGTGGCTTTCGCCGAAGTGTCCTTTATTCCCCAATCTTGCTAAACATACATTTGGAACGACAGTATATTAAAGCCGCTAGTCACAGCCTAGCACAAGGATCTTAAACTAAATTTAACCACATCGCCGCATGAGGACAAGGTTAATGAGCTGTACCTCAGTAGAGATCTATATTTTTCTTGTTCTTCTTCTCCGTTATCTAGAACATTATACATCTCGCTGTATTACTGCCTGTTTATTTCAGTTGCTTGACAAATTACTTTCTCCATCTTCAGTACGGTAAAATATTAAAATCTGTGGAGAATCATGAAGGAAATGGGGTTTTCTTTGCATATAGTCCTTCTCATTGAAACATTATACCGAAATCAACAAGCCGCTGTCTGGGCAAACATCGGATTGGTTTGCAGTACAAAAGGGAGTCCGACAGGGATGTATTCTATCATCTTATCTGTACAACATATACGCAGAATGTATAATAAGAAAGGTTCGATAAAACAAGAATATTCAAAGTCTCGACCCATTTATGATTGGGGGGTACGAGATTCCAGAGTAACAATATGCAGATGACACAGTGATACTATCAAGACGTGCATAAAGGTTAGAGCAGCTACTTTCAGCCGTTAATGGACATAGTAAAGATTAAAACCTGTTCATAAACATAAATAAAACAATGATAAAGACCACAAAACACAATGTCAGCATAAATTTACAGTGGGTGGTGAGGAAATAGATCAGGTCATACATTTTGAATATATGGGCTACAGAATTGACAAAAATGGCGACTACTCGAAATAAATCAGAAGAAGACTAGCTATGGCAATGCAGAGACTGAACAGCCTGAAAAAAATATGGCAGAGCACCAACAAAATGATAAAAGTAAAAGTCTTGAGAGCCTGTGTTTTTCCTGTGGCAGCTTATGGCTGTGAATAATGGACGATTACCAAAACGTCTAGACAAAGAATCGAATCCTTCGAGTCAAAATGTTACAAAAAGATCCTCAAAATACCCTGGACAGAGAAAAAAAACAAATGTAGACATTCGGCAAGAGCATAGAGGAGAACTGGTTTATCAATTTCATTTTGGCTAGAAAATGCAAATACTTTGGTCGCATCAAGAGACACAACGGTCTTGAGAGAACAGTGATGGAAGGTATGGTGCCAGGCAAAAGAGGAAGGGGTAGACCAAGAAGACGATGGCACCAAAATATCCAGGAATGACTGGGTATGATCGGCGCGGAGGCTGGAGTTTTGGCAAGAGGATGAGTTTCTTTCAGACAGACTGTGATGGGAGCGACGTTCTACAGAGGACATGCTACATGATGATGATGATCTTCAGTACTATGTGAATCTCATTCATCAAGTGACGTGTCCATGTTATTGTTCTAAACTTAACTTCTTTAAACTGGTTTAGAAAGCTCTGCTAAGTCTACATACAACCGGTTTCTTTTATATACACTATATCTAAAAACAACTATGCGCATCCAATCTATTCTTGAATGCATTAATTGGCCCTGCCACTACTATTTCCTGCTGCAATATATTTCATGCATTCACCTGGCTAAAAATAACATTTCATTGTATCTGATCTGGACCTTTCTTTAATTAACGTGTGGCTGTGGGCTCTTGTTCTTGTATGTGGTTGTATTTTAAAGAAAAAAATGTGTCCGTCTAATTTATCCGTTCCTTTGATTATCGCATAAACCTCTTTTATGTCACCTCGAATTCTTCTGTTTACTAGACACTGTAGGCCGGCTTTTCTGAGTATTTCCTCATAACTATAATTCCGAAATCCCACTATCAGTTTTGTCGCTGTTTTTTTGTATCCTTTTCATCATGTGTATATCCCATCTACGATAAGGTCTCCACACCTGTACACAGTACTCGAATCTACGTCTAATTAATGCTTTATACAGTTTAATTATCACTTCTATGCTACAACGTTTAATATTTCTTTTTATTCAACCTAACATTCCATTTGCCTTTTCCACAGCCATCTGAACTTACTCATTCACCTTACCTGTATGATTTATTATAAGCCCTAGATACTTTTCCTTTTCCATCTTTCTAAAAATGTTCTGTATTGTTGTTGTGGTTGTTGTTGATGATGATGATGAATGCGCACAAAGGGTAGATTTATTTCTCTTATGCGACCTTAAAAAGGTCGTTTAGTGGCGGCTTGCGGTAGCTGTTCGCACATACCGAGCGTGCTGCTGAAGGCAGACCGATGTCTTCCAGTCTGGTGTGCTAGGCTTGTCTTTATTTCCACAACTCTATCTACTACCGTTGGGACCACCAAGTTAGCCAGACTGAAGCAGTCTGTTTGAAAGTAGGTTACTTTGTCAGTAAGTTCACCTGACCAAGACTAACTTTGTCTGATCAGAACATATTGTCTGACCAGACGTTAGTCTCCTTCCCAATCCAGCCACATCATTTTGCCTAGCCATCCATCGTTTGGTTGGGGTCACGAAACTGAAACTATTTCAGAACAGATTTTCTTTCTAGACAAATTAAGTAATAAATCAATCTACAGTGAGACAAGTAGTGAAACAATCCGCCAAGGCTTCCAGGGCTACTACGCTCTATGAAGAATTCTCCAAAGAATGCGGTCATTTTCAGCCCCCGAATGACAGGGTCACGTGTTTAAAATGTCGAGACGTGACGTCCTGAGAAAGACCGGCCACATTGCCGAAAAAAGAGAGGTGGCGCCGATCTAGCGTTAAGGAAATTTCAAGTTGTGTTCGTCATGGGATCTTTATGAAAGTGACCAAGTCCTGCCAGCGAACCCCAAGGATACAATATTTGTTTTACATGTGAAAAACCTCGAACCGCTTCCACTCTTTCTCTAGGACAGCCCAGCTATCAGTGTTAAGCTCAATTCATCAATTTAAAATCTCCAACTCATGCAGGAAACCTGCTACCCCATCCTCTCCTTCCTCTATCTACAAGTGTTACATTTGTATACGATATAATTGACGAGGAAGCTAATTTAGGAAAATACTTATCAATCCTTCTGCAGAGCAAATTTATGTTTAAAAACTATTTTTTTTTGGGGGGGGCGGGGCGGGGGGGGGAGGAGGAAAACGTGTAATTGGTACTAAATATTGTAGTCTTTTCATAATGTGTGCCTTCATTAGTGACTAAGGACAGGCAACATAATAGTAAATTATGAGAGAGCGATTTTATTTCGTGAAACAAAAATAAAGTGGCCTTCTTCCAACAAGGATAGAACACTGGTGTTTTTTTTTAGAAGAATTTGCTAAAAAAAAAAACGCACACACAAGAAAACAGATTTAAACGTCGTAAAAAACATGAACAGTTTACAATTTGTCAATAATTAAACAATAGCGATGAAAACCGATAGACGTGAATATCAGTTGGACATTGAGACTTAAAAATATATTTTTTAAGGTTACTTCATGCTTTTCTAGTGCTATAAACACTTTCTGTTATAAGACCTGCAAACTTGTTTCACAATCTCTGTTTAGCAAAGTAAATTCAATGTTAATCGATATTGTCTCTCTAAGACAATTGGTTTAAATTGAAATAAGACTGAGGGTCGCTTAGAACAGGTATAATGGTATTTGGGCCGCACCTCAGGAAGTCATGAATCATACGCCTTCTTCTGTTTCCTTTCTCTTCTTCTTTTGCTACTCCTTCTTCTTCTGCTTTTTCTCCTTCTTCAACTACTACCTCTTTTTCTTATTATTATTATTTTTCTTCTTCTTCTTCTCTTCTTCTTTTTCATCATGATCTTCTTCTTCTTCTCATTGTTATTATTATTATTCGTATTATTGTTATTATTATTATTCATCTGCATCTTTTTCTCTTTCCTCTCATCCGTAATTAATTAGGTCATTTCGGTTACTTCAACTCGCTGTATTATCAATTGTCTGTTAATGTCCCATAAGACATTTCTCTTGCAGACAAATCCTTAAGAACTGTTTCCTTTCTCATTTCTCCAGCGACATCATTTCGTCTAGCCACCCATCGCGTTTGTGACGACGAACATTACGCTGATTGTGTACATTTGTTGATTAACCTTTACAGTCTAGGCTAATTGATTAGACCTTTCTTAGCCCTTTACAGTCCGATCTAATTGATTATACCTTTCTTAACCCTTTACAGTCTAGGCTAATTGATTACACCTTTCTTAACCCTTCACAGTCCGGTCTAATTGATTAGGCTTTTATTGACCCTTTACAGTCCGGTCTAATTGATTATACCTTGCTTAGCCCTTTAAAGTCCGGTCTAATTGATTAGATCTTTCTTAACCATTTACAGTGAGGTCTAATTGATTAGACCTTTCTTAACCCTTTAACGTCCGGTCTAATTGATTATACCTTCTAAAAGACATTGTAAGTATCAAACGTCACTCGTAAACTCCGTGAAAACAAGCAAACTATAAAATGCGTACATAAACGTTTCTTCCAATCTACAAACGTTCTCTATTTGAAGGACGTAATTAGAGATACCAGAAGATAAAAGTGCAGCTGACAAAGACGTGTAGAGTAATTTGCCAAAGTAGATATTCTCAGCTGGGGAGTCGAGAAATTGGCCAAAATAGAAATCAATAAAGAGTGACCTCAGAAAGTTAGTGTATGCAGGTGGATATGAGCAAATAATCCAGGTAAGAAAGGTCAATCCAGTTATCTGTCAGACAGTGTCATCGAGGTTGAATTTTTCGATTCTACATGTTACGAGATCTCAGTCTGTTATGATTTATAGTTATTAGATAGCATTATTGCGAAATTGTTCTGACTTACTATAAGTCAGGTACTTTTTTACAGCTGGATAAGATATAGCGTGCCGTGACTGACAACCGAACCAGGATCTTTTCCTGTGAAGGACATTTGCACTTCCACCCGTTGTGCCAGACAATGCTTCTCTGAAACACGCCTAGTAGGACCATATCCTCACTGATATGATGTAGTCATCAAACAATGCTTCTCTGAAACACGTCTATTAGGACCGTATCCTGACTGATATGACGTAGCCATCAAACAATGCTTCTCTGAAACACGTCTATTAGGATCGTATACTGACTGATATGCGTAGTCATCAAACAATGCTTCTCTGAAACACGTCTATTAGGAACATATCCTGACTGACATAACGTAGTCATAACATGATTAGTTCATGTATTCCGTGTGGTTTATAGTTAACACCAAAACTTAATTTTTATAAACTAATTTTTAAGATTCTGAAGTCTTCTTCTTCTTCTTCTGCGTACACAGTCAGACAGTAACCATTATTTTTTCGAAAAAAGCGGCGGTCATCCTGAGGCTCTCGCCACTGCCATAGAGCTTGTCTTGCAGAGATTCTGAAGTCTGAATGCAACTCATTTCTTCTACGCAATTTGATCTAACATTAACTATGGGCATCCAAACTGTTCTTCAATCCATTAATTGAACCACCCTCTGGGCCAAAGCATTCAATGCACTCATCACTCTCTGACTAAAAACATATTTCCTATAACTAATCTGGACCTTTCTTTAATTATTAGTTCAACTGTGTTCACCTGTTAGTGAAGCCGACTGTACTTTGGACAAATTGTAATACTCTAATTTATTTTTTCTTTTATAAACCTGTATTAAATATTATCTATATATATTTATATATCTTTTAAAACTGTATTAAATCACCTCGAATTCTTTTTTTTTCTCCCAGACACTGTAGACTAGTTTATCCGAGCCTTTCCTCATAACTATAATTCTTAAATCACACTTTCAACTTTGTCGCTCTTCTTTTCATCCTTTCATGCTTATACCCCGTCTACGAGAAGGACTCCCCATGTGAACGCAGTATTCTAATCTAGGTCTAACTAATACTTTATACGGTTTGACTACAACTTTCTTATATGTTTAATCTTTCTTTATCATACCTAACATTACATTTCCCTTTTGATAGAGCAGCCAACAACAAGCACAACTCTCCTTAGTCGCCGCTTACAACATATCTGGTAGGTTACAGTGCAACTATTTTCCCCACCCCTCTCAGACCTTGGTTCCACACAACCGCTAAGAACATTGGAAGACACAATATCGTTTACAAGAATGTAGCTCGAGATGCGAGCGACAAGAAATAGATTAGGTAGAACGGCGCAGGAGCAGAGTTGATGTCGTATTAATCATTCCAGAAACCTATTATTGCCAAATCTCTGACATTCCACACAGTTTATAGACATAATTCACGATTATTTCATACACGATTAATAATCTCCTTTGGCAAGATCCAACCCAGTTGACGCCTGTAATATTCGATATGTAAGGAATAATTTTCCATTCTATTAAGGCACACTTTTAAATTATGAATTTTTTTTGCAGGCCAAAACTGCATGTCTCACAAGAAATGGTTGGTTTCTTTTGAATTTTGCGTTCTGCTAGTTTTTGTTAATTTTAATGACTTGTTAAGCGTCAGAAAAGGCAGTAGAAGAGATTGACAGGCATGTCGAAGACATGAAATTGTTTGCAGTGTATTACGTTTCATAAGGAATCTTTAATCGCTCTTGAAGCAAAAGTACTCAGGGAAATTACGTGGGTTCATACTGCTGTGGCCATGTTGGTAATCGTGGTCATGAATCTGATTTTGTTGCTGATGCTGAAATAACTATTTACTCATTGCAAGGGAGGACGGTGACAGCCCCAGTCAGTTGTGTCTTGATGATGTAACTTGTGCTAGCGCTGTATGGGTCTGGTATGATGGATCTGAGGCTGTCATTGACCCTCTCTTTACTGATCAGAGGGTCAGTACTGATGAGGGTAGTTGATTTCACTAGTTCCGTCCCACTGCAGCCCTACTCCCTCTGTTTCTATCCTCTGCTGTTTACTTAAAACACCTCTGGAGAAGTGCATTAATAAGGATGCTGGAACATGATTGTTATATATATTCTGCACGATATCTGCTTGTGAACGGGATGTGTAGAGAAAAAGCTAGTAGTATTGACTTCCATGCAAGCTGCTTCAGTAGATTGTTCAAAATACAGTGGCATGATAGGGCACTGAGATCCTCATGAAGGCAAAAATGCAGAGCATCTACATCGTGCGTATCCCAGACAACCGCATCCTCAAACAACTAATGTTGTCCATCACAAGTGATGAAGACCACTCTCTTTGTTCAGCCGTGTGGACAGACGTATCTCTTGCTGAGTCCGCTAAAATGGGTGACTTGCGCGGTGATTTGGATTAAAGTGAGGAAGAAACTGCGCCTTTTGTCAACCTCACTCACAGAGCCTAAGCTACCTTTTGCCAGTGGCAAGACATTCATCGAGACGACTGGAGATAGCATAGGATGCAGATTGTGCCTCAGGATTACCACCGAAGCCTTTCCGTAAACAACAAATGTATGGTGAGCTTAAAGAGCAATTGCGTCTGGTCGGTGGCCAAATGAAGCGCTTTAAAGACTCCCTCAAAGTATCAGCGTGTCAGAGCTACTATGTTATGATGTTATGTATGTTCCCAGGTATTTGCATCTTCCATCTGATGTTATGTTTGTTCCCAGGTATTTGCATCTTCCACCTGATGTTATGTATGTGCCGAGGTATTTGCATCTTCCATCTGATGTTATGTATGTGCCGAGGTATTTGCATCTTCCATCTGATGTTATGAATGTGCTCAGGTATTTGCATCTTCCATCTGATGTTATGTATGTGCCGATGTATTTGCATCTTCCATCTGATGTTATGTATGTGCCGATGTATTTGCATCTTCTATCTGATATTATGTATGTGCCGATGTATTTGCATCTTCTATCTGATATTATGTATGTGCCCAGGTATTTACATCTTCCATCTAATATGTATGTGCCCAGTTATTTACATCTTCCATCTGATGTTATGTATGTGCCCAGTTATTTACATCTTCCATCTGATGTTATGTATGTGCCCAGGTATTTAACGTGTTAACCTATCTCAAATCGGTCCCTTCGCTTTGACGCAGGATTTTGGAGAGACCGGTGTCTAAGTCACTACTATCATCACAGATTTAAAAACAAAAATTAAACTGAGGTCTTTGTTTTCACTTTGCTGAAGCAGTATTTACCATTTCCTGCCAGTAACAACATAGTTGAACAAAATAAGACAATTAGATAGCATGAAAACATAACATAATTTACCAGGACAATTTGACGACACATAACAGTATCATCATCATGAAGCATGTCCTTTGTAGAAAGTCGCTCCCATCACAGTCTGTCTGAAAGAAACTCGTTCCCTTGGAAAAACACCAGCATCCGCCACAGTCGTAGCCAGGCACTCCTGGATATCTTGGTGCCATCGTCTTCTTGGTCTACCCCTTCCTCTTTTGCCTGGCACCATACCTTCCATCACCGTCCTCTCAAGACCGTTGTGTCTCTTGATGTGACCAAAGTACTTGCATTTTCTAGCCAAAATGGAATTGATAGACCAGTTCTGCTCTATGCTCAACTCTTGCCGAATGTCTGCATTTGTTTTTTTCTCTGTCCAGGGTATTCTGAGGATCTTTCTGTAACATTTTGACTCGAATGATTCGATTCTTTGTCTTCTGATCATAAACAACTGCTGCCTTGCAGATAGGCTGGGGACAGCCAAAGGCTAAGGAGGGCATCCCTACAGAAACGCCTGTTGAAATCGGATGCACGGGGCCGCAAGCCTAACAAAACAGTGCAACGTAAATCACAGTATGATGGCAGTACAACCTATTAGAAAAACGCATGGCGCTCATCCTGCGGAGTCCCGCCAGGCAGCGATAGTGCCGGGCCTCACGCCTCGAAGGGGCCCACCCTTGACTACTGGTGGTCACCCACCCATGTGTCGTGGAGTCAAGGCACATGGCTATGGGGCAACTTCTATTGGCCAAAACCTCAAGACCCTCAAAATACTACAGTGGAATGCGGAGGGAGTCATTAACAAAAAACTTTCCCTAACACACCACCTGCATGAAGGCAAGATTGACGTGGCATGTATCCAGGAAACGCACCTCAACAATAACCATAAATTCTCAATCAGAGGATATCAGACCTTCCGTCTAGATAGAGAAGGCCACAAAGGACGGGTCCTGATACTGACCAGAAACTGCATACCGAGTAGCGCGGTATCTGTCAATCACACCGGACAAGCAGAAATTGTAGGAGTTGACATAATGGCTCAAGAGACGAAGCTCCGCATTTTCAATCTGTACGGACCACCAAACAGAGACCTATCGCTCTCGAGTATGGAGGTCAGAGACTCCAACTGCATAGTAGTTGGAGATTTCAACAGCCACTCGGAGAGATGGGGATACTCTGACACAGACAGCAGAGGTGACGAAGAGGAAGATTGGGAGATAGATGCAAATCTCTCCCTAATCAATAGGCCGGAGGATAGCCCTAGCTTCTATTCAAGAACATGGCATACCACCTCGACTCCAGATTTGGCCTTCTCCACACAGGACATACACCATAAAATAGACCGCCAGGTGCTAAACCAACTGGCAGGTAGCGACCACAGGCCGATCAGGCTAACCATTGACATGGAAGTAGGCCCACAGGAAACAAATCCGCTCCCACGTTGGAATTACAAACGAGCCGACTGGGACAGATTTGCAATCCTGACAGATGGGCTGTGTGAAACCATCAACACACGAAACACCAAAATGAAGCCCATGGTAGAGAGCCTAAGCAAGGCAATAATGCAAGCCGCCACTGAAACCATCCCAAGAGTAGCTGGGAAAAACTATAAGCCCTACTGGAATGATGAGTTGCAGAAAGTGGAAGATGCAGTAACAAATGCTAGGAACATGGCAGAGCGAGAAAAATCCACGGAGGCAAACATCGCCCTCAAAGCCGCCGCGGCGAAGTACAAACACACTCTCAAGCAAACAACAAGAGAAAGCTGGAAAAATAAAACGGAAAGTCTAAACCTGGACAAAGACGGGAACAAGCTATGGAAGCTAGTCAGAGCCATGAACGACGAAACCCCGTCAAATAAACAAATTACTATCAAGCAGGGCGAGAACTTGATCACAGGTAAGAAAGCCGCAAACGCCTTTGTCGATCACTATGCCAGAGCAAACCACATCGAGGTCCCTGCAGATAAGCATACAGACATTAGCGAAGAGCTAAAGGGACACAAAAACATGAATACAGCTCCTGAAGAGCACATGATGGCCAAACTAACAATGCGCGAAATGGAAGAGGCAATGAGAACACTAAAGAAAAGGAAATCTCCCGGAAAAGACGGGATAACAAACGAAATGCTGATGGGGCTGGGCAAAACAGCGAAGAAGAAACTGCTATCGGTTCTGAACCAAAGCTGGAAAAGGGGAATTGTACCACAGGCATGGAAAGATGCAATACTGGTACCAGTACCAAAAACAGGAAAGGACAAAACAGATCCAAATGGATACAGGCCCATAAGCCTACTGAGCTGTGTCGGCAAGCTGATGGAACGGATGATAAACACCAGACTGATGTGGCATCTGGAAGAAAAACGAATACTAATTCCACAGCAAGCCGGCTTTAGACAGCACAGATTCACTGAGGACCAGGTCATCCTCATAGCCCAAGAGATAGAAGATGCCTACCAGGCACAGAAACACACAGTAGCTGTTTGGGTGGATCTGGAAAAGGCATTTGACAAAGTCTGGAAAGATGGACTTAGAGTCAAGCTAAGAAGAAGTGATGTCTGTGGGAAGATGTACAAGTGGATCAACCACTACCTCAAACAAAGAACGGCCAGAGTCCAAGTACAAGGGCAGATGAGCAAAAAGGTGACACTCGAGCAGGGAATACCCCAAGGGGGAGTATTGTCACCCACACTCTTCCTGGTATATATAAACGATATTACAGAGAATATACCAAGAAGAGTCCATAACTCAATGTTTGCAGACGATCTGGCTATGTGGACCTCTGAAAAGAATCTCACCATAGCAAGAAATCGGATGCAGACGGCCCTAACATCGCTGGAAGAGTGGGCGAACTCATGGCTGGTCAAAATAAACGAGGAGAAAACCACATGCACAATATTCTCGCTTTCATTAAAACCCCAAAGTACCAAATTAAGTCTAAATGGCAAAATCCTGCAGCCAAACGACAACCCAACCTATCTGGGAGTCACATTTGATTGGCGCATGACATGGAAAAGTCAGATTGAGAGAAACCGAATGAAAGCCAGAGAAAGAATGGCAATCATGAGGAAACTTGCTGGCACAAGCTGGGGAGCAGACGAAGGCATACTAAAGAAACTGTACACTGGAAGAGTGAGACCAGTTCTCGAGTATGGCATTGCGGCATGGACAACAGCAGCGAAGGCGAACTTCGATAAAGTTAACAAACTTCAAAACCAAGCCATGAGAATTATAACAGGTGGCATGAAGTCAACGCCAATTGTAGAACTTGAAAAGATTACAAAACTGCAATCCATGACCGATAGAAGAGACTGCAGAGCCCAGCTGCAGTCAGAGAAACTCCGAAGACTGACGGACCATCCAATGTACCAGAGACTAAACAATTTGGGAAATGGGACACTAAAGCGGAGAAACTTTGCAGAAATAGACAAAGCAAAGATGCACGAAGATCCCATAAACACACTAACAACACCAAAACCCATCACTACTGTACGAAAACCTACCTGGAGGCAGGATATATTTCCAGAGGTGGTAGAAAATATACCAGGTATTGCAAACAAAAACTGCCAGACTGAAAAAGAAAGGAGAGACACTACCCTAAGCTTCATAACGAAAAACTACCTGCTGACAGATGCTCTCGCCGTAGTCACAGCGCTAAAAAGCCAGAAAAACACTGAGCTTAATGACTTAAGAGCAGCACTCTGCAAACTGTGCCAGCAGTCCGCACCAAAAAGGGTAGTGGTACAGTGGGTTCCGTCACACTGCAACATCCAAGGCAACGAGGAGGCAGACAGACTGGCAAAAGAAGGTGCACGACTACCACAAACAGATACCAGTATGACGTACGAAGAGTCAAAACGGCTTATCAAAGCCAGATACATGACCAAATGGGAAACCGAACATACTGGTTACACCAAAAACGATGCCTATTACCAGTTGAACCGAAGAGAGCAGGTCGTTGTCTTCAGACTTCGCACTGGCCACAACAGACTGAGGTACCACCTATTCAACAAATTGAAGATAGGGTGTACCGACGAATGCCCGTGCGGTACTGGTAAAATGACCACTGAACATCTGCTGCAGAACTGCCCGACATACGAGGATCAGAGAGAGCAGATGTGGCCATTACCAGTGGAACTGCAAGACAAGCTCTATGGCAGTGGCGAGAGCCTCAGGATGACCGCCGCTTTTTTCGAAAAAATAATGGTTACTGTCTGACTGTGTACGCAGAAGAAAAAGAAGAAGAAGATTCTTTGTCTAGAAGTTTTGGTAATCGTCCATGATTCACAGCCATAAGCTGCCACAGGAAAAACACAGGCTCTCAAGACTTTTACTTCTATAATTTTATTGGTGCCCTGCCATAATTTCTCCAGGCTGTATAGTCTCTGCATTGTCATAGCTAGTCTTCTTCGGATTTATTTCGAGCAGTCGCCATTTTTGTTAATTCTGGAGCCCAGATATTCAAAATGTGTGACCTGATCTATTTCCTCACCACCCACTGTAAATTTATGCTGACATTGTGTTTTGTCTGTGGTCTTTATCTTTGTTTTATTTATGTTTATGAACAGATTTTGATCTTTACTATGTCCATTAACGACTAAAAGTAGCCGCTTTCTGCACTTCTTTATAGTATCACTGTGTCATCTGCGTATCGTAACTCTGGAATCTCGTACTTCCCAATCGTAAATGGGTCGAAACTTTCTAATGTTCACGTCATCTCGAACATTTCTCATTATACATTCCGCATATATGTTGTACAGATAAGGTGAGAGGATAAATCCTGTCGGACTCCCTTTTGTACTGCAAACCAATCTGATGTTTGCCCAGATACTCGGACAGCGGTTTGTTGATCTTGGTTTAATGTTTCAATGAGATGGAATATGTGCAAAGGCAACCCCATTTCCTTCATGATTTTCTACAGATGTTGATGTTTTACCGTGTCGAAGGCCTTAGTGTAATCAATGAAACATGTGAACAGGTCTACATTAAACTCTCTGTATTTTTCATAGATATTCCTTGAATTGACTATGTGGTTCTGTGTCCCTCTGTCTTTCCTAAAACCTACCTGGACCTCGTGAATTTCAGATTCAAACCTTTTCTCTATCCTTCTTAACAGGATTCATAAGAGTATTTTGCTAGCGTGGCTGATCAGCGCGATAGTTCGGTAGTTCGTGCACAGCTTCAGGTTGCCTTTTTTGGGGAAGGGAATATAAATTGATTTCTTCCATGCTTCTGGCCACTCTGCAATATGCCATATCTGTTTACACAGCTTGTGATAGACTCGAGCACATGCCTCCCTTCCTGCGTGTATTAGCTCTGCTGGAATATCATCGCATCCTGGGGACTTTCCCTTTTTCAGGCTTTTAATTGCAGAGCGTACTTCTTCCAATGTTAGTTCAGGTTCTTTCTCTTCCTTTAGTAGGATTGTAACTGATCGCTTTGTGCTATCTCCATACATGGTTCAGCAGTACTCTCTCAATCTGTTCAGTATGTCTTTGGTTTCTGTTAATGTGTTATCCTCTTTGCCATTTATGACACGTGGAACCGGACGGAACTCCCTTGTCAGTGTTCTTATTGCTTTGAATGCATCTCTTTCTCTGCCTTGTTGCTGTAGGTTTTCTATATCCTTACACGTTTCTACTATTTATCTTCTTTTATCTTTTCTTATTTCTCTTCTTACTTTTCCTGCGCAGCTTTTATATGCAGTGTTGGTACCCTTACTTCCCATTTGTTTTAATTGTTGCCTTTCTGCAATGAGTTTCTGTGTTTCCTCTGTTTTAAAGCTCTGTGTCTTGTGCGACATCTTGGGAATTATCTTTCGCTGTCGAGATCAATATATCCCTTGCGTACGATGTCAATTCGTCAGATATCATTTTTTCCTGTACCGCAAGCAACGCCTCAAATTTGTTTTCTACTTTAATGTTGTATTCAGTAGGTAGTGCTGTTATATCGAAGCGTATTGGCTGGCAACCTTTGTTGATCCTACATAGTCTTGTTTGGAAAACTGCAAACAGTAATTTATGGTCCATATCGCAGTCTGCTCCTGGCAGAGTTTTTGTTGCCAGCACATTTGATCTCCATCTTTGTTGTACTAGGATGTAATCTATTTGGTTTCTGCTGTTGCCATCAGGGGAGGTCCACGTGTATTGTCTACGTGAATGTTGTTTGAAGAAGGTGTTGGCAATGGAGAGGTTGTTTTCCGTGCAGAATTCAACCAGTTTTTCTCCTTGCTCATTTCTGTGTCCCAAACCAAAAAGTCCTCGAACACTTCTCTCCTCTTCGGCTCTTTCCTCTCCGACTTTCGCATTGAAATCTCAAATGATGTCCAAGATATCTCTTTTTTCAACTTTTTCCCTCGCTTCTTGCAAGGTGTTATAGAAATCATCAATTTCGCAATCGTCTGCTGCTGATGTTGGTGCTTACGCTTGAATTATTGTTAAATTTCTAGCCTTTTTCTTTAGTCTGATTACAATTTTTCGGTCGTTTACTGGATTGTAACCGAGTAGTGAAGGTGTCGTCTTTTTTGACAGAATTAAGCCAACCCCGCTTTTTCCGCCCTTGTCCATCCCAGAGTATATGAATGTTTCTCCTGAGGAGCTGGTACAATGCCCTTGACCGGCCCATCTGGGCTCAGAGACTCCAAGAATCTCTATCTTGGTTCTCTTCATCTCTCGTCCAATCATGAACAACTTGCCCTGGTATAGGCTCCTGACGTTCCAGGTGCCTTTTCTTAGTTTTGTTTTTAGTCCCATTTCAGAGTTGTCCACTGTAATGCAGTCAGGCTTTAGGCCGTCATCTCTATTACTTGTACTGACTCTGAAATCGGCCTCTTCCCCAGTTGGCGTCGATGATCTGCCTGGCCTGAGGGCCTTACGATCAGATCTTTGTGTTTCGTTTCTCTCGACTGTCATAAGTTTCTTGGCATTTTACATCCAGTAGTTTGCCATTGCTTTCTGAACGTTGTTCTGGCCGGTTACCAACTATGGTCTCTGGTGCGCCCTTAGCCCGATACCAGGCGTCACACAGGTCGATCTTACGCCTCTTCCACCAGCAGCTGCGTGTACTTAACAGTATTCCGTAATAAAATAACAATCACATACCATGAAGATATAATATAACTACTTAACGTACCGTAACATAACGTAACATGTCATCCTACCCCAGCAGAATACCATAGCAATATAATGTAACATCTCAGCTAAATAATTATGTTATCATTTGTGTACGTAAGATAGACATCCTGACCTATGTTCACTGTCCAAATCGATTGCAATGATCATGCATCATAGCCGAGCAGTGGTTCTAACCTGGTGCTCGCAAAGAGCCGTCTGCTGGCTCTCGAACCAAATATAGATTTAAAATTACGTTTTTGAGCGTATGTTTTACTTTCATCTCTTGCGACGAGGGAAATTCTAGGAATTGGGGAGGTTGAAAGGAGGGGAGGAGGCAGGTCTGCGTGCGAAAACTGATTGGCCTCAAGATGTCCCTGTTTCCGGTAAATGTTGAAAACCAACCACAAACACCATTCACGTTAAGTTACTCTACCCAAGGGCCACATTATCATTCTCATGGGTCGTGTCTGGAACTGTTGATAATCAATACTAGTCCACAATTGCATGTCTGTTGAGCATTCCATAACCTATAATGTTTCGTTAGTTGCTACAATTATTACATGAAACTAGCATCTTCCTCTTATCTGGTTTTGATTCTGTTTTTCCTCCGTTGTGTGTTTTTTTTTTTTAACCATTTTAATTTGTTTTCTTCAAATTTAGCATACTATAAAAAAAATAGTTGTGTATTCCATGCACGCCTTCCCTGGGACCTAGTGAGCCACAGAAAGTTTAAAATACATATTACTAATAGCAGGTAGCCTTGGGCTACTTGGCATCAGACATTAACATGTCAGTTTGAATACCAGTTATCCTTCAAGTACAAGGTCAGATGAGCAAAAAAGGTGACACTTAAGCAGAGAGTACCCCAAGGGGGAGTACTGTCACCCCCACTTTTCCTGGTGAATATAAACAACATCACAGAGAATATAGCAAGAAGAGTCTACAGCTCCATGTTTGCAGACGATCTGGCTATGTGGACCTCTGAAAAAAATCTCACCATAGAAAACTATAGGATGCAGCAGGCCCTAACACCGTTGGAGGAATGTGCGAACTCATGGCTGGTCAAAATAAATGAGGAAAACACAACATGTACGATATTCTCGCTTTTAAATAAACCCCAGAACACCAAAATAAGTCCTAACGGCAAATATCTGTGGCAAAACGACAACCCAAACTACCTGGGAGTCACATTTGATCGGCGTATGACATGGAAAAGTGAGATCGAGAGAA
Organism: Ariolimax columbianus; assembly: GCA_036924085.1. Taxonomy (NCBI): domain Eukaryota; kingdom Metazoa; phylum Mollusca; class Gastropoda; order Stylommatophora; family Arionidae; genus Ariolimax; species Ariolimax columbianus. The sequence continues at coordinate 17,631,888 of JAVGWX010000019.1, forward strand.
ACCGAATGAGAGACAGACAGACAAATAATGGCAATCATGAGGAAACTTGCTGGCACAAGCTGGGGAGTAGACGAAAGTATACTAAAGAAACTGTACACTGGAAGAGTGAGACCAGTTCTCGAGTATGGCATTGCGGCATGCATAACAGCAGCAAAGGCGAACTTTGATAATATGTGCATACTTCAAAACCAAGCCATGAGAATAATAACAGGAGGCATGAAGTCAACGCCAATTGTAGAACTTGAGAAGATTACAATTCTGCAATCCATGACCGACAGAAGAGACTGCAAAGCCCAGCAGCAAGCATAGAAACTCAGAAGACTGACAGACCATCCAATGTCAGAGACTAAATAGATTTGAAAATGGGAAAATAAAGCGGAGAAACTTTCAGAAATAGCCAAAGCAAAGATGAGCGAAGACCCTATGAACACCGTAACAATACCAAAAGCCAATCCCTATTGTATGCAAACCTACCTGGAAGCGGCATATCATTCCAGAGGTGGCAGAAAATATACCAGGTATTGGAAACAAGAACAGCCAGACTGAAAAAGAAAGAAGAGACATACCCTGAGGTACATAACGGAAAACTAATCAAGCATGGACTGGACCAATGCATACACCGACGGCTCTGTAACAAACACAACACAGAACGGAGGGGCAGGGGTATTTTTGCGCATACTAAATGGTAGAAAAACAACACTGTCAGTGGCAACTGGAAAATTCTCAAGCAATTTCAGAGCGGAGCCAGAGGCACTGAGGGCTGCAGTAGAAGCAATGATGACAGACGAAAGCAATGCAAGCCAGATAGTCCTGTTTACAGATGCCCTGGCCGTAGTCACAGCACTAAAAAGCCAGAAAAATACTGAACTTAATGATTTAAGAGCACAACTCTGTCAACTGTGCCAGCAGTCCGCACCAAAAAGAGTAGTGGTACAGTGGGTTCCATCCCACTCTAACATCCAAGGCAACGAGGAGGCAGACAGACTGGCAAAAGAGGGTGCACGACTACCACAACCAGATTCTAGTGTGACCTACGAAGAGTCCACAAGGTTTATTAGGGCCAGATACATGGCCAAATGGGAAACAGAACATACTGGCTACACAAAAAATGATTCCTATTACCAGTTGAACAGAAAAGAGCAGGTCGTGGTCTTCAGACTCCGCACAGTCGACAACAGACTGAGGTACCACCTATTCAATAAACTGAAGATAGGTGGCACTGACGATTGCAGTTGTGGTACCGTAAAAATGACCGCTGAACATCTGCTGCAAAATTGCCCGACATACGAGAACCAGAGAAAGCACATATGGCCATCACCAGTAGCAACACTAGACAAGCTCTATGGCAGTGTCGACAGCCTCAGGATGACCGCTGCTTTTTTCGAAAAAATACAGGTTGATGTCTGACATCGTACGAAGAAGAAGAAGAAGAAGAAGAGCTACATATTTTAACGTCTTTATACTGGTTTAGAAAACCCTGCAGGGTCTGTATACAACCAGTTTCACTACAATCGCTTGCTCGGGTAGAAGAATCTCCTACTCACGGCATGACATAAAGTCAAATTCCAAATGCTGTAAGTGTGGATTGATCTTCGGGACTTCAAAGATTTGACTACAAACATTTTGCTGAACTCAAATTTGATTTTTTGAACGGATAAAGGAAATCGCATAGAATACACTGATTCGTTCTTCTTCATTTTTTTTTCTTTTTCTTCTGCTTCTGCGTCTACCTCTTCTTTTTGATTATCACCATCTTTATCATCATTTTCTTCTTCGTCTTCTTCTTATTATTATTATTCTTCTACTACCACTCGTACTACTACGTCTTCTTCTTCTACTACAAATTATACTACTATTTCTACTATTCTTTCTTCTTTTTTTTAAAGAGGAAGATGGAGAAGAAGAAGTAGAAGAAATTCGATATCAAGTAGGCAATGCTCCCATCTTGCATTTAGTAATCTTGAAATTGCTAACCTCAATCCTTCCCCTCTTTTTCCTCCATCCCGACGACGCCACTAATGCCATAAGAGCTGACATGTAACACCTTAACGGTACTTCTTGCTTGTAATGTCTTCAAGGCAACCTGGAGATTCTCACTTCAAATCAGCCTGCCACTTTTATTTCCTGTCCCAGCACCGACCATGACTGCGAGCCGGTTCCCGAGAGCTGAAACCCTACTGTTATTTTGGAAACAAAACTACGATACACTTGACATCTATTTAACCAAATACATGGCCTGTTTTACTAATTTTTTTGAAATATGTATTACCGCGTTCCGAAAGAGGAGCAATGAATTAGAACAATGAAACCTATCGAGCATTTCAGACGAGTGGACTGAACAATGCATGGCAGAGGGTTGGCCTCCATTGCGAGAAATTATAAGCCTATTTTTTTTCCTTCTTCTTCGTTCTCAATCTCCCGCTACCAAACCATTAAAGGGCTTAAGTAGCAGAATGTAGTCCCGAGAACGGAATGCGTTGTGTCGTAGTTTACAGCTTGACTGCGATATTTGCACTTTTTGGTCCAACTCATCCGACTTCAGCAAGCATTTTTTGAGTACCGGGTTAGCATTCCCTCTTCGATTCCTTCTCCTTAGCCAGTCTGCCCTGCTGCAGACTGTTATCCAGGAGCACCGTGTGGAGGTGTAGAAGGGTCTTGGCAGCTCTGGTTAGCTGGCCCTGACGTTAGCAGTCAGCTATGAGTCGCTGACCACTGCAGGTCAAGCGCTGCTCAGCATCTTGATCCCTTACTAATAGATAACACAGTATAAAACTTCAGCCAGATACAAAAGGGATTGAGGCATCTGTGTGTACTGTCCCCTGATCTGTTCTCCGTGTACAGCGAATTTATATTGCAATATCTAGAGACATGAACTGGAATATTAATTAGGGGGACATAATATACAAAAACGTGAGTTACACTGATGGCATTGTGTTAATAACGCAGAATGAGGTCCATTTGCAAGAACTTGTCAAAATGGTAGTTCTTTAAAGCGAAAATAAAGGCTTCAGCTTAAATCAAAATAAATCAGATGTAATGATGGTATCTAAGAAGCACACATCTTCAATATGTTTTATAATGTTGGAAGAAACTGAGCTAAACAAGTACACAATTATTACAATATTTGGTCACGCGCATCAGTTCTATTGAGAGACACAGTTAGGAAATAAAGAACAGAATAGTCAATACAAAATCAGTCTTCCAGAGTGTGATGGGAATCTTGTGCAGCAAAAGTATATCACTGGAAGAGAGTTCTTGGATGCTACATGGAACCAGTACTGGCATTCGGCAGCGAGCCATGGACAATCAGCAGGCACGTACATAAAGCATTGGAGGCAGCTGAATACTTACCTGGGGGCCACTCTTCCCCTTCTCTCCCCTCTCACCCCACTCTGTTTCATTTGACTCCATCCCACAGTCACACCCTTGCACAACTTTCACACGCGCCCTCGTGGTAAAGCCCTTCCATTGCACTTTGGTTGGGCTAGCTTCTGAGGGCGAATAACCTTGCATAGGTCCATACAGATGCACACATGCATCCAAGCACTGGTTTATGCGTCCTGATATCGCCCAATTGACTACGGTCTGGGGTGGAAAATAGTGAGGCAAACATCTAAGAAAAAAAAAAAAAAAAGAAATGAGATTTTACAGAAGAATGTTGAAAGTTATTATGGATTACAAAGAAATCGAACAACGTTGTTATTGAGACAACATGTTGGATAGCTGGACGGATAGCATGCCAAGCGATCAAAGGTGAAACTCATAACTGACACGTGATAAAAGGAAATTGAGGTCCACGATTTAGAACGCCTAGCGGTAGGGCACCTCCAGTACTGTATTATATCAATAATTTGGCAATTCTGAAGTTGCTAACTCCATTCACAACCTTGTTTAAATGTGTCCTTCGACATTCAAGAAAGGAAACAGTACCCACTTTCCCCGGGATCCACTAAGATCATCATCATGTGGCATGTCCTTTGCAGAACGTCGCTTCCATCACAGCCTGTCTGAGAGAAACACGCTCTTTTGCAAAACCTCTAGCCTGCTGCAGAGTCCAGCTCAAGCATTCCTTGACAAATTGGTGCGATCGCCTTCTTGGTGTGCCTCTGCATCTCTTGTCCGACACCATACCTTACATTACCATTTTTTCAAGACGGGTGGGTCTTTTGATGTTGCCAATGTATTAACATTTTCTGTTCTTGGTGGAATGTATGTGCCTTTTCACCTTTATGCCCGTCTCTATGCCCACCTATGTGCCCACCTCTATGCCCACCTCTATACCCACCTCTGCCCACTTTTATGCTCACCTCTATACCACCTCAATGCCAACCTCTATGCCCACCTCTGCCCACCTCTATGCCCACCTCTATGCCCACCTCTGCCCACCTATATGCCTACCTATATGCTCACCTCTGTCCACCTCTGCCCACCTCTATGCCCCCTCTGCCCACCTCTATGCCCACCTATATGCCTACCTCTATCCTCACCTCTGCCCACCTCTGCCCACCTCTATGCCCACCTCTGCCCACCTCTTTGCCCACCTCTATGCCCACCTCTATGCCCAACTCTAATCGAATATATCTATTCTTCTTTTGTTTCAGCCCCTGGTATTCTGAAGACCTTTCTATAACATTTCGACTTGAAGAACTAGCTTCTTTTCCATCAGGTAAGATAGAATATAATACGAATATTTTCTAAATAATTGCGCAATATTGTGAACTTTTCAACAAAGAAAAAAAAACATTGCATAATGTAACTCAAATGCTAGAACATGATGAACAGGCACTCTTCGTAATTATTCAGAAGCTCAGAAAAATATGTATCAATATTACAGTCACACCACGAATCTCGCATTTGGAAAAGTCACACGGTCTGTAGGTTATGGGAGCGGTGGCAATGATAATGTCGTGTTTGTTTCATCTACAGCTCGATTCAGGATGTCGTGTTTGTCTCTTCTGTTTGCTTGGTATTTGAATTGTAATTTTTTTGTTTGTTAACGTTTATAGGTTTTAGTGTACTATGTAGTAAAGTCTGGAAATATCAAATGGAGAAAAGAGAAAGGGAGAATGAAGGAAAGGTAGAAGGAGAACACATCGGGAGAGATGAAGAGGTAGAGAGATACAGAAAGAGAGAGAGAGAAAGAGAATGAGGACCGGAAGGAATGGTAGAGAAAGAAAGATAAATAGGGAATAAAGAAAAGTGTAGGAAAGAGGGCGAGGAAGAGAAATTGGGAAAGAGAAACACACACAAATAGAGAACGTGACAGAAACAAAAGGAGATGATATACCGATGCAAAGAAACATGTGAGAGCGGGAAAGACAGAAGAGGATGAGAGTGAGAAAAAGTGAGAGTGAAAGGAAGAGAACGATAGAGGGAGAGAGAGAGTTGAAGAGTGATTTGAGAAAGAGAGCACGAAAAACATAAGGAAATAGAGAGATAGAGAACAAGGAAGAGAACTAATTGAATGAATACAGATAGAAGGATAAACAAATAGAGAGGCAGTGAGAAAGAGAAATGAGGACAAAAAAGAGAGAGAGCGAGAAAGAGGAAGCAATAGTGATAGAGAAGGGTGCGAAAGAAAAAGATGGAGCGAAAAGGATACCCATAGAGAACGAAATAGTGAGAAGAAATAAAAGTGTGTTATCAAAATGAAGAGATTGATAAAGATAAATTAAGAAAGATAGCGAAGAAAAGAAAGATGGAGTGGAAGACAGAGAAAAGGATAAGGAAAGAAAGGTAAATGGAGAACACACCAGGAGAGATGAAGAGGTAGAGAGATTGAGAAAGAGAGAGAGAGAGAGAGAGAGAGAGAGAGAGAGAGAAAGAGAGAGCAAAATGTGAAATGAGAAACAAAAATGCATTTCATGCAATAGCTACAGATGAAAATAAGTGAACGAGAGAGAGAGAGAGAGAGAGAGAGAGAGAGAGAGAATGAGAGAGAGAGAGAATGGCGAGAGAAAGTGACAAGTGCGAGAGAAAGTATATACGAGGCTAAATAAACGATACGTATTAATAACATCATCATCATGCAGCATGTCTATGCAGAACGTCGCGCCCATCACAGCCGGTCTGAATGTAACTTACCCTCTTGCCAAATCTCCAGCCTGCTCCAGAACCATGCCCAAGCATTCCTTGACACATTGTTGCCATCGCCTTCTTGGTCTTCCTGTGCATCTCTTGCCCCGTATGCTATCTTCCATTACTGTTCTCTGAAGATCGTTGTGTCTTTTGATGTGGCCAAAGTATTTCAATATTACGTTCATGGTGGATTTTATGTCTCATTTATTCTCTATGCACAACTCTTGTCCAATGACTGCATTCGTATTATTTTTTTCGCTCCATGTTATTCTGATAATTTTTTAATAACATTTCGACTTGACGGATTTTTCTTCTTCGTCGTTCGTTCTCAAACTCCAGCTACCAAGTCCTGAACGTTATCAATTCCTGCTGCCAAGTCCTGAACGTTCTCAAACTCCCGCTACCAAGTCCTGAACGTTCTCAAACTCCCACTACCAAGTCCTGGACGTTCTCAAACTCCCACTACCAAGTCCTGGACGTTCTCAAACTCCGGCTACCAAGCCCTGAAAAGAGCTTTGTAAGTAACAGGATGTAGTCAAGAGAACGGAATGCGATGGAATTTACAGCTTGACTGCGATATTTGCAACTTTAGGTCCGACATATCCAATATCAGCTTGCCATTTTTGGGGTACCGGGTTAGCCTTCCCTTTTCGATCCCTTCTCCTTAGCCTTATTTAGCCTGTTATTTAGTATCAACATACGGAGGTAATGTAGTATCTAAGCAGCTCTGATTTGCTGGCCCTCAAGCTGGCACTCTGCTTCGGGTCTCTGAACGCTACAGCTCCTCCGCTGCTCATCATCCTGATCCCGACTCGAAGTACTCAATTCTCTTCCTTGAGGTTTGGGTAGCTGTCCATATTTTGCAGCAGTATGCTGCTACGGTCAAAAAAATTGTTCTCAAAATGTTCACTTCTGTTGCTTTGCTTGGATTCTGTGATAGTTTCCTTCAGATAAACGAATACAAATTTATACTTTACTATTTTCCCAAAATTCAACCATAGACAGTATTTTTTAAATATTTCAGGCAGTGAAAAGACGTTTCCCTTTTTCTTCTTCTGCTCTTCTATCAAACTGCTTGGACACAATAGTCACGACTCCTTTTCTGCTTGTTTTAGTGCCTGTTTTTGTACTATTTTGTCTGCATTTGACATTACCGATTTAAAACTTTTTGGTTGACATGTCAATTCATATTTAATTGTATTCCAGGCTTTCAGCCACTCATTCCATCCACTTTATTTGGATTTCCTCCTGCAAATGATCTTGTAATCCTGGTATTCTTCTTCTTCTTCGTATGCTGTCAGACGTCAACTTGAATTTGTTCGAAGAAAGCAGCTGTCATCCTGAGGCTGTCGACACTGCCATAGAGCTTGTCTAGTGTTGCCACTGGTGTTGGCCACATGTGCTTTCTCTGGTCCTCGTATGTCGAGTAATTTTGCAGCAGATGTTCAGCGGTTATTTTTCCTGTACCACAAGGTACATTCGCCAGTGCCACCTATCTTTAGTTTATTGAATAGATGGTATCTCAGGCTGTTGTGGACTGTGCGGAGTCTGAAGACCACGACCTGCTCTCTTCTGTTCAACTGGTAGTGGGCATCATTTTGTGTGTAGCCGGTATGTTCTATTTCCCATTTGGCCATGTATCTGGCCCTAATAAACCTTTTGAACTCTTCGTAGGTCACACTAGAATCTGGTTGTGGTAGTCTTGCACCTTCATTTTCCAGTCTGTCTGCCTCCTCGTTGCCTTGGATGTTACAGTGGGATGGAACCCACTGTACCACTACTGTTTTTTGGTGCGGCCTGCTGGCATAGTTGACAGAGTACTGCTCTTAAATCATTAAGTTCGGTATTTTTCTGGCTTTTTAGTGCTGTAACAACGGCCAGGGCATCTGTAAACAGGACTATCTGGCTTGCATTGCTTTCGCCTGTCAGCATTGCTTTTAATGCATCCTTCAGTGCCTCTGCCTCCGCTCTGAAATTGCTTGAGTATTTTCCAGTTGCCACTGACAGTGTTATTTTTCTACCATTTGTTAGGCTCAGGAATACCCCTGCCCCTCCGTTCTGTGTTTGTTACAGAACCGTCGGTGAATGCATAGATCCACTCCATGCTTGGGTAGTTTTCCGCTATGTACCTCAGCGTTATGTCTCTTCTTTCTTTTTTTCCGTCTGGCTGTTCTTGTTTCCAATACCTGGTATATTTTCTACCACCTCCGGAATTATATGCTGCTTCCATGTGGGCTTGCGTACAATAGGGATAGGCTTTGCTATTGTTAAGGTGTGCATAGGGTCTTCGCTCATCTTTGCTTTGGTTATTTCTGCAAAGTTTCTCCACTTCAGTTTCCCTTTTTGCAAATCCATTTAGTCTCTGATGCATTGGATGGTCTGTCAGTCTTCTGTGTTTCTCTGTTTGCTGCTGGGCTCTGCAGTATCTTCTGTCGATCATGGATTGCAGATTTGTAATCTTTTTAAGTTCTACAATTGGCGTTGATTTCATGCCTCCTGTTATAACTCTCATGACTTGGTTTTGAAGTTTGCTAATTTTATCAAAGTTCGCCTTTGCTGCTGTTGTCCATGCCGCAATGCCATACTCGAGAACTGGTCTCACTCTTCCAGTGTACAGTTTCTTTAGTATGCTTTCGTCTACTCCCCAGCTTGTGCCAGCAAGTTTCCTCATGATGGCCATTCTTTGTCTGGCTCTCGTTCGGTTTCTCTCGGTCTGACTTTTCCATGTCATACGCTGATCAAATGTGAGGCCAAGTAGTTTGAGTTGTCGTTTGGCCGCAGATATTTGCCGTTTAGACTTATTTTTGTGTTCTGTGGTTTATTTGAAAGCGAGAGTATCGTACATGTTGTTTTTTCTTCATTTATTTTGACCAGCCATGATTTCGCCCACTCCTCCAACGATGTTAGAGCCTGCTGCATCCGATTGTTTGCTACGGTGAGATTTTTTTCAGAGGTCCATATAGCCAGATCGTCTGCAAACATGGAGCTGTGGGCTCTTCTTCGTATATTCTCTATGATGTTGTTTATATACACCAGAAAAAGTGTGGGTGACAGTACTCTCCCTTTGGGTGCTCCTTGCTCCAGTGTCACCTTTTTGCTCATCTGCCCTTGTACTTGAACTCTGGCTGTTCTGTTTTTGAGGTAGTGGCTGATCCATCTGTACATTTTCCCACAAACTTCACTTCTTCGTAGCTTGACTTTAAGTCCCTCTTTCCACGCTTTGTCAAATGCCTTCTCTAGATCGACCCAAACCGCTACTGTATGCTTTTTCTGTTGGTAAGCATACTCTATTTCCTGTGCTATGAGAGTGACCTGGTCCTCAGTGGATCTGTGTTGTCTAAATCCTGCTTGCCGTGGAATTAATATGTGTTTTTCTTCCAGGTGCCACATCAGTCTGGTGTTTATCATACGCTCCATCAGTTTTCCTACACAGCTCAGTAGACTGATAGGCCTGTATCCATTTGGATCTGTTCTATCTTTCTCTTTCTTTGGTACTGGTATAAGTACAGCATCTTTCCATGCCTGCGGTACAATTCTCTTTTTCCAGCTTTGGTTCAGGACTGATAGTAACTTCCTCTTTGCTGTTTGGCCCAACCCCATCAGCATTTCGTTTGTTACCCCATCTTTTCCTGGCGATTTCTTTTTCTTTAAAGTTCTCATGGTCTCATTCATTTCATTCATCGTTAGTTTTGCCATCATGTGCTCCTCTGGTGCAATATTGATGTTGTCGTGGCTCTTTTGTTCTTCACTAATGTCTGTATGCCTGTCTGTAGGGACATCAATGTGGTTTGCTCTGGCATAATGTTCTATAAAGGCGTTTGCTGCTTTTTTCCGGTAAGCATGTTGTCACCCTGCTTGATGGTAATTTGTTTATTTGATGTTGTTTCGTCATTCATGGCTCTGACTGACTTCCATAGTTTGTTCCCTTCTTTATCTAGATTGAGGCTTTCTGTTTTTTTTCCCCAACTGTCTCTTGTTATTTGGTTCAGTGTTCTTTTGTATTTCGCAGTGATGGCCTTGAGGGCGATACTTGCTTCCATGGATTGCTCTCTCTCCCTCTGCCATGTCCCTAGCTTTTGAGACTTCATCCTCAGCTTTCTGCAGTTCATGATTCCAATATGGCTTGTAGTTTTTCCTTGCCCCTCTTGGGATGGTTTCGGTGGCTACTTGCAGTATTGCTTTGCTTAGGCTTTCCACCATAGAATCCTGGTATTCAACAATCAGCTATTCACTGCCAGATACCAGGTTGTTGTTGTTGTTGTTGTTGTTGTTGTTGAATGCTCACAATGAGTAGTATTGCTCTTTTGTGCGCCCTAAACGACGTTAAGTGGCTGATTGTCGTAGCTTTCCTCACATCCCGAGCGTGCTGATGAAGGTGGACCAGGATCTTCCACACGGTTGGGCTATGCTTACCTTCATCCGCATGTCGCTCACTACTACGAGGATCACGTTAATCCCTCACCTTGTCAGGTTCCAGGAAGGGATACGAGAAAGCCAAGGTGAGGGTCTTGTCCAGTATGTTTTGCCTGAACCTGACTAACATGTCAGATCAGTATATTTTTCCTTCCCGCTAAACATCAGGTAGTCAAAAACTATACTTCTTTTGCCGCAACTCATTCTGGTTAACCATTATAGAGTACTTTTTAAAATTCTTTTTTTAGTTTATGTGTTTGCCTAACTGGCGGGGGTGCGCCTATTCCACCCCAGCCCGTAGTCAATCTGGGCGATATTAAGAAGCATAAACCAGTGCTTGGATGTATGTGTGCATCTGTATGTACCTATGCTAGGTTTGTGCGCTCTCGGAAGCCATCCCAATCAAAGTGCAATGAACGGGCCTCACCCTGAGGACGCGTGTGAAAGTTGTGCAAGAGTGTGACTGTAGGACAGTCAAATGAAACAAGAATGTGACTGTAGGACAGTCAAATGAAACAAGCAAAAAGAGAGAGGAAAGGGAGCCAGAGCTGATCTGTACCAGTTAATAGCTGGTTGTTGAATGCCAGACGTAGCAGACGTACCAAGGTGATCCGCAGCCACATAGCTGGAGGAGTTCAAATCCTCGTTCCGGGCTCAGCGGTGGCCTTATCTGTGGCCTATCCCAGTTCCGCTTCGTACTCTGGTCGCACTGACCTAACCCTCAGAGTAATTTTTTTCTCCAAGTTATGTATCCTACTTCTTCTTCTTCTTCGTTCGTTCTCAATCTCTGAAAGGGCTTAAGTAGCATAATGTAGTCCAGAGAACGGAATGCGTTGTGTCGTAGTTTACAGCTTGGCTGCGATATTTGCACCTTTCGGTCCAACACATCCGACTTCAGCAAGCATTTTTTGAGTACCGGGTTAGCATTCCCTCTTCGATCCCTTCTCCTTAGTCAGTCTGCCTTGCTGCAGCCTGTTATCCAGGATCACCACGTGGAGGTGTACACTGTTCTATCGACTAAAGCCTATATACCACCAATCATTCTAGAAATTCCAACCAAGAACGGAGTTTTTTACATCGATGGAGCGTGACATTGCCTATATTCTTCGTCCCAAACTACTCTGATAACATAACATCTGTGACATGCCATCTCTGTTCTTGCTGTTATCAGCCTGGACTTGCTATGTGATGTTGGTCATTTGGGACGCTTCCATCTTTTTTTCTCTCTTTTGTGATACTTGGCTTTCATTTCTTTCAATTTTTTTTTTTTTTTTTTTTTTCTTTTTTGTGATACTTGGCTTTCATTTCTGTTATACATGCTGAAGTCAGATGCACTGGGCCGACAGGCGCAAAATAAAAACAACAGTGTAACGCACACACGCCTTGGGGAATAGATAAATAAGGCGAACGCAATAAAAAAAATTATGTGATTGTATAAAAAAAAAATTTTGAGTAAATGTTTATTAGTTCTACAACAGACACTGCCATCTAAGATTAAGTGTTTGAAACGTAATTGTACAAATCAACAGCTTGTTTTGGAGGTGGGGTAGCCAGTTTTCTTTCTTGATGTCTGTCCTTCTGATACACTGCACCAAAAACCCATTTACAACTGAGTCAACTGGAGCTGTCGGTAACAGGCGTTGAACCCTGTACCCCCGCCGTGAAAACAAGTGCTCTACCACTATTCAAGTCAGATACACAAGTGTAGGAATTAGCGCAGCATGCTAACTTACACTAAAAATAGCTCTGTCGTAGTTTCAAGCTAGCTGAATCAAGTAGGTTACGAGTCCAATTCTCAGTCTGACAAACAGAAGTTTGCGAGTTGAATTCTCAGTCTGACAAACAGAAGGTTGCCAGTTCAATTCTCAGTCTGACAAACAGAAGGTTACCAGTTCAATTTTCAGTCTGACAAACAGAAGGTTACCAGTTCAATTCTCAGTCTGACAAACAGAAGGTTACGGGTCCAATTCTCAGTCTGACAAACATAAGATTGCCAGTCCAATTCTCAGTCTGACAAACAGAAGGTTGCCAGTTCAATTCTCAGTCTGACAAACAGAAGGTTGCCAGTCCAATTCTCAGTCTGACAAACAGAAGGTTCCCAGTTCAATTCTCAGTCTGACAAACAGAAGATTGCCAGTTTAATTCTCAGTCTGACAAACAGATGATTGCCAGTTTAATTCTCAGTCTGACAAACAAAAGGTTGCCAGTTCAATTCTTAGTCTGACAAACAGAAGATTGCCAGTTTAATTCTCAGTCTGACAAACAGAAGATTGCCAGTTTAATTCTCAGTCTGACAAACAGAGGGTTGCAGGTCCAATTCTCTATCTGGGACGGGGTAAGACAACACCAGGAGGTTGTCTTTTGGAAGTCCAGGCAAGGGGACGAACCATTCTTGCAGTAGAGTGTTAGGAAACTGTAAGGCAAAAATGTTTGATCTAGCCATGAATTTGGTTTGTTGAGCCATATGTTGTGTGTTGTGTGGGCATTGGGGGTATGTTGTTAAGGTTGAGAGTCCACCTTCTGCTCCACTCCCGACTACCACATCAACAAAATTAGCAAAATTAACTTGAATTTAGTTTCACACACATCTATATCAAGGCAAATGGAATAAGAACTCTTTTCGATTAAAACAGGAATTAGTTTTCATAAGGTATCTTAAAAGCTTGTAAGTTTAACAAAGAAACAAACGATTCCATTCAAGTGTCTTGAAGTTGGCAACTGAAAATTATGTAGCTTTTAAAGTGGCTAGATGTATTCTAGGAGTAAAATTTTCTTCAATGCGATATTTTACGGAAGTGTAGCCTTGAACTGACTGTTGCCTTTATTAAAGTCATTGAAGATAAAATCTGAAGGCAAAAGAAGAAGAAGATGATGATTATGAAGGTGAGAACCGCTCACATAAAATCATCCCCTACTTTCATATGTTGAAGTAAAACTGCAAAATTATAACAAATGATAAAATACAGTAGAATGTAAATTGATGGAAAATTAGCATGTAGTACGCAACCTTGAATGAACATTATCCCATGCATGAATTATGTGTCATTCATAATGAATGATGACGGTAGTTATGTGAAGAATCGAACCTCAGACTGTTATTTATATGGTGCGTTGGCGTTCAATTCATGTGTAAAGCATAGCAGAGCAGTTTGAGCGTCACTCTTCTAACCAATGGTACACGGGTTTGAAACTTTGGTAAGATCTAGATGGTAATTCTGTTAGAGGTTAAATAAAAAACATGGCTATATATTGCGTTGCAACTGCACGAACAAGCGGTCTTTAATCCTAAATTATATCAATTCTAACGGTGGGTCCCACATCTATGGATTAATAATGGACGACCCGTTCTTCAGCATCGGTTACACCGTTGTGGGTCCCAATTTCTCTTCTAACGGTCTCTGTCTTGGGTCACGGTGGACCAGTGGATAACGAGTGGGTCCAAACTTCTCTTCTAACGGTCTCTGTCTTGGGTCACGGTGGACCAGTGGATAACGATCCTATCCCTTGGGCACGTTAAACTTCTCTCTGTAATCCGATCCCTTGGGCACGCTAAACTTTTCTCTGCAATCCTATCCCTTGGGCACGCTAAACTTCTCTCTGCAATCCTATCCCTTGGGCACGCTAAACCTCTCTCTGCCATCCTATCCCTTGGGCACGCTAAACTTCTCTCTGCAATCCTATCCCTTGGGCACGCTAAACCTCTCTCTGCAATCCTATCCCTTGGGCACGCTAAACTTCTCTCTGCAATCCTATCCCTTGGGCACGCTAAACCTCTCTCTGCAATCCTATCCCTTGGGCACGCTAAACTTTTCTCTGCAATCCTATCCCTTGGGCACGCTAAACTTCTCTCTGCAATCCCATCCCTTGGGCACGCTAAACTTCTCTCTGCAATCCTATCCCTTGGACACGCTAAACTTCTCTCTGCAATCCTATCCCTTGGGAACGCTAAACTTCTCTCTGTAGCCTGTTTCTAGGGCCGCCATTTGAAGGTAGTGTAGCGTCTTGATAAGCTATAGTTCTCTCACCCTGAAGGAAGCAGCCAGCTATTAGTAGCTTGGTGCTGTCAACTCATGCTCTGCGGCATTTTGGCCCAAGTTGAGTACAAGACTGGTTCATTCCTAACCACAGAGGATGTATACGGTTATGTTGCGCAGGATATTTGACAAATTGAGATTTGTTTCTCTGGAGCTGTTATGTTTAGCTTGAGGTCTTGCATTTCCAGTTACTACCTTAAGGATGATGTGGCTCTTTATTAGACTCGGGGGTGGAAGACTAACATTCGGTCAGGCACAACATACTGGTCATACATATTAGTCAGGATCAGACACACTATACTAACCAAGACTCCCACCTCGACTTCCATGTAGTCCTCCTTGGAAACGGAATGGTCTTTATGGCAGTTTGGCTAACGAGGTGGAGGATCGACGTGATCTATGTAGTAGTGAGCGACACGCAGATGAAGCCAAGCATAGCACAACCGCCTGGAGGACCCCAGTCTACCTTCGTCAGCACGCTCGGGATATTAGAAAAGCTACTACATCGCCACTAAACGTCCTTTTAGGGCCTACAAAAGAGTAAAGGTACTCATTGTCAGCATTCACAACAACAACAACAACAACAAAGCAAAATGGTCTTTGATTATGAGAGGCTGTCTGAACCAAGAAGCTAATACCGCATCGGGTGCTCTTTTAATGAAGGAAAATATCACTATGCCTAGAGTGTGGCAGGTGTGCCGGTACTTGCATATCATGCCCACTGTGTCATAGACTAGGTCCGAGATGTTTGAATAAACTGCATAATGACAGTTTTTTTTATATTGTTGTTAATTTTTGTTGTTCTCTGTTCCTGACGAAAGCATTTATATCGTAACGTAGATTTCGCATTAAGTGCCCAAGTTATACTCACACTTGTATTTTAAGTAAAGTTATCATCAACTTGTTTTTTCTGTATCATTACAAGTTCGATTTCATTTTTATTTACAAAATAGAATCGTCATTTCTATCTCTACATCTTCTTCGCTTGCTCTATCGCTCACTCACCCCGCATATACACCCACATCAGTAACTCCAAATGATGCCTTCATTAGAAAATCGAGTGACTTCAGCTTCTTTTATCGAGCCATATTTTCGAATGTTAAAAACGACCTAGCCAAAGACCCTGGTTGTTATCAATAGAGAAACGTAGCATCTGCTCTATATAACCACCAATTTTGTCCAATCAGTTTACCGCCCCAGCGATTCCTGCTGCATGAAGATGTTCTAATGAGATTATTTTCTGGTGGAGGGAGTCTCTCCTGAACATCGTTGGTAATATATGGTCATTAAAGCATACACTGCTATCATATGGTCGTATATGAAATGATATTAACATCTTTCCCATTATCGTTGTCAGCGTCACTTTCTTTTTTTACGTCGTATTTATTATCATTACTTTATTATCATTACTTTATTATTATTACTTCCGGGACGTTTCGACATTACTATTAATGTCATCAGAAAAATTAGATTATACTGTTTAATATTTCTTTTTTTTTTTTTTGCGTTGGCTTATTTTTTTCTATTCCCCAAGGCGGTATGCCTTGCACTATGTTTTTATGTGTGCCTGACGGCACAGTGCATCCGACTTCGGCACGCATTTTATGTAAGGATCTGCGACCTCCTGCATTTTCTAAGGGTTTGCTTCCCCAGGGTAGCGGCCGGTGTTGCGATGGGGATCGAACCCAGCACATTAAAGTTGTGAGCCGTGTCACTTATCCACTAGCCCACTATTTAATATCAAAGTTAGTCCATCTGTATGTTTCACATATGTGGCCTTCTTATCTGTCCTTTCGCTTTTTCTTCTGCTTGTGCCTTTAAGCGTCAGGTTATGAAGAAGTTTCTTGACCAGACCCTAATATGTGCTTCACACATGGGGAGCTTTATTGCATCTGTTATTCCTGCTATCCATCTTTTGCATGGTCGGCCCTTGATCTTGTATCTATTGTATCTGTATAACATTGCTTCAAAAGATAATATTCGGTGTTTGACATGTCACATGACCGAACCATTTCATTTGTTGTCTCTAGATGAGGTCTATCACTGGATTTGTACCTACTTGTCTCTTGATGAGGTCTAGAACTGGAGTTGTACCTACTTGTCTCTAGATGAGGTCTAGAACTGGAGTCTTACCTACTTGTCTCTAGATGAGGTCTAGAACTGGAGTCTTACCTACTTGTCTCTTGATGAGGTCTAGCACTGGTTTTGTACCTACTTGTCTCTTGATGAGGTCTAGAACTGGAGTTGTACCTACTTGTCTCTAGATGAGGTCTAGCACTGGTGTTGTACCAACTTGTCTCTTGATGAGGTCTAGCACTGGTGTTGTACCTACTTGTGTCTTGATGAGGTCTAGCACTGGTGTTTACCTACTTGTGTCTTGATGAGGTCTAGCACTGGTGTTTACCTACTTGTGTCTTGATGAGGTCTAGAACTGGAGTCTTACCTACTTGTCTCAGATGAGGTCTAGCACTAGAGTTGTACCTACTTGTCTCAGATGAGGTCTAGCACTGGAGTTGTACCTACTTGTCTCTTAATATCTACGTTTCTGATTCTATCCATTCTTGATTCTCCAAGCATTCTGTGCAAGCATTTCATAGCTTTTGTTACTATGTCTTTTATCTTTCTTTGTTAATTTCCAATTTTGACACCGATATCACAATGTGAGTAGGAATATGTGCAGTGCCGTCGATTCTTAACAGAACAGAATGGATATACATATAACTTAGGAAGGAATAATTATTTTTATCCAGTGGATACAATAGCAACGGGAAGAATAACATCCATGACAAATCCTAAAATGGCGCATTTTGGCAACACAAAAGAGCAGGTGGTCATCTTTAGAATATACACAGGCCATAACGTGTTATCCATTATCTCTTTCCTTCTTGTCAGACGATAGTAATTGTGCTTTGAAAACAAAAGAATGCAACGACAGTCCATGCCGTAGCGAATGTGACTCGTAAGACCAATCCAGGCAGAGCAGCGTCAACCACAGTGTGTGCAAGAAAAATCAGGACCGTTTGCGGCATCACGTGGTGTGGCGTATCTTCTCGAACTCTTAGCCTATCAGCAATCAGTATCTCCTTTGTATTCCATACTTAATCATGCCCCTCCATGTACCACGATCCATGACGTCCTGTTCCCATGATTCCAAATCGATTATTGCATCATTCATATCCCGCTTGCATACATTCTTGTACCGAAGTAATGGCTGGCCATGAGACCTTTTTCCCAACTGTAATTCCCCATAGAGAAGATATTTTGGTATTCTATCATCATCCATCCTCCGAATGTATCCCAGTCATCGGAGCCATCAAAGATTAAGCATGGAAAAGATTGTGATAGTGCCTGTTCTCTCCAACACCTCTGGGCTGGTGATCTCGCCACCCAACCCCCAAGATTCTGCGCAGGCACCTCATGTGATATCTTTTTAACCAGCGTTTCCTGGTGCATGTAGACACAACATGTCTCACTGCCATAAAGAAGAGTGCTGAGGACACAGTCCTGGTAAACAAGTGTTTTTGTTTTAACAGTGAGCTTCTTGTTCTCCCAGACCCTTGTAAATCTGCTCATTGGTGTTGCTATCTTTCCTATCCTGATATTAATCTCTTGGACCAGAGAAAGCACATGTGGCGATCACCAGTGGCAACACTAGACAAGCTCTATGGCATTGCCGACAGCCTCATGATGACAGCTGTTTTCTTCAAACATATTCAAGTTGACGTCTGACAGCGTACGAAGAAGAAGAAGAAGAAGAAGAAGAAGAAGAAGAAGAAGAAGAAGAAGAGGAAGAAGGAGAAGAAGAAGAAAAAGAAGAAGAAGAAGAAGAAGAAGAAGAAGAAGAAGAAGAAGAAGAAGAAATATCTCGGTCCAGGGATAGTTTATTATTGACTGAGGATCAAAATTATGTAAAATTATTTACTACATCAACAGCTTCCTCATCAATTGAAATTACTGGTGGTTTGTTTGCACCCTGGCCCATAACGTGTTTTTATTTTGCCGATTGTTAACCCAAACTCACGTATTAACATAGAATGTATTCAACAAGCTAAAGATAGGACTTCATAGAATGGCTGCTGAGCATCTGTTACAAAGAATTCCAACATACGAGGAATAGAGAACGCACAGATGAACAGGACAGGTAGTATATCTAAGTGAAGTTTGCTATAACCTGAAACTGGTGACTACTTGCTTTAGATATATACAAACCGACGTCTGAAAGCGAACGAAGAGGCAGAGGCAGAAGCAGAAGATATCAAATCGCCAGAGGTAAAAGCAAACATGTTTGAGGCAAAAAACACAATGAAATGCGGAAATAAATGAATAAGTGCAGATTTAAAAGAATACTGCGCAACAAAACAAACACCAACTAAATATACACCGCAGTGGGACCCACGGAGAAGTAGATATTTGGGAAACCAAAGAATATCTGACGAAAAAAAAGATTATAGGGACAGGTCAAGCAGATAGGTCTCACGGCACAGGTCAAGCAGATAGGTCTCAAGCACAGCTCAAGCAGATAGGTCTCACGCACAGCTCAAGCAGATAGGTCTCACGGCACAGGTCAAGCAGATAGGTCTCACGCACAGCTCAAGCAGATAGGTCTCACGCACAGGTCAAGCAGATAGGTCTCACGCACAGCTCAAGCAGATAGCTCTCACGCACAGGTCAAGCAGATAGGTCTCACGCACAGCTCAAGCAGATAGGTCTCACGCACAGCTCAAGCAGATAGGTCTCACGCACAGCTCAAGCCAACGGCGAACCCCAAATATGATGCTTAATAGGACTTGAATATATTTATTTCTTTGCAATTAAAATTCTATTATTATACCTTAGTCACAATTATTATATTTGTCAGAAGTGGTTGTTTTTTTTCTTTCATTAAAAGTGTTATCAATGTCTTTCTTAATTCTTCTGTTAATTCCTCATTCGTTCTCTTGTATGCCTTCCTTGCAATTGTCAATATCGGTTTCGTCATTAAAGCATTCGCAATTATGAATCTTCTCGCTTGTATTGATCGCTTCACCGTCTTACTCCTAAAGGAACACAAGACCAGCACTACAATTTTAACAGCCCTTGACCCAAAGCCTGTACCCAAAAACATGCAGGTACCACGGTTTCAATACCGATTGTTTTACATGATGTGGTTGCTAGCTCCATGCAGATTCTACTTTAGGCCCAATTTACGACATTATTAGTCGGATCCATTGATTGCTGTTCGGGTAGGACCGTCTTATTTGAAGTGAACAGCTAGCGGTATTGCATCCTTCTAGGTATGTCGTAAAAGACGACGAAGTTATGTTCTTCGTGTGGCTGGCGACCTATTTATGTGCGCTGAAGTGCCGCAAGAACAACTGCTTCGGTATATGCATTGAGGAATTCTTGCTGTGAGGAGGCTGACTGCACTTGTAGTCACAGGGTTGAAGACGATTGTGATGATGATAAAGGTGGTGATGATGGTGGTGATTTTGGTGGTGTGGTGATGAAGGGAGTGATGAAGATGTTGATAATGGTGGTGAGGTAATGAAGGTGGGAATGAAGATGGTCGTGAAGGTGGTGATGATGATGATGATGATGGTATTGATCATGATGGGGGTGATGATGATGGTGGGGATGAAGGTGGTAATGATGGTGATGAAGGTGGTGGTAATAGTGGTTGTGATGGTGATGATGAAGGGGGAGATGATGATGGCGGTGGTAGTAGTGGTGGTAGTAGTGTTGGTAATAGTGGTGGTTGTAATGGTCGAGGTGATGATAATTCTCATCGTGGAAATGCTTATGGTGGTGATGAAGAAGGTGATGATAAAGGTGGTGATGTTGATGGTAATGATCACGACGATAGTGAATACGACGATCATGGTAGTAATGATGGTGATGAGGATGGTTATTGTTATGGTGGTGATGAAGGTGTTGATATTTCTTGTGGTGATGGTGACCGAGGTGATTATGATGATGGTGGTGGGGGCGAAGATCATGTTATTGATTATTGCGATATTTCTGATGATGGGGAAGATGATGAGGGGTAAGGTAATGTTGTTAATGGTGGTAGTAGTGATGATTACTGTGATGATGATGATGATTATGTGGAAGGTGATGTTGTTAATGTTGGTGGTAGTCATTATTGTTGTGATTATGATGATGATAGAAAACGTGATGTTGTTAATAGTGGTGGTTGTGATGATTGTTTTGATGATGGTGATTATGTGGAAGGTGATGTTGTTAATAGTGGTGGTTGTGATGATTGTTGTGATGATGATGAGGATGTGTTACCACCTCGCTCCAAATAAAACACTAATTTATCAAACCGCTAACATGATATCTGAATCATATCACAAACACAGAAGTTTTAAATATCAACAGTATGACAAGATCGAATTACAGCACCCAGCACAACCCTCTCTAGTAACCTTTTTTCACCACGCACGGCACGTTTCAGTGACCACATTCACCCCAACCCAGTACCACTCCAGTGTTGCACTCGGGAATGTCTATAATTAGCATCTTCTTAATCGTCATATTCATAATTTGTACCGCCCTTGGCCCATGTTATTTCCTGTTTCAAAGTCTCATCTCTGATTTATCATGTTTCTGTATCGGTTTATCTTACATAGAATGATAACAGAGTCATCAGTTGGTGGATAGCACGCAAATAACATGAGATATAGGGATGTACCATTTATGTCAGTAAAATGGGGCGGTACATACTCTGGCAAAGATGGCGCCGTAACTGGCTGCGAGTCTACATTTCTCTACTGTTTTGGATCATTATGGATGCCGCCAGACCACGGATTTGCCTGGAATTCACACTAGTCGACGACTTACACTTGTGTTCACTGATACGTGGAGTTGTTTTCCGTCTGGACTTGTTATTTCGTTCTTTTTTTGTGATTTCTTCCGTCCGTTTATCCTGGTCTGGACGCCGGCTGAATGGCGCTACGCTTATACCTGTGTCGTATCTCACGGGTTAGTTCTGCCGGTTCACCTTCACGAAAATGGCGTGTGGGAATTTTAGATGCTACTACGATGAACTGAATACAGCTAGGGAGAGATGCCAGACTCACTCACACGCTGAGTGTTGTCCATACGACCTCTTGTGGTTATCGAAAAGGCACGACAAACTGCGTTAGATGCCTTCCCACCTTTCTACCCTGCGGGTTACATGTTTACGGAAAGGATTCGGTGGTAACCCTGAGGCAAAATCTGCATCCTATGCTATCTCCAGTCGTCTCGATAAATGTCTTGCCACTGGCAAAAGGTAGCTTAGGCTCTGTGAGTGAGGTTGACAAAAGGCGCAGTTTCTTCCTCACTTTAATCCAAATCTCCGCGCAAGTCACCCATTTCAGCGGACACAGCAAGTGATACGACTGTCCACACGGCTGAACAAAGAGAGTGGTCTTCATCACTTGTGATGGACAAACTATTATATGGCGGTAGAGCTACGAGGTATCAATGAAATTCTAATATAGGGGGTTAGCGCTTCAAGGAATGATTGAAACTGCAGAGTGGAAAGTCAACAATTATTTGGAAGAAGTACGAATGTCCTCTTATCCTTTCTTCTTCTTATTATTATTATTATTGTTCTGCTTATTTCTCTTCTTCTTCTTTGTCGTCTTCTTCTTTCTCTTATTCTTCTTTCTCTTATTCTTCTTTCTCGTCTTCTTCTTTCTCTTCTTCTTCTTTCTCTTCTTCTTCTTTCTCTTCTTCTTCTTTCTCTTCTTCTTCTTTGTCGTCTTCTTCTTTCTCTTCTTCTTCTTTCTCGTCTTCTTCTTTCTCTTCTTCTTCTTTTCTTCTTCTTTCTCTTCTTCTTCTTTCTCTTTTTCTTCTTTCTCTTCTTCTTCTTTGTCGTCTTCTTCTTTCTCTTCTTCTTCTTTCTCTTCTTCTTCTTTGTCGTCTTCTTCTTTCTCTTCTTCTTCTTTGTCGTCTTCTTCTTTCTCTTCTTCTTCTTCTTTTCTTCTTATTTCTCTTCTTCTTCTTTCTCTTCTTCTTCTTTGTCGTCTTATTCTTCTCTTCTTCTTCTTTCTCGTCTTCTTCTTTGTCGTCTTCTTCTTCTCTTCTTCTTCTTTGTCGTCTTCTTCTTTGTCGTCTTCTGCTTTCTCTACTTCTTCTTTCTCTTCTTCTTCTTTCTCGTCTTCTTCTTTCTTGTCTTCTTCGTGTACTACTACTTCTTTTTTCCGTTCTTGTTCTTCTTCTTTTTCGTGGAAGTAATTCATTATAGAACAGGAACAATTATAGCAACAACAGCATTAATAACAACAAACAACAACAGGAAATTCAACAAAAACACTAACAACATGTATAATGTAATTCATATCAAACTCTATCCCACACGCCTAAATATATTAGAGAGTGACATTATCTAAATGTGTCTCTGTGTGAACATGAATGCCCCCTAGTATTTGCTCCACTCTGTCTCCCACCTCCACCCTTCGCCCCCTCCCCCGTACACGCCTCCACACTTTGTCCCCTCCACTTGTCTATTCACCCAACCGGTAACAATCGAATCCTGAACACGGCTTCCTCCAGAGTACCAAAAACAATTATAATAATATACAATTAACTATAATGTAAGCTACCAATGGTAAGTAAGAGTCACGCACAAATAATCATTCACACGCCACAACATACATCCAATGGTAGAGAAACATCGACACAGAACTCTTGAATCGTCGTGACAGACGCAATCGATACCTGGCTTCCCTAGAGAACTATAATCAGAACAGGGCCAGTCAACCATGGAAGTCCGGAATGCGTTAGCGTACTTTGTTTACTTCCAAAAGAAGGTATGTTTACAAGAGTTTTAGATTCTCTACTTTTATTTTGCGTGTTTTTTTTTTGGTTTTTTTTTTTATTTTGGGACGGTTTGTATGGGGGGGGGGGGGGGGGGGGGGGGGGGGCTAGAATAGAGTAGCGGTTTTCAGAACTGAGAGGGCCTGTAGCGGTGACAGAGAATATTTCCAATAAGAGCCGATGGAGGGATGTGGTAGGGACCAAGAACTTTTCCAATAAGGACAGATGGAGAGATATGGTAGGGACCAAGAACATTTCCAATAAGGACTGATGGAGAGATGTGGTAGGGACCAAGAACATTTCCAATAAGGACAGATGGAGAGATGTGGTAGGGACCAAGAACATTTCCAATAAGGACTGAAGGAGAGATGTGGTAGGGACCAAGAACATTTTCGATAAGGACAGATGGAGAGATGTGGTAGGGACCAAGAACATTTTCGATAAGGACTGATGGAGAGATGTGGTAGGGACCAAGAACATTTCCAATAAGGACTGAAGGAGAGATGTGGTAGGGACCAAGAACATTTTCGATAAGGACAGATGGAGGGATGTGGTAGGGACCAAGAACATTTTCAACAACGGCAGAGGGAGGGATGTGTGTGGCGCGAGGAACATTTGCAACAAGAGCTGATGAATGTATGTGATATGGGCCAGCAGTATTTGCAGCAAAGGATAAAGGATATATGCGATAGGGGTCAAAAGCATTTGCAGCAAGGGCTGATGGAGGTATGTGATAAGAGATAATGTGGGTATGGCACTAGAACTAACGGAGCAATGTGACATAGAATGAAGGTTGTAAGTGACAACAACCTGACTGGGTTATACGAGAAGGGCTCATCGGAGTATATAACAATGGCACGTGGGGATATGGAGGCTGCGTGGCCAGTTTGGTAAACACTGAAGTTTTCTCTCAAGCGATTGCTCCTCTACGAACGAAAGGTAATGGCAACCTACCGTGCTGCCACTTGCCAGGAAACTTATAACATCCAAATAGGTGGCGGTTGTAAGAAGATACGTTCTGTAACAGACATGCTACTTACATTAGTGGGGAAATGTGACAATTGAAGAATGGGGTATGTGGCAATGGAAGATTGGAGTATATGACAATGGAAGATTGGGGTATGTGACACTGGATGATTGGGGTATGTGACAATGGAAGATTGGGGTGTGGGACAATGGAAGATTAAGGTATGTGACAATGGAAGATTGAGGTATGTGACAATGGAAGATTGGAGTGTGGGACAATTGAAGATTGGTGTGTGGGGATATGGAAAATTGGGGCATGGGACAATGGAAAATTTGGGTATGTGACAATGGAAGATTGGGGTATGGGACAATGGAAGACTGGTGTGTGGGGTAACTGGAGATTGAGGTATGTGACAATGGGAGATTGGGGTATGGGGCAATGGAAGATTGGTGTATGGGGCAATGGAAGATTGGGGTGTGGGGTAACTGGAGATTGGGGTATTTGACAATGGGAGATTGGGGTATATGACAATAGAAGATTGGTGTATGGGGCAATGGAAGATTGGGGTATAGGAAAATGGAAGATTGAGGTGTGGGGCAATGGAAGATTGAGGTATGTGATAATGGAAGATTGAGGTATGTGACAATGGAAGGTTTGGGTATGAACAATAGAAGATTGGAGTATGTGACAATGGAAGATTGGGGTGTTGGACAATGGAAGATTGAGGTATGTGACAATGGAAGATTGGGGTGTGGGACAATGGAAGATTGGGGTATGTCACAATGGAAGATTGGGGAATGTGACAATCGAAGATTGGGACATGTGACAATGGACGACTGGGGTATGTGACAATGGAAGATTGGGGTGTGGGGCATTGGAAGATAGGTTTATGTGACAATAGAAGATTGGGGTGTGGGACAATGAATGATTGAGATATGTGACAATGGAAGATTGGGGTATGTGATAAGAGCTGGTGTTGGTCTGCGGAAAGGACTGCCAGAGGTCTGCGGCAAGTAAAATGTCCAAAATATATATCAGGAAATGCTAGAATAATCGTAGCGTCCTTCATTGAAAGTTGAGAACCGCTGTTTCCTGTACATGCATATTTGTTTTGTACGAATGTATTCCCTCAGAAGAGAATTATATATTCTCCCTATAAATATCGATAGTACGAGAAGCGATCAACACATTATCATTTGTAGACTACGTAATTATTGGTTGAGTAGTGCAGTAGTAGCTCGCTCGTTCTCGCGGCAAAGGTGCCTGGTTCGATCACAGTTATTGGCGACCCAGCTGAATATAGGTACATTGTAAAGTGTTAAGAAAGGAAAAATAGGGAAAAGATGAATTGGTCATTCCTCTTCATAAATTGTTTGAGATCTTGTCAAATGACATCTTTAACATTTCATTCCTGACAGCATCTGCGAGCTATGGGACTATCTGCTTGTTTAATGACAACACATCATCTATAACCTTCTAATCGTCTCATGAAATGCGGCAAAATAGGACCGTGAGTGGAATTAGCAGCATCTGATCTTTGAATACTTGGAATTTTCATATTTTCTTTTGCGTTCGACCTGAAAGAAACGTTGTGACATTGTTTCGTAGTTTGCACCGAGGCTGCGATAAAACCATCTTTCGGGATCACATATCCCATTTCAGCACATAATTTTGAGACACGGTTTCCGTTTTCTCTTCGATCCCTAATGTGAAAGCCTGGCTGCATGATTGAAGTCTGTTTCCAGGGCTTCTACCTGGAGACGCTATAGCATGTTCGTCAGTTATGAGTCACTAATCCTGATGCAAGCAGCCAGCTTTGAGTTACTGACTGCTGTCAGCTCATTCACTGCTGCTACTTGGACCCAGCTATGAGTCGCTGTCTGCTGTCAGCTCATTCACTGCTACTTCTTGGACCCAGCTATGAGTCGCTGTCTGCTATCAGCTGTCACTAATGATTCCCGCCCCCCCCCCCCCCCCCAGCCCGAAATATGTTTACACCATTGAATGTAGGTATTTCATATAGTCTCGTATTCTTAATCATCCAACAGTCCTGAAAAATTCATGTGAACCAAGAACATTACATACTTTAATAATGTCTTCTATACATCTTTCATGACGTCGTGTGAGCCACTAAAATATGTCTCTGAATGACCAATAGTCATCTCGAAGCTGAAATTAAAATTAATTTTCATGGAGTGTTTCATCAGTGTATTAAGGGTGAAGGTAGTTCCATAGCAAACATGGCTGTCAGTGATGAAGTGTTATATATACTTCTTGTACGAGGTCAAAACTACCATTAAGTATGAGGTGGAGTGACCGGTTCCATATCCTCGCTGCCTTTACGACCAAATTATTTTTAAAAAACCTATTTCAACAAAGCAACAAATCTTAAAAATATAAATATTTTAATAAAACCACAAATGTTATAAAAATAAATATTTTAACAAAACCACAAATCTTAAAAATTATAAATATTTTAACATAACAAAAAATTTGATAGACATCAATATTTTAACAAAACAACAAATTTTATAGACATCAATATTTTAACAAAACAACAAATTTTCAAGTAATCAATATTTAACAAAGCAACAAATCTTAAAAATTAAAATATTTAAAAAAAACCACAAATGTTATAAACATAAATATTTTAACAAAACCACAAATTTTATAGTCATCAATATTTTAACAAAACAACAAATTTATAGACATCAATATTTTAACAAAACAACACATTTTCTAGTCATCAATATTTTAACAAAACAACAAATCTTAAAGAAATAAATATTTTAACAAAAGAACAAATCTTAACAATAAAAATATTTTAACAATTCAAATATGTTAAAGCGATCATAACGGTGTTTTTTGCCATATCGATGTCAATTGATCGATTTTGATGTGATAAGGAACACAATCCTCTAGTGTCAGCTTTCACCGCACAGTCGGCAAGATGTATTTTAATATCACACGATATAAATCAAATAAAGGTTTTTATCTGGGTTTGAGTAACTACCATTTTTTGTACAAGACCTGTATTTGTATCACTCAGCCACCATTTCCTGAACTACATTTTTTGTGTGAAATCTACCATTTTTGGGATACCCCGAGAAGATTAATCCCGCTGATGAATAAAGGCCGATTGCCTTCCAGTCGCTTCGCAGTGTGCAGGGTTAAATCTTATTGTAGCTCAGTGCACCCAACACCATACGGGGATACAAAGACGTCTTGTTAACCAGCACCGAAACGGGAACTGTTAGCCATCACGTGGATGAGGTCATGGACAGGGGTCAAAAAGCCGAGCAGCGCATGAGCTACAGTGGTCAGCGACCCATAGCTGACTCTTAAAGTCTTCGGCGGCGAACCAGAGCTGCCAAGACCCGTCTACACCTCCACGTGGATAACAAGCTGCAACAGAGCGGACTGGCTAAGGAGAATAGATCGAAGAGGGAATGCTAACCCGGTACTAAAAAAAATGATTGTTAAAGTCGGATGTGTTGAACCGAAAGGTGCAAATATCGCAGTCAAGCTGTAAACTACGACACAACTACATTCTGCTACTTAGGCCCGTGTCAGGGTTTGGTAGCGGGAGATTGAGAACGAACGAAGCCGAGACTAGCCAGATCATGGACTTGTTCCCCGTGCAGTGAAGATGATCCAATGACGTACTAACTAAATAACGTCTAACAGAAAAACAAAGCTGAGTCTTACAGAGGATATAAACGCCTTCCCTATGGTCAGGACTCCAAACTACTAACGACTGGGCCACCAATTTCTCAACAATTTCAATTTCAGCGTCAACGGTAATGTTTGAAGTGACACCCGTCTTAGAAACTTGACACATATAATGCGTATCATTGGGTCGACCGTGATCATCTTGAGAGAGCGTATATATATATATATATATATATATATATATATATATATATTGGTGCAGAACCAATCGGAGACGTTGTTATTCGTGGCACGTGTTATCGACGATTTTGATTGAGCGACTGTCTAGCTCAATTTGTTCACGAAACGCATTGTTGATTGTTTGTTCGTGATGTCTACTGAGGATTATTGTGACAGTTGCGTGGTAGTTACGTAAATCTATTTAGAGTGTTAGTAGGTCAGGGACGAATGAACTGGGCTTCTGTATTGGTTTCCTGTCCTATGTGGTAGGGGAGCAGTTAAATACATTTCTGGTTTGTACCTGCAGTGCGAAGGAACGTACAAATGTTTATTTAGTTGCTTTCAGTAAATTAGTATACACATTTTTACAGATTCCAAGTATACGCTTATACGAGGAGACTTCAAATGAAAACCTTTAAAGGGGGTTATGGGACGATGAGGTTAACATCTGGCCAGGCAAAGCACACTGATCAAACAATGTTGGCCAAGGTCAGGAGAAATACACTGGCCAAGACCCTCACAAGACCGCCACGTTGGTCGTCCTGGAAACGGGATGTTGTCGAGGACAACAGTCTGGCTAACAAGGTGAGGTGCGATGTGATCCCCGTAGTAGTGAGTGACACTCAAATGAAGCCAAGCATTGCACAACCGCCTGGGGGACCCCGGTCCACTTCATCAGCACGCTCAGGATGTCAGGAAAGCTGATACATTCTGCCACAAGTTCCGTCCTTTTCAGGGCGCACAAAAGGATAAGCAACCCATTGTAGGCACTATCATCCAACCAACCAACCAACCAACCGCAGTGAGTTATAGTTGAGAAAAACCATGCCTTTGTTTTGCAACTTGTTAATATGTTTGCCAAGGATACCAAGAGTATCTTGCACGTGTGATCACGGTGCAGACAATTAAAATGACGTCATAACTGCAGTTAAATTATGACCGCTCCATGTTCTGTGATGCGTTTTGGAGCAGCAAAAGGATGGAACTTATAGAAATTAATCGGCGAATGAAGGTCAAGTGCGATGATGCATGCTTTCCACTCACAGTCAATCTGCAACTTTCCTTTACGTCAGGGTCACTACTCGGTGTGCCTGACCCGATCATGAACAGTCTGTCACAGAACTATTTTGGAACTTCCTACTCCACTCATACACTTGCTGGAATGAAAGGCATGCGTCGCGGTATTGGGCCTTCATTCGCCGATGAATATATAATATATATGTATATGTATGCATAGGTTTTTTCCCCTCGCTGCACAAAAACGGATAACAAAGAGCTGCTACTCTTTGATGCATGTCAATAGTGTGCCTTCATATTTTAGCTGCAATTATAACGTCATGTTGTTCGTCTGAATCGTCATGGCACAAGCAGAACACTCTGGACATCCTTAGCAACAATATTAACAAGTAACAATACAAAGACATGGTTTTTCGCATTTCGATCCCACTTTTAATGTTTTCATATGAAGCCCTCTCGTTCATTTCTGGTTTCACCACGCTATGGAAAAGACCGCACATATATTTCATTAGTAGTTGTCAGTAAAAATATAATACGTTTGTGGAGAGATCATATATATGTTTATATAATAGTGCGCTTAGGAGAACAGGGTTCGCTGCGTCGAAGGATTATGTCGATGGCCACGTCTGATGGCTGCGTTCTATGTGGCTTGTAGTTATCTTGGGGAGATGGCAATCCAATTCAGTCAGGTGTTGCTGAGGTGGTTCCGATGGTGTGGTCATGATAAGCGCGGCCTCTTCCGGTTCCTTACACTGACAGCCAGAGGGAGTATTTCGTGGGCCGGGAATTCGCGGTGGAAGTTGGTTATGTGACCGAAGAGGTAGAGGCGACGGCGATCTATTGTTGAAGGTGTTTCTGTGAGTTGAGTAGACCGAACTACCTCACTGTTGAAAATCAGGTCACGCCAGTGGATCCCAAGTTTGCGACTCTGGTTGTGCATGTAGAAGGCATCAAGACGCGTTTGGTACCGCTGCAGTAGTGTCCAGGTCGTTCAGCCGCAGGTAAGGATGTGGACGACACAGGAGGATTATATTACGGATCCTAGTCTACAGGGGATGTCTTCGATGGGGTTAGACTGTGGAGCGATTGCATTAATGAAGCCGACAGACCTATCAGACGGATGACGTTTGACTGGTGCATACGTTGGAGGATTGCCTGCTGTCCAGGGACTGGAAGTCATTGTGGTGACTGCAACAAGGTTATCGTTAACGGTGATGCTCAGTTCATGGATGATGGCTGGGGTGGGGGGTAGGGGGGGGGGTGTTGTCATCGTTGCTAAGGATTTTGATTTTTGTCTTTGTCAATAGATGCGTGAGCCTAGGTAAACAGCCGACGGATCCAGTACCTCCATGTGGCCTAAGTCGGCCTGAGAATGTTGATGTCACCGGCGTAGACCAGTTCGGTTACCAGGGAGTCGCCGACTTAAACCCCTGGTTGTAGCAGAGGACTGAGGGGATCCAGTGCATGTGCAGCAGAAAGGGGCAGAGGGGAGGACACAACCCTGGCAAACACCAGTTAATGAAGAGCGCGTGTCGGTAAGATGGCGTAACGAGCTGAATTATTGCGCTAGTGTTACTTTGGAGCTGTTCTATTGGGGTCAACAGGGTGTCTGAAATACCTACGCATTGAAGCATCCGCCACAGGGCGTGCCTATTCCATGAATCGAAGGCAGCCCGTAGGTAAAGATAGAAGACAGGGAGGGATACGGCGGTTAAACTCAGGGTGCAGTTCGGTGAGAGACGGAGGGCGAGACAGGCATCGATAATGGAGCGAGCGACGGTGAATCCTGACTGTTGGAAGATACGAACAATCGTTAACATGGGGTGCAGTCTGCAGTGTGCAAAGACCGTGCTTGGGACGGACAGTAGGGTAATAGGCATGTAATTGCCGCATTCCAGTTGGGAGACCTTTCCTTTGAACAGAAACATGATTATTACATTGCGCAATGTAGCTGGAACTTGGCCAGTTTTCCAGACCGTTGCGAAATATATGGATATATTGATATATATATGTGTGTATGTTGCAACATAACTAGTATATATATATATATATATATATATATATATATATATATATATATATATACTTTATATATATGTATATATATACTTTATATATACTTTATATATATTTATATATATATATATATATATATATATAAGCAAAACATGAAGAATGTGCATCTCCATGGCCACTAAAAATGTAAGTGTACAGATTCCATTAGAGGATACAACATCTGATTGCTGTCCCAAATAGCAGATCTAATACTTCAGTGGATTCCGGCCCACTGTGGGATCCTATGAAACGAGAAGGCAGACGAGCTAGCAAAAGCCGGAAGCTGAGCCACGCAGCTTCGCCATTTACAGAACTAAAAAGCAGCAAAGAAACTCCATCAAACGATCCATGACTTTCATCAAACGATCCATGACTTTCATCAAAAGATTCCATGAGATCAGCCCAAAGAAAATGATAGTATTGACAAACATGGCTGAGATGATCAGACAAAGATCTTCAGACCCAGTTAGGGACTTTGCAGACTCAAGGCCCACATCCAGAGACACCGACATGTGCGATCACGAAAAACCCAATCAAACTTAAGAACGGTTCTTCCAGAACTTGCCTTCTTATAAAGAGCAAGGAAATAGAGAACGGAATGATAAGACAAGATCACTAATGTGATACTGTTGGAATCCACTAGCCACATTTGAGTTGAAGATGATGTTAAGAGAAGAGACCTTGAGTCTGCAATGTCCCTGAGTCTTATTTATTTTTGTTGTTGTTTTTTTTGTTTTGTTTTGCGTTCGCCTTATTTATTTATTCCCGACGGCGGTGTGCGTTGCACTGTAGTTTTTATTTTTGCGCCTGTCGGCCCAATGCATCCGACTTCAGCATGCATTTTATGTAAGGGTCTGCTTCCTCCTGCATTTTCTAAGGGTTTGCTTCTCCGGGGTAACGGCCGGTGCTGGGATCGGGATCGAAACCAGCACCTTCATTTGTGAGCCGTATCACTTATCCACTAGCCCACGCCGTCCCCTTCCTAACTGAGTCTGAAGATCTTTGTCTGATCATCTCAGCCAAGTTTGTTAATGCTGTCATTATCTTTGGGCTGGTCTCATGGATCATTTGATGAGTTTTAAGGAAAGCAGCTGATTGCATTACGAGAGAATCTCTGTTCTGGAATCCCCAAGGTAAGAGAAGCTGAGGCATACCAAAACACAAATCATGAAGACAGCTTGAGATAAACATAAAGTAAGCAGAGCTGGAACAGATGGGCCAGGCAGGACATGATGACTTGGCATATTTGTCGAAGACCGGTGGTGTCTTAATTCGAATGGAAATGTTCGATAGTCCAATAAGACTGCTGTTGTTAGATCAACAACTATAATAATCGTAATCAGCATCAGCTGCCTCGCTGTCAGACTGAGGACAGTCAAAGAATTAGACTCAAGCATTTAACAAATAATGTACAATAAAAATAACGCGAGGCTGTGGCGGTCCAGTGGATTAAAATAAAGTACAACAAACAATATAGGTATGGTCTTATACGTTCTGAAACGAAAATGGAAACAAAACCTAGGTTACGACCAAAAGGTCTTCATCATGGGAACCGACGATATAAATTATGAGCTAATGGCTCTTTCAGAATGGGATGAATACATATAATAAAGATAAGAACACATAAAGCAGTAATAAATAGATACTTAGATGGATAGCACGTAAGATATCACCACGGATCGCCTAGTCTGTGAAGCACGTAAAATAATGCCACGGGTCGCTTAGTCTGTGAAGCTCGTAAGATAATGCCACGGGTCGCCTAGTCCGTATAGTCTGTGAAGCACATAAGATGCCATATTTCATGTGGGTGAAAATGTATGGGCACAAGTAAACAAATTATGTAGAAGACATATGCACTGGAACCTGCTGGTGTAGAAGACAGATGCACGGGGACCTCTTGGTGTAGAAGACAGATGCACGGGGACCTGCTGGTGTAGAAGACAGATGCACTGGGACCTGCTGGTGTAAAAGACATATGCACTGGGACTTCTTGGTGTAGAACACAGATGCACTTTGACTTCTTGGTATAGAACACAGATCCACTGGGACCCCCTGGTGTAAAAGACATATGCACTGGGACTTCTTGGTGTATAACACAGATGCATTAGGACCCCCTTGTGTAAAAGACAGATGCACTGGGACCGCTTGGTGTAGAAGACAGATGCACTGGGACCTCTTGGTGTAGAATACAGTAGAAACTAAACGCGCCTCATAAAGGCAGCTACTAACATAACATTGTTCAAGTTGTTGACGTTGTTGTGTGATGGCAAATCGTACTTATTTACTGTCTGTGTCCTATGCACTACTTTACACATTCTTCCAGTATTCGTGTATTGTTCCGTTATTTGCCACTCAACAACAGGTCGTCCATACTGCAAGCCACCGTGAGGTTTTGGCACATCTCCGGATAGACTTTGTCTTATGTTGCTCCCTATTCGGATGTTTCATCAGCAATGTATTCCCATATTTTTAGGTTTTTCCTGCATACGCCAGCTAGAAGTCTATTTAGTGACTTCCATGTTGAGTTAGGCACATGATGTCCAGGGGCAAGTTCCTCCCGTATCTCGATCCAGGAGACCTGCACCATCTCTTTCCATCTTTCGTTGTAGCGTTCTCCGGGACTAGTATGTAGGAGCTTTGATTTAGTCGTGTGCAGTGCACGAGATGTGTCCAAATATAGGGTACCCTGTGTTGTTTATCTGTTTCATTCTTTCTACGAGGCGTGTTCAAATGAAACCGGACCTAACTGTACCAAGTGAACATACGTACGATTTGCAGGATGACGTCACTTCGATGTAAACAGCATATGCCAACCGTCTAGTTTGCAAAATTTCATTATCTACATACTCATAGTTTTCTCAGCAGACCGTTGAAACCATGGTGGATGGGATACGGAATCCGTCCACAATTGATCAACGATACGCGATTCGGTTACTAACAGCTGAAGGATGTCGACCACTTTATATTCATCGCAGAATGAAGGCAGTGTATGGGGACAAAAGTAGGGCGAACGTAAACTCCGGCGACGGCCCACCAGAATCTACTTACGCAACAATAAAACGCCTGACGTGGTCTCGGAAGATATTTCGTTAACTCACGTTCTTCTTTAAACATCGTTGTCCAGTTCTTCACTGTTGTCTTCAACACACATTTGTTACTATACACTGCCTGCATTCTGCGATGAATGTCATCTGGTCGACATCCTTCAGTTGTTAGAAACCTCGCTGATCAACTCTGGTTGGATTCCTTATCACCCTCGCCATGTTTTTCAACGGTCTGCTGAGGAAACTATGAGGATAATGAAATGTTGCAAACTGGAAGGTTGGTATGTGCTGTTTACATCAGAAGTGATGCCATCGTGCGCATCGTACTTTTGTTCATTTAGTGCAGTTAGGTCCGGTTTCATTTGAATACGCTCGTACTTTTGTTCACTTGGTGCAGTTAGGTCCGGTTTGATTTGAATACGCTCGTACGTTTGTTCACTTGGTGCAGTTAGGTCCGGTTTCATTTGAATACGCTCGTACGTTTGTTCACTTGGTGCAGTTAGGTCCGGTTTAATTTGAATACGCCTTGTATCTCTGACACGACAATTTTTAGTGTCACAAGAATCGCTACGCCGATTAATGGGTACATTGTCTCAATTGGTGTAGACCTTAGACACACAATACCTATCCAACCTGTCTCATTCGCTGTTGTATCGATCAGGCTGACATGTGCTGAGTTCTTCCAGATTGGCGCGGTACACTCAGTTAAGGGGAACACAAGACGTGTAGTTCTGATGTTTTTGGTAGATCTGGCTACACCCCTCCCCCCTTCCCACCCCCGCGCCTCTCTCGCTGCATGTTGTGCCAATCAGTTTTCTTTTGATACTTTTTCTGGCATGGCAAATGGTGACGTAGAAAGTATCTTAAACTGATGCCGTCAGCACGCACATAGCAGCACAGTCAATGTATTAACCCATTGCATGGACAGTTGTAGACCACCAAATGAAAGGCGTTAACAACCCGTAGACAAACGTGGACCACAGTTGGACAGGAAGGAACTGATGGCGCACTGTGTACCACAGCTTGAGAAGCACTGAGGGGGCGATTGTTGGCTTTTTCTTTTTTTCAAAACGCCGCCGTGAAACACGGATCAGTGAATCGTGACGTTGAATCTCATATTATGGAAATGTCTTTGTAGTACTTACTGCCAATTGACAATGGCGTATATTTTGCATGCGTGGGTTGAGCGCCCGTGCTCCAAATAGTCCCCAGAGTCTACTGGTTATTGTTGTTGTTGTTGCTGCTGCTGTTGGTGTTGTTGCTGTTGCTGCTGTTGGTGTTGCTGTTGCTGATGTTGGTGTTGCTGCTGTTGTTGTTGTTGCTGTTGCTGCTGTTGGTGTTGTTGCTGTTGCTGCTGCTGATGTTGCTGTTGCTGCTGCTGTTGTCGTTCCTGTTGCTGCTGTTGTTGTTGTTGCTGCTGTTGTTGTTGTTGTTGTTGCTGTTGATGTTGTTGTTGTTGCTGCTGTTGTTGTTGCTGTTGCTGCTGTTGTTGTTGTTGTTGCTGCTGTTGTTGTTGTTGTTGCTGTTGCTGCTGTTGTTGTTGTTGCTGCTGTTGTTGTTGTTGTTGTTGCTGTTGTTGTTGTTGTTGTTGTTGTTGTTGCTGTTGCTGTTGTTGTTGTTGTTGTTGCTGTTGTTGTTATTGTTGCTGTTGTTGTTGTTGCTGCTGTTGTTGTTGCTGTTGCTGCTGTTGTTGTTGTTGCTGCTGCTGTTGATGTTGTTGTTGCGTTGCTGCTGTTGTTGTTGTTGCTGCTGCTACTGCTGTTGCTGTTGCTATTGTCGTTGCTGTTGTTTTCGCTGTCGCCGTTGTCGTTGCTGTTACTGTTGTTGTATGCCCCGAATGAGTAACTTTACTTTTTTGTGTGCGCCCTGAAAAGGACGTTAAGGAGAGGGTTGTAGGTTGTAGCTTTCCTTACATCCCGAGCATGCTGATGAAGGTGGACCGCTGTTCACCATGTTGTTGGGCTATGCTTCGCTTCATCTGCATGGCGCTCACTACTACGGAGATCCACATCTCGTCAGTCAGACTGCCTTGAAAACAGCCTGTTTCCAGGGAACGCGACACATAAGAGAGATTGTTGTCTTGGTCAGTATATTGTGCCTGATCCTGACCCGACGTCCTGGTCAGAATGTTGTGCCTGACCTTGACCTGACGTTCTGGTCAGTGTATTGTGTCTGACCCTGACCCGACGTCCTGGTCAGAATGTTGTTCCTGACCCTGACCTGACGTCCTGGTCAAAATGTTGTGCCTGACCCTGGCCCGACGTCCTGGTCAGAATGTTGTTCCTGACCCTGACCCGACGTCCTGGTCAGAATGTTGTTCCTGACCCTGACCTGACGTCCTGGTCAAAATGTTGTGCCTGACCCTGACCCGACGTCCTGGTCAGAATGTTGTGCCTGATTGGACTAGCATCTTCCGCCCTCTTGGTTGAAAGACGTCCTTTCTATTATATATCTATCTATACAAATGTTTAATACTCTTTTCAGACGTCCTAGTTGATCCAGTTGTAGATAGGTACCTATATATTGTTATTGAATTAAAGACAAAGAGGGGTCAAACTGGTCCACTCAAAATTATTGAAAGTTGAGGCGTTAAACAGTGATAGTTCTAACACTTCATCCCCAACATAATGGACTGCTAAGAGACTACATTTACCCAAATAACTCGTGCGCCCAAGGACAAAAATGCTATGTTTAGAATATCTTTTATTATTTATAAAGATGGTGTTATATTCCCTGGTCGTCAGTGGTTAGAGAGCTGCCTTTCGCATCTGACTGGTCCTGGATTCATTCCCCAGTTGAGTCGGACATATTTTTTTCTGGTCGCAACGGCTCCCTGGTCGACCCAGCCTTATTTGGGTTTCGGTTCAGTCTAGAAAGTTAGAGCAGTGAGGGAGAGAAGATGGCTACCGACCTCATATAGTCGAGCCTTTGAAATGTGAGATCGCTAAACACCTCACACTACTTCAGCAGTAATGCTATGGGTTACTGTCCACTATTCTATAATTAGACACTACATCTTACATTTGATATTTGGTAGTGTTCATAAATTAAATGTCCATGTGTTGTCGGGTCCGATCGAGGAGCAAATTATACTGTCTCTAATCGACCTGGTGTAACGTAAGATGTGACTAATTAAGGGTTGGGCATGGGACCTGCTAATTTTTTTCTGTAGAATACATCAAACCAAATATTACTGTAAAGAACAAACGTCTCCAGGCAGTCGCTAGTTTCACATACCTGGGCAGTAACCTCAATTGAGATGTTAATATCGATTGTGAGGTCAACGATAGGATTGCTGAGCCCAGCTCTGCGTTTGGGAGGCTCCAAGCAAACGTTTGGGACAAACGAGGCATCAGTGTCGCCACCAAAATAAAAGTGAATCATGCTGTGGTATTATCCACTCTGCTGAATGACAGTGAGACATGGACAGTGTATAGCAGACATGCCTGACAGCTCATTTGTGTTCGCGTGTGCTATCTGCGAAGGTTGCTCAGGATAAGATGGCAGGACAAAGTACCTAGCTCTGACATTCTTAGTCATGCTAATATGTTAAGCATCCATATAATTGGCTTAGCTAAGGTGGACTGGAAATGTTGCTCGCATGCTAGATAAACACATCCTCGAAAAGCAGTCAGACGCTCACCCGGGAGGCAGAAGAGAGGATTCGGAGACTCCTTGAAAGTGAAAAGTGTCCATATTGATGTCACGTCCTGGGAACTGCTTGCACAAGACGTACCTCCTGGGAACTGCTTGCACAAGACCGTACATTATGGGAACTGCTTGCACAAGACCGTACCTTCTGGGAACTGCTTGCACAAGACCGTGCCTCCTGGGAACTGCTTGCACAAAACCGTGCCTCCTGGGATCTACTTGCATAAGACGTACCTCCTGGGAACTGCTTGCACAAGACGTACCTCCTGGGAACTGCTTGCACAAGACGTACCTCCTGGGAACTTCTTGCACAAGACCGTACCTCCTGGGAACTTCTTGCACAAGACTGTACCTCCTGGGAACTGCTTCCACAAGACCGTACATTCTGGGAACTGCTTCCACAAGACCGTACCTCCTGCCGCGATAGTATCGCCGAAGTGCTCAGCCCCTAGAGAGTACAGCCTTCGCGGAAGCGAGCTGACCGAAAAAAAACATACACGACAGTTCCACAGCCGGCTCCCCGCATGTGTGCCCTGAATCTGACATGGTGTTCAGTTCCAAGATTGGTCTTTACAGCCATCAGAGATCACAATATGCAGCAATTGCCTGATGCAGTCGCCATCTTCGCTTACGATTTGCAACTTTTACTATTATTATTATTATTCATGAAGTGTCCGTTGGGATCTTTGTGTATGACATAGACAAGAATAGCACCACTGCACCACAGAGAGTCGTAAGAGTTGACTAACTGTGTGACATGGCATAACACTGATCATGGTTAGGTGGTTTGTTAAGAGCAGCAAAGATGGCGCCTAACAAATTGTAGGTCTACTTCGCTCTAATCTTTGAGTTGATTCAGATTGACTGCACGTCGGTTAACCACCCTCCGCGGCACCTGTCACAACGCATCGGAGTAATAAGCTGCTCGAGCCTAGCCCATTTAGCAGGAAATCCTCCTCCCGACTATATCCAGCTCATACCAGAACTGGGACCTGCACGTCCATCTGTCCCTGTAGAAGTACAGATTGACTAGACTACATGCAGCTCACGCTAGAGCTGGAACCTGCACAAGTCCATCTGTCCCCGTAGAAGTACAGATCGACTAGACTACATGCAGCTCACGCTAGAGCTGGGACCTGCACAAGTCCATATGTCCCTGTAGAAGTACAGATCGACTAGACTACATACAGCTCACACTAGAGCTGGGACCTGCACAAGTCCATCTGCCCCTGTAGAAGTACAGATCGACTAGACCACATGCAGCTCACACTAGAGCTGGGACATGCACGTCAATCTGTCCCTGTAGAAGTACAGATCGACTAGACTACATGCAGCTCACGCTAGAGCTGGGACCTGCACAAGTCCATCTGTCCCTGTAGAAGTACAGATCGACTAGACTACATGCAGCTCACGCTAGAGCTGGGACCCGCACAAGTCCATCTGTCCCTGTAGAAGTACAGATCGACTAGACTACATGCGGCTCACACTAGAGCTGGGACCTGCACAAGTCCATCTGTCCCTGTAGAAGTACAGATCGACTAGACTACATGCAGCTCACGCTAGAGCTGGGACCTGCACAAGTCCATCTGTCCCTGTAGAAGTACAGATCGACTAGACTACATGCAGCTCACGCTAGAGCTGGGACCTGCACAAGTCCATATGTCCCTGTAGAAGTACAGATCGACTAGACTACATACAGCTCACACTAGAGCTGGGACCTGCACAAGTCCATCTGCCCCTGTAGAAGTACAGATCGACTAGACCACATGCAGCTCACACTAGAGCTGGGACATGCACGTCAATCTGTCCCTGTAGAAGTACAGATCGACTAGACTACATGCAGCTCACGCTAGAGCTGGGACCTGCACAAGTCCATCTGTCCCTGTAGAAGTACAGATCGACTAGACTACATGCAGCTCACGCTAGAGCTGGGACCTGCACAAGTCCATCTGTCCCTGTAGAAGTACAGATCGACTAGACTACATGCGGCTCACACTAGAGCTGGGACCTGCACAAGTCCATCTGTCCCTGTAGAAGTACAGATCGACTAGACTACATGCAGCTCACACTAGAGCTGGGACCTGCACAAGTCCATCTGTCTGTGTAGAAGTACAGATCGACTAGACTACATGCAGCTCACGCTAGAGCTGGGACCTGCACAAGTCCATCTGTCCCTGTAGACGTACAGATCGACTAGACTACATGCAGCTCACACTAGAGCTGGGACCTGCACAAGTCCATCTGCCCCTGTAGAAGTACAGATAGACTAAGAACACAATGTGCTAGCTGCCCTCCGTGTAAGATGAAGAAAAGAAAAATACGATTCATAGGTCAAGACATTATTGAAGCCTGTAATAATGACCGTGTGTGCATATACAGCTAATCATATCGCTTGGCAGTGAATTATGGACACTCATAAAAAATAAACAGACTAACTAGTAAACAGTTTTTAATGCAGTTTAAGTTCGATATTTTCCCTTCCAGATATACGTCTGATTCTGTTTGTTTACTTTTGGGTATAGGGAATAAACAGAAATGTCAGGTTTGTTCAACATTCATTTGGGAATGGCTTGGCTTGGCTTCGCGTGGATTCGTTCGTCCTCAATCTCCCGCTTCCAAGCCCTGAACGTCCTCAATCTCCCTCTACCAAGCCCTGAACGTCCTCAATCTCCCGCTTCCAAGCCCTGAACGTCCTCAATCTCCCGCTACCAAGCCCTGAACGTTCTCAATCTCCCGCTACAAAGCCCTGAACGTCCTCAATCTCCCGCTACCAAGCCCTGCACGTCCTCAATCTCCCGCTACCAAGCCCTGAACGTCCTCAATCTCCCGCGTCCAAGCCCTGAACGTCCTCAATCTTCCGCTACCAAGCCCTGAATGTCCTCAATCTTTCGCTACCAAGCCCTGAACGTCCTCAATCTCCCGCTACCAAGCCCTGAACGTCCTCAATCTCCCGCTTCCAAGCCCTGAACGTCATCAATATCCCGCTACCAAGCCCTGAACGTCCTCAATCTTCCGCTACCAAGCCCTGAACGTTCTCAATCTCCCGCTACCAAGCCCTGAACGTTATCAATCTCCCGCTACCAAGCCCTGAACGTCCTCAATCTCCCGCTACCAAGCCCTGAACGTCCTCAATCTCCCGCTACCAAGCCCTGAACGTCCTCAATC
This sequence comes from Ariolimax columbianus, assembly GCA_036924085.1. Taxonomy (NCBI): domain Eukaryota; kingdom Metazoa; phylum Mollusca; class Gastropoda; order Stylommatophora; family Arionidae; genus Ariolimax; species Ariolimax columbianus. The sequence goes on from JAVGWX010000019.1 coordinate 17,672,990, forward strand.
TCCCGCTACCAAGCCCTGAACGTCCTCAATCTCCCGCTTCCAAGCCCTGAACGTCCTCAATCTCCCGCTTCCAAGCTCTTAACGTCCTCAATCTTCCGCTACCAAGCCCTGACAGGGCTTTAAGTTGCAGATTGTGGTCCAGAGAACGAAATACGTTGTGTCATAGTTTACAGCTTGGATGTGCACCTTTCGATCCGACATATCCGACTTCTGCAGACATTTTTTGAGTACCAGGTTAACCTTCGCTCCTCGATTCCTTTCCCTTAGCCAGTCTGCTCGGTTGCCGTCTGTTATCCAGGATCACCACGCGAAAGTGTAGAAGGGTCTTGGCAGCACTGGTTTGCTGGCCCTGACACCAGTAATAAGCTATGGGTCGCTGACCGCCGCAGCTCATGCCCTGGTCAGCGTCTTGATCCCATTTGTGATTGAAACAATTCACTATAAACAAACACAGTCACTCCGCATTCACTAGAGATCATTTTTTCAAAACAACCCCACTTCTGTTTTCTAGCAAATTTGTTTCCAGAATCACTAGACAGATGTAGAATTCATATTTGATTTCAACCTAATTTTTCGTCAGATCCGAATACATTATAGAATGCACTTTTCGGATCCGAAGTGAACATAGATCAAATGTTCGACACATCTTCAATTTGTGCACATATGAACCAACATACTAAACTACGATATACGATACCAAGCCCTGGTAGGCTCCCTAGATGCACTGGATCGATCGGCTACCCACCTAAGCTTGTACATTTCCTAGACAAAGACGAACATCCAAAACCTGAGCAGTAGCCTCTTTGCACCGAGCATCATCGTGAACGACAACCCTGCAGCAGCCACCGAGGACTTCGTTTACCTCGACAGCAGACAATCCTTTGACGCCCGAAGGCACTGCTACATCCCCGGTAGGATGGGTTTAGCGACTTCATCCATGCACTCGTATTTACTCCTCCTGCATTACCCGAATTCTCTTGTCTAGCACCGAGTCCTGGACACTCCTACAGCAGGACCGGCAGCGGCTTGAGGCATTCCACCTGCCCAACAACAGGCTCATCCTAGGGATCGTCTGGCATGACATGATTTCTAACAGTGAAGTAGTTCGACGTACTCACCGTTCAGGTATTGTCTCAACGATTGATCGCGGTCGTCTCTCACTCTCTTCGGTCACGTTGCTTGCCTTTCCCGGGAAGTTCCAGCCTACAAGATGCCCGACAGCCTGTGGCGGCGAGTTACGATCGAAGCCGTGCTCAACCTGGCGACGTCCTTGGGGCCGCACTCGCAACACCTGGCTAAAACAGATCGCCACCTCCCCAACGGAACTGCAGACCGCCTGGGACGCGGCCATCAGACGTGGTCATGGGCATGTCATTCTACGCGACGGGCCCTGGTCGCCTAAGCGTACTATTGATTGATTGACTGATTGAACAAAACAACATACTTTTACTTTGATAAGTTATGAGAAATGGATAGCATTATATCCCCGGGAAAAATTACAAAACGTTGAAGCGAGAGAAAGAAAGAAGGTGCTGAACGAATGAACAGCGTAGATGAAATACAGTCAATATAAGAAAGGATAAATATCATTTGTGCTAGGATGTTCTGAAATACCAGGTTGAGAAATGGGGTTGAGAAATCGGGTTGATAAATGATAATGCTGGTAATATTAATTCATTCATTTTTTGTTTTACTTTTGCTTAATTTCTCAATTCCCCAAGGCGGCGTGAGTTGCACTGTCGACCAAGTTCATCAGACCTCGGCATTCATTTTATGTAAGGGTCTGCTTCCTTCTGCATTTTCTAAAGGTGTGCTTCACCGGGGTACCCACTCGTACTGAGCTTGGGGAGCGAACCGTGCACCTTCGGGTTATGAGCCGTGTCACTTAATCACTAGACCACGCTGTCCCATGCTGGTAATATAATTTCAATTATCCGTATTTATTCCCTTATTTTATTCTTATATCAGTTTTCTAAGCTGCTCGACCTGGGCGCTTCATGTTTAACGATATACCTCTCATTGCCAGTTTACAATTCTTTTTCTTTCATTCCGGACCGTACTAAAAGAGACAGACCCGGGCCCTTTTTGCTGTAAAGCGATAAAACTTGAACCTATCGTCAAGCACACCAATACGTAGAGTATCTACCCTCCACCTTGTTGAAGAGGGTGCTGTAACATGCGCACACGGAGAAGATGTGGAATATGTGTCAGTAAGTTTGACTTGAGGGAAAGTGGGGTCTTGGTCTGTAAGTTTGACTTGAGAGAAAGTGGAGTCTTGGTCTATAAGTTTGACTTGAGGGAAAATGGGGTCTTGGTCTGTCAGTTTGACTTGAGGGAAAGTGGGGTCTTGGTCTGTAAGTTTGACTTGAGATAAAGTGGGATCTTGGTCTGTAAGTTTGACTTGAGAGAAAGTGGGGTCCTGGTCTGTAAGTTTGACTTGACGAGATGTGGGGGGTCTTAGTCAGTAAGTTTGACTTGAGGGAATGTGGGGTCTTGGTCTGTAAGTTTGACTTGAGAGAAAGTGGGGTCTTGGTCTGTAAGTTTGACTTGAGGGAAAGTGTGGTCTTGGTCTGTAAGTTTGACTTAAGGGAAAGTGGTGTCTTGGTCTGTAAGTTTGACTTGAGCGAAAGTGGGGTCTTGGTCTGTAAGTTTGACTTGACGAGAAGTGGGGGTCTCGGTCAGTAAGTTTGACTTGACAGGAAGTGGAGGTCTTGGGCTGTAAGTTTGACTTGAGGAAAAGTGGGGTCTTGGTCAGTAAGTTTGACTTGACGAGAAGTGGGGGTCTCGGTCTGTAAGTTTGACTTGAAGCAAAGTGGGGTCTTGGTCAGTAAGTTTGACTTGAGGGAAAGTGGGGTCTTTGTCTGTAAGTTTGACTTGAGGGAAAGTGGGGTCTTGGTCTGTAAGTTTGACTTGAGAGAAAGTGGGGTCTTGGTCTGTAAGTTTGACTTGAAGGAAAGTGGGGTCTTGGTCAGTAAGTTTGACTTGAGGAAAAGTGGGGTCTTTGTCTGTAAGTTTGACTTGAAGGAAAGTGGGGGTCTCGGTCTGTAAGTTTGACTTGAAGGAAAATGGGGTCTTGGTCAGTAAGTTTGACTTGAGGGAAAGTGGGGTCTTTGTCTGTAAGTTTGACTTGAGGGAAAGTGGGGGTCTCGGTCTGTAAGTTTGACTTGAAGGAAAGTGGGGTCTTGGTCAGTAAGTTTGACTTGAGGGAAATTCGGGTCTTTGTCTGTAAGTATGACTTGAGGGAAAGTGGGGTCTTGGTCTGTAAGTTTGACTTGAGGGAAAGTGGGGTCTTGGTCTGTAAGTTTGACTTGAGGGAAAGTGGGGTCTTGGTCTGTAAGTTTGACTAGACAGGAAGTGGAGGTCTTGGTCTGTAAGTTTGACTTGACGGGAAGTGGGGGTCTTGGTCAAGTTTGGCATGAGAGAAAGTGGGGTCTATGTTTGTTTCAAATGACCTGAATTTGTGTCAATGTTAAAATGTTTCACTCGATTCTTGTGTGAAGTGAGGTTTTTGGTCAGTATGTTTCACTTGACCCTGGTGTGAAGCGAAGTGTTAGTCAATCTATTTGACATGATACTGATATGAAGTCTGAATGTTTATCCTGACCCATACATATGTTTTGGAACCCCAATTTAGCTATTAATAATTGACATGATCTCCATGCAGATCTGTCATTCTATTTATCTATCTATCTATCTATCTATCTATCTATCTATCTATCTATCTATCTATCTATCTATCTATCTATCTATCTATCTATCTATCTATCTACCTATCTATCTATCTATCTATCTATCTATCTATCTATCTATCTATCTGTCTGTCTGTCTGTCTGTCTGTCTGTCTGTCTGTCTGTCTGCCTGCCTGCCTGCTTGCCTGCCTGCCTGTCTGTTTGTCTGTCTGTCTATCTGTCCGTCGGTCCGTGAAATAAGACTAGATGTATATTCGTTGATGGACTGTGATCCATAGGGAACTGTTATATTTTATTTGATTCTTCTTCTTCTTCGCTTTATTTCCTTAACTCTCGCCTGAAAAGGGTTTAGGAAGTTGTAGGATATTGTCCGAAGAACAGAATGCTGTGTGTCGTAGTTTACTACTTGACTGCGATATTTGCACCTTTCGGTCTAAAACATCCGACTTCAGCAGGCATTTTTGGGTACCGGGTTAGCTTTCCCTCTTCGAACCATTCTCCTTAGCCAGTTTGTCTTATTTCAGCCCGGTGTCTCCACGTTAAAGTGGAGAAGGCTATTAGTCGGCTTGGTTCTCTGACCGCTTCAGCTCATGTGCTGCTTGGCATCTTAATCCCGATTAATTTACTGATTAATTTATACAGGACCGTTCCGACTCTACCTACAACTATGATATATTGTTTTTAAATATTTATACTGCTTATTTCGATATAATAATGTCCGATTAGAGAAATATGGAGTTCCACATAACTTACTTACTTACTTACTTAGTCGCTCCTCTTCTACTGTGATGTGTAGAGGTTTGCCAAAGAGAACGCCATACTGCTCTATTCGCCGTCTTTTTCCTGGCCTCTTTCCAATCCAGCCCTCTATCACTTAGGGACTGTCGTATGTTGTCTTCCCAACGTACTTTGGGACGTCCTCGGGGTCTGCGTCCTTTACTTTTGATCTCCCATGACCGCTTTGGTATCCGATCTTCTTCCATTCTGCAGACGTGGCCAAACCACTGTAGTTGGGACTGCTCCACTCGTGTCTGCGGGGGTTGAACTTCAAGATTGCTACGTATTGTCTGGTTACGGATCTTGTCCCTTTTCGTCACCTGAACCGCCTTTCTTAGGTACCTCATTTCTGAAGTTTGTAATTGCCTTTCTTGGGCTGTAGTCATTGCCCATGACTCACATCCATATGTCAGGACAGGCACATAGGTCGAGCGGTATACATCCATCTTTATTTTCCTACTTATTTCTCTTCTACTGAGGAAACCTCTGTGTTTATTGCATGGAACAGTCTACCTGCTGCTGCCCTTCGTACAGTTAACTCCTCTTTGATCCCCCCCCCCCCCTGCTGTCTATTACCACTCCTAGATATTTAAACTTGCTGACCTGCTCTAGTGCTCGTGTTTCCAGGGTTATCTGATGTCTAGTTCCACATAACACATATTGATAAACCTTGCCTTAACCGTAGATACGCCACTGCCACCGTGATTGTTGCTACGATAAGGAATGATGTCGATCTATTGTACAATGAAGTGCTTTCGACTTTTGTATAGAAAAAAACTTTGATATAATTATGAAACCTAGGTCACCATATGGGTGGTGAACTGTTACGGAAAATTACTAGGGACACTGACATATAGCATTTAGTGTTTGACAGTAACAACTACGTCAGATTTGTTCAAATTGTTCTGTCGTGATGTGATTAATTTGCTTGTTTTTGTTATGCTTTTGCGTCACGTCTGATTTGTTACATTTCTAAATTTATTACTTTGTTATTACTTTGTTATTCCCGAATTGTGAAATAGAACTGTTAAGTTTTTACAGGCAGAAAAACAAAAAAGTGAGATACATATTTTTATGTTCTGAAATAGAGTGTTTAAAAAAGTAGATGTCTGTGTTGTTTCCCAGATGATAGATACGAGGTGTGTCTATCTGGTGTCTAATGTTAATATATGTGAGGTGTGCCTGTTTATTGTCCGAGCTGATAAATACGAGATGTGTCTATTGTCTGAGGTGATATATACAAGAATTGTGTCTATTGCCTGAGCTGATAAATACGACATGTGTCTGTCTATTCTCTGAGCTGATATTTACGAGTACAAAATGTGTCTGTCTATTGTCTGAACTAATATATACAATATCTGTCAGTCTATTGTCTGAGCTGATAAATATGAGATGTGTCTGAGCTGATAAATACGACATGTGTTTGTCTATTGTCTGAGCTGATACATACGACATGTGTATGTCTATTGTCTGAGCTCCTAAATACCAGATTTGTCAGTATTGACTGAGCTGATAAATACGACATGTGTCTGCCTATTGTCTGAGCTCATTCATAGGACATGTGTCGGTTTATTGTCTGAGCTCATAAATACGAGATTTGTCAGTCTATTGACTGAGCTGATAAATACGTGATGTATCTGAGATGATACATACGACATGTGTATGTCTTTTGTCTGAGCTAATACATACGACATGTGTATGTCTTTTGTCTAAGCTGATATTTACGAGATCTGTCTGTCTATTGACTGAACTGATAAATACGAAATGTGTATGTCTGTTGTCTGAGCTGATAAATACTTCTTCTTCATCGTACGCTGTTTACAGCGATATTTACGTTGCACTGTTTTAATTTGTTAGCCTGTGGCTCAGTGCATCCGATTTCAACAGGCGTTTCTGTAGGGTTGCCCTCCTTAGCCTTTGGCTGTCCCCAGCCTAACTGCAAGGCAGCAGTTGTTTTTGGTCAGAGTTGTCTCTCTTAGGAAGTTGTCTTGCAGGACTATCGAGTCTTCCCTACTCGTGTCTATAGGGTTTGGCAATGATATGATGGACTATGTACTAGTTTGTACTATCCCGGAAGAGAGGCAGTCCAGTGTGACTTTTTCCCAGGATCGTCACGTCCTGCCAGAAACGTAGCATATGCATATGAGTGAGGTATCTTTTTGCTCGCTTTATTTTCTCGGCTCATCTGCAGTGATGGTACGCCTAGCATTCCCCGCCACCCGGGAGGTTGTCACCAAAGGGCAGGAGGTGCAACGTCCGCTGGACTGCATCTCTTCTGCATCCATTGGAATGACTGATAGCAGACAGAGGCAAAGAGCGAGGAAGGAGTGCATTTTACCAGGTGCATTCCTGCGGTTCGACCGGGCCGGGCTGAGTTGCAAATCCCAGCCATGTCGTAGCCTCCCATCACAGCGGTGCTGAGATTTAGGGCGGGATTCTGGCTTAGAGGCGTTCGGCCGTAGTCCCTCAGATGGTAGCTTATCAGCCAAGCACGTGGACCAAATGTCAGCGACCTGTGATTCCTCTCGAAATAGTGCATTTGACGAGGGGACAAGCCTGGTCATTGCACGGAAATGTTGTTCGCCTGGTGCGGACATATCTCATGGTCAAGGGTTGAGTCTCAGCAGTTCGCAGTGAGGTAGCTGATCTACTGCTTAGGGCACCCCGACCGAGAACTAAGTCTTCAACAAATGGTTTCATACCTCATCGCCGTATGGGGTGAATATCGAGCAGCTTCCCGCCCGCTTTGATCGGCGGACGGCAGAGACCTCATTCTGCGGCTCGACCGGGCGGGGCTGGGGCGGGAGCCCCAGGTCCCCACCATGTCGAAGCCTCCCCTTGCAATCGTGCTGAGCTTTTGCGCGGGATTTTGGCTTAGAGGCGTTCGGCCTTAATCTCTCACCTTGTAGCCTCGCGCGAACGGATAAATACAACATATGTCTTTCTATTGTCTGAGCTGATATATACACGTACGAGATGTGTCTGTCTATTGTGTGAGCTGATATAAACGTGATGTGTCTATTGTCAGAGCTCATATATACGAGATATGTCTATTGTCTGAGCTGATAAATACGAGATGTGTATGTCTATTGTCTGGGCTTATATATAAGAGATGTGTCTATTGGCTGAGGTGATATATACGAGATGTATCTGTCTATTGTCTGACACTAATATATGTGAGATATGTCTGTCTGGCTCCTAGTTCTTAGTCGATCTATATTTCTAAAGGAGGGGGTCGGGTATGTATGTGTATGTATGTATGTATGTATGTATGTATGTGTGTGTGTATGTATGTATGTATGTATGTATATATGTATGTATGTATGTATGTGCGTTTCTTTGTTTGTTTGGTCGTTTGTTTGTTTGTTTGTCTGTCTGTCTGTTTGTTTGTTTGTGTGTGTGTGAGCTAGCGTGAATTTTAGCGTGTGAGTGAGCGTGCATGTGAGCGGGCGTGTGAGTGTGCGTGTGAGTGTGCGTGTGAGTGTGCGTGCGTGCGTGTGAGTGTGCGTGTGTGTGCGTGCGTGTGAGCGTGTATGTGTGTCTGAGAGCGTTTGTTTGTGTGTGTGTGCGTGTGCGTATGTGTGTGCGTATGTGTGTGCGTATGTGTGTGTGTGTGTGTATGTACACACGAATAATTATAGCAATAATAATAATAATTTGTCAATGTGTCCTCTCCTGCTACACTGCGTCCTTGAGTATGTGGCAACGCTTGTCACCTATCAAGCTAACGCGAGTGCGACTGGCAAACATAATCCGCAGCTGCCACTGGAATTCCTCTGCTCCAAACTCTCGGATTGTTCGATTACCCTGGGCTACCTGGTCACAAATAGCCTTCCTGATTGCAGCTCCCGGGCTTCACAGTTTCACGGTTGAGGGAGTTATAGACATATCATTTCCTTTCAAGGTCGTTCCTCGCCTGTCCTGGTTTGTATATGTGTGTGTATGTATGTATCTGCCTGTATGTGTATATGTGTGTATGTGCGTTTATGTGTGGAATTAAATAATAAAACGGCACAAGGCCAAATACGCAGTGGAAAGTGCATATTTCTTACCTGGCGGAGGTCATTCAGTGCAGGCTAGACAGCAGCTTGTAGATATCCAGGAGAAATATTCATGACCAGGAGCTCTGGATGACACTTTAGGAGCAGACGTGCTGAATTAGACGAGTTCATTTTCAAACATGGCAGGTGAAACACAGGTAAGCTTAATTCGGTTCACACTTTCCTAATCGAAAGTGGCTGACACGCGATTCATGATAAAGAGAGATTGGAAGAGAAAAGCAGAGCTGTAAACTAAAATTCTGTGTTGGTCTCTCAGACAAAGTTAGTTATAACCAGGACAAAACTATTTGTCTCGAAAGCTCAGCTAGTTATACGCCAGAAAAAGCTAGCTATGCCACAAACAATGCTAGATATACCCCACACAAAGCAAGTTATACTCCAGACAAAGCCTGTTATACCCCAGACAAAGCTACTCGTCTCTCAGACAAAGCTAGCTATATCTCAGACAAAGCTAACTACACGCCAGCCAACGCTAGTTAAACCCCAGACAAAGCTAGCTACACCCCAGACAAAGCTAGCTTTACCCCTGACAAAACTACCTACACCTCAGACAAAGCTATTTATTTCCCAGACAAAGCTCTCTATACCCCAGACAAAGCTAGCTACACCCCAGACAAAGCTAGTTATACCCCAGACAAAGCTAGCTACATCCAAGACAATTCTAGGTATACCGCAGACAAAGCTAGTAATACCCCAGACAAAGCTAGTTATACACCAGACAAATCTAGTTATACCCCAGACAAATCTAGTTATTCCAAAGACAAAGCTAGTTATACCCCAGACAAATCTAGTTATACCCCATACAAATCTAGTTATACCCCAGACAAATCTAGTTATACCCCAGACAAAGCTAGTTATACCCCAGAAAAATCTAGTTATACCCCAGACAAATTTAGTTATACCCCAGACAAATCTAGTTATACCCCAGACAAAACTAGGAATCGCACAGATACAGCTTATGATCTCCCAAACTAATGGTCTACTAGACAAAACTAATGGTCTCCTAGGCAAAACTAATGGTCTCCTAGACAAAACTAATGGTCTCCTAGACAAAACTAATGGTCTCCTAGACAAAACTAATGACCTCCTAGGCAAAACTAATGGTCTCCTAGACAAAACTAATGGTCTCCTAGACAAAACTAATGACCTCCTAGACAAAACTAATGGTCTCCTAGGCAAAACTAATGGTCTCCTAGACAAAACTAATGACCTCCTAGACAAAACTAATGGCCTCCTAGGCAAAACTAATGGTCTCCTAGACGAAACTAATGGCCTCCTAGGCAAAACTAATGGTCTCCTAGACACAACTAATGGTCTCCTAGACAAAAATAATGGTCTCCTAGACAAAACTAATGGTCTCCTACGCAAAACTAATGGCCTCCTAGACAAAACTAATGGCCTCCTAGGCAAAACTAATGGTCTCCTAGACAAAACTAATGGTCTCCTAGACAAAACTAATGGTCTCCTAGACAAAACTAATGGTCTCCTAGACAAAACCAATGGTGTCCTAGACAAAACTAATGGTCTACTAAACAAAACTAATGGTCTCCTAGACAAAACTAATGGTCTCCTAGACAAAACTAATGGTCTCCTAGACAAAACTAATGGTCTACTAGACAAAACTAATGGTCTCCTAGACAAAACTAATGGTTCACAGACAAAACTTATGGTCTCCTAGACAAAACTAATGGTCTCACAGACAAAACTAATGGTCTACTAGAAAAAACTAATGGTCTCTTAGACAAAACTAATGGTTCACAGACAAAACTAATGGTCTCCTAGACAAAACTAATGGTTCACAGACAAAACTAATGGTCTCCTAGACAAAACTATTGGTCTCCTAGACAAAACTAATGGTCTCCTAGACAAAACTAATGGCCTCCTAGACAAAACTAATGGTCTACTAGACAAAACTAATGGTCTCCTAGGCAAAACTAATGGTCTCCTAGACAAAACTCATGGCCTCCTATGCAAAACTAATGGTCTCCTAGACAAAACGAATGGTCTCCTAGACAAAACTAATGGTCTCCTATACAAAACTAATGGTCTCCTAGGCAAAACTAATGGCCTCCTAGACAAAACTAATGGCCTCCTATGCAAAACTAATGGTCTCCTAAACAAAACTAATGGTCTCCTAGACAAAACTAATGGTCTCCTATACAAAACTAATGGTCTCCTAGACAAAACCAATGGTGTCCTAGACAAAACTAATGGTCTACTAGACAAAACATATGGTCTCCTAGACAAAACTAATGGTCTCCTAGACAAAACTAATGGTCTCCTAGACAAAACTAATGGTCTCCTAGATAAAACTAATGGTCTCACAGACAAAACTAATGGTCTGCTAGACAAAACTAATGGTCTCCTAGACAAAACTAATGGTCTACTAGACAAAACTAAGTGTCTCACAGATAAAACTAATGGTTTCCTAGACAAAACTAATAGTCTCACATACAAAACTAATGGTCTCCTAGACAAAACTAATGGTCTACTAGACAAAACTAATGGTCTCACAGACAAAACTAATGGTTTCCTAGACAAAACTAATGGTCTACTAGACAAAACTAATGGTCTCCTATACAAAACTAATGGTCTCACAGACAAAACTAATGGTCGTTGGGAAGATAAGTCTATACACATTGTAAACTGAACTGTTAGTAGGTCAATTGCTAGATTATCTGTCCGTGTGCGATTCTTAGCTACAGTACATTTCAGTCTACCCTGTTGTAAATGGATACATAACTGATCTGGTAGAGAAATGAAAACAGCGAAGAAGAGAACCATCTTACCATTACTTTATCAGCCGTTATTGGCGTTAAGCAGCGTATGCAGCTTCAGTTACCTTTCTTGAGCCAAGGGTGTTCTCCCGTTGATGTAAGCCCGTGTTTCTGGATTACTCTTATGTTATCTATACATCTGTCACTCGGTTTCCTTCGTGTCTTGTAACCAGTGATCTGTTCACTTCGTTAAATATAAGATTCATTCCACAATCAATTACCTGAACACATCATCCCTAACGGCAGATACAAGTGCTGGATTACACTCTCCTTTACTTAAGACAAGAGTAGTAGAGACATGGGCAGTTAATGCATTTAAAAACAAATTGAATGCGCATAGCTTTTAGAGCAAGGTAATGTTAATGAAACTGGTTGTATACAGACTCTGCAGAGTCTTCTAAATCAGTATAAAGACGTTAAGTTAAGTTAGGTTAAGAGACAGAATACTATTGAAGAAAATTAAACAACAAATAGTGTTTATCAAAGGAGCGCATAGAGTGCAGTTATCATGTGATCCACAGTAGTGGTTAGGAAATATACTTAACTTCAACTTCAACTTCAACTTCAACTTCTTCTTCTTCATCGTACGCAGCAACTTGAACTTCAACTACAACTACAACTACAACTACGAATACGACTACGACCACGACCACGACCTAAACTTCGACTTCAACTTCCTTCAACTTCAACTTCAAATTCAACTGGCTTAGAATACTCTGCAGTCTGTATACAAACCAGTTTCATTTACATTTCGTTTCTCTGAAAGCTATGCGCATTCAAACTATTCTTAAATGCATTAAATGTCCTTGATCCACAATTTCCTGTGGCATTGTATTGCATGCATTTACAACTCTCTGACTAAATAATATTTCTCAATATCTAATCCGTACCATTGTTTAATTATTTTGTAGCTATGCTTTCTTGTTCTTTTATGTGGTTGTATTTTGAAGAAAAAAAATACTTGTTATAGCCTAATTTATCCTTTACGCTGTTTATCTTATAAACCTGTATTAAGCTACCTCGAATTATTCTCCTTTCGAGACACTACTGGCTAGTTTTTCTTGAGTCTTTCCTCAAAACTGTTATTTCATAAATGCCGTTATCATCTTTGCCGCTCTTTTTTGTATTCTTTCCAACATGTGTTTATGTCATCTACGATAAGGATTCCACACCTGTACACAGTACTCCAATTTTGTATTTTGTTTACTCTAATTGTTTGCCTCACTAATTTCTACTGACGAAGGCGCGCCTATTCCACCACTGATCAAAGTCAATTCGGCGATATTAAGATGCATAAACCAGTTAATGGTTGTATGTGTATCTGTATGTACCTAACTTAGTGTTTCAGTTTTGCAAAGGTGTTTCATGTCATTTTATGATGCTCTCGTTCCTCGTCCTGTGATGATCCTGTCGTTGTTCCTCGTTCTGTGATGATCCTGTCGTTGTTCCTCGTTCTGTGATGATCCTCTCGTTGTTCCTCGTCCTGTGATGATCCTCTCGTTGTTCCTCGTCATGTTATGATCCTCTCGTTCCTCGTCCAGTGATGATCCTCTCGTTGTTCCTCGTTCTGTGATGATCCTCTCGTTCCTCGTCCAGTGATGATCCTCTCGCTGTTCCTCGTCATTTGATGATCCTCACGTTGTTCCTCGACATTTAATTATACTCTCGTTGTTTCTCGTCAACTGATGATCCTCTCGTTGTTTCTCGTCAACTGATGATCCTCTCGTTGTTCCTCGTTATTTGATGATCATCTCGTTGTTCCTCGTTATTTGATGATCATCTCGTTGTTCCTCGTTATTTGATGATCATCTCGTTGTTACTCGTTATTTGATGATCATCTCGTAGATCCTCGTTATTTGATGATCATCTCGTTGTTCCTCGTTATTTGATGATACTCTCGTTGTTCTTGATCATTTGATGATACTCTTGTTGTTCCTGATCATTTGATGATACTCTCGTTGTTCTTGATCATTTGATGATACTCTTGTTGTTCCTGATCATGTGATGATACTCTTGTTGTTCCTGATCATTTGGTGATACTCTTGTTGTTCCTGATCATTTGATGATACTCTTGTTGTTCCTGATCATTTGATGATACTCTCGTTGTTCCTCGTCATTTGATGATACTCTCGTTTCTCGTCATTTTATGATCCCCTCAATGTTCCTCGTAGATAGGTGGTTTATATTTTCCCTTTTCTTATTTTCCTTGGTGTACACTGTCTTACTTCGGAGGCTGAATATGCAAAATTGTGGTTTCCTATGACCATTATGTGGGCGGGGGTGGGGGGGGGCGCGGGGGGGGGGGGATTAGTACATTTATTGTAGGGACAGCAGTTTGTTTTCGTTTCTCTCCAGAGTTTGTAGGGACCCTATTTATTGTTTTTTAATTTATTTGAAAAAATAGTTTATATTTAACAAATGTTAAATCATCATCAATCTAGGTTTGACTAATGCTCTATACATGATATAACCTCGACAGGTAGACGAGGATTGTTGGTTTGACAACGATAATGGTGAGAATGATAGTAAAGACCCCGACCCTGATTGTAATGATAATTATTAGGATGATTACGATTGTATTAGTGATTGTGATAATGATTTTATGGATGATTGTTGTTATGATGACTATGATGGTAGTGCTAATTATGGTTGTGGTGATGATGATGATGATTGGTATGATGATTGTGATAACGATTGTGATGATGATGAAAATGATGTTGATGCTGATAATGATTATGTGACAATGATAATTGTGATATTGTGATGATGATAATGATAATGATGAACGGGATGATCATGATAATAATGATTTTGAAGATGATTGTGAAAATGACTTTGATCATGACAATGAAGATGATAATGAAGTTTGTGATGATGATTTTAACGATGATTCAAGTGAGGAAATAATGCGGATTCTGATGCTAATTGTAAGGATTATTGTGATGACCGATATCATGATGGCGATGATTATTGTAATGATTATTGTAATGATTATTGTAATGATTATTGTAATGATTATCGTAATGATTATTTTAATAATAATTGTAACTAAAATTGTGAAGATTATTATAGGAATAATTGTGAGGGTGACAATCGTAATTATGAATGTAATTAAAATAATTGTAATGATTATTGTTAGGATTATTGTGATTATGCTAATTGTAATTATAATAATAGCAATAATTATGTTCACATTGATGAGAATGATGATTTTAGCGATAATTTTAACGATAATTGTGTGTAATGATAAGAATGATGTCGATGAAAGTAATGATAGTTTCGACCACCCTATAGATAACGATGCAGACGACAATGAACTACTCAGAGAACAAAAAACATTCAAGAAAATTGAATTTAATGCAGCCGTTTTTAAAGTTTTCAATAAGAATTTATTAAGTGACAACGGGAACCGAAAACATTGGAAACAGAAGACGCGGAAACTGCGCGTTATTTCGTGAAACGTCACAAACCACACATCTCAGAGCCTGCTCGGACGTTAGCAGGAGATCGCGAGACTGTACGGAGGACAGAGTTGTGAGCCAGGGGTGTGAGAAACCTGCTGTTAGGACTTGTGTTGCGCAGTCGTTCACAAATGTTCCCCGCTTTCATTCCACTGGTGAGTTCAGATATTCGGCCAAGCAGTGGTGTTTTGTTGACTTTCTTGTGGAATTTTGTGGTGAATTTCGGTGTTAGTCAAGCATTATAGTTGTTATTGTTTGTGTGTGTGTCTGTTTGGCGTTGAAATTAACGAATATTTCTGAGGGGGTTAATAGATTATGTGTTTGTATCGGGTCGAATGGTTTCCATGCCTGCATGCTAGCAAGGGGGGCAGCGGATCGAATTCCTGGTGAGGTATTTGTTGTTTTTCTCTGTTGGGGTGAAATTAAAACCATAACCAGCACACGACCTGGCGACAGCAGTGGCGAAGCGTCCTGTGGACCTCTGTTTTTAAAACCCATTGCCTGTCCAAGTAAAGATAATAAAGTCCTGCGACAGTAAACAAAAATATTGTCATTAATTGCTTCTTTCAGCATGAGCGGTTGACTGCTAGAGTGCTTACTTTGCAACAAAGAAACGAGTTCAATTCCAGGTCTCCATACTTTCCAAGTAACGTAGCTGTAAATGGGTCCCTGGCTTCAGTAAAACTGAACCTGTTATAGAAAGAAAGCTTAACGGAAGGAGCTCGGTCAAATGTATTACAAATTGCAGTAATGTACCACAATAAATTCTCTAACACGTTCTATATGGCGGCAGCTTCTGCTACTGGACCAACCATCTTCTTGTCTTACGTTGCAGTATGGCTTGGCTTGGCTTCGTTCGTTCTCAATCTCCAACTACCAAGCCCTGAAAGGGCTTAAGTAGCAGAATGTAGTCCAGAGATCGGAATGCATTGTGTCGTAGTTTACAGCTTGATTGCGATATTTGCACCTTTTGGTCCAACACATCCGACTTCAGCAAGCATTTTTTGAGTACCGGGTTAGCATTCCCTCTTCGATCCCTTCTCATTAGCCAGTCTGCCCTGCTGCAGCCTGTTATCCAGGATCACCGCGTGGAGGTGTAGAAGAGTCTTTGCAGATTTGGTTCGCTGGCCCTGACGCTAGCACTCAGCTATGGGTCGCTGACCACTGCACCTCATACGCTGCTCATCATCTTGATCCCACGTTGCAGTATATTCGATGGTAATCGTGTGCATATAATAAACTAACAAACATTTGGAATACAAAATCAATGGGAAAACAAATACATAAAGCTCAGGTTCTTTAGCGCCAACGTAATATCAGTGCTAACATTGAGAATTCCGTGGCGAAGGGGTTAAGCCGCCGGCCTCGTGATCAGGTGGTGTGTGTTCGTCTACGGAATCCGCCATCTTGTTCACGGGTGCTTGATGAGGAGTCCCCTGCATCTCGTAGTCGTCTTGCCATTGGGGCCGGGTGGCTCGAGATGAGAGAGTGGGTATAAAAAGTAGCGCAGTTAATCCTTAATAAAAATAAGGCTAGAAAATAAATTATGCCATCATCGTCTACAATGAGCGGCGGTCTTTGCCTTGGACTTTTTGATTTGGATACGCAATTTGGACAGCAACAAAGACACTAGAAAATAAACTGAATGCTTTTGAAATAAAAATGTCTTAGAAAACTGTTGAGCATTGGCTGGAGGGAATTCAAGACCAAGAAGCCAATAATAGAAAATATCAACCAGCAATACATTTTTACCATAATAAGGAAAACAAACCGGAGGACATACATGGGTCATGTCCGTAAAAATCAGTTCTTTGTTCTTCGGCATTCCTCCCGAAATAGACGTTATGACGAATAGTCGAAGTTTCAACACATTCGATTTCAGGTGAATTTTGTGACGTACAAGGTTGGTCTTCCAACTGCGATCCCTATCCTCTTGTCATAATACACAAGGGCTGCGTGTTTCCCAGGCCACTGCCTGGATGCAGAATGTGGTCTATGTCAATTGTGGCTCGCTGACCCTGATGTATGCAGCCAGGTATGAGTGTCTGGCTGCTCTCAGTTCATTAAGTGCTGCACCCTTCGGTCCACGTGCTTAAATTTAACAGCAAAAGACTCCACAAAAACGCAGGTATGTGGGATTTAGCTTGCAGCAGAAAAAGGAAGTTCATAACAAACTCTTCGCAGAACGCTCATCAGAGAGGGCTCAAGTATGGGACCAGAGAACGTACAAGAACTTAGGCAGCAGCGTCACCCCGTTCAAACTGGAGAGACCTTGGTTCCGCCTTATACGCTATGTTTAGCGTTCTAAAACTGGAGAGCACTTGGTTCAGCCGTATACGCTGTGTTGGACGTTCCAAAACTGGAGAGCACTTGGTTCAGCCGTATACGCTATGTTGGACGTTCCAAAACTGGAGAGCACTTGGTTCAGCCGTATACGCTATGTTGGGCGTTCTAAAACTGGATAGCACTTGGTTCAGCCGTATACGCTATGTTGGACGTTCCAAAACTGGAGAGCACTTGGTTTTTCCTTATACGCTATGTTGGACGTTCCAAAACTGAAGAGCACTTGGTTTTTCCTTATACGCTATGTTGGACGTTCCAAAACTGGAGAGCACTTGGTTTTTCCTTACACGCTATGTTGGACGTTCCAAAACTGGAGAGCACTTGGTTTTTCCTTATACGCTATGTTGGACGTTCCAAAACTGGAGAGCACTTGGTTTTTCCTTATACGCTATGTTGGACGTTCCAAAACTGGAGAGCACTTGGTTTTTTCTTATACGATATGTTGGGAGTTCAACGAACGTAGAAAGTTGGAGTTTTTTAATGCCCACAATGTTGCCTACTATTACTCTTTTGTGCACCCTGAAAGGTACTTTATGTTGCGGGTTGTAGTAAATTTGCGTACATCCCGAGCGTGTCGGTGAAAGTGAACCGTGTTCGTTCAGGCGGGTGTGCTATGCTTGGCTTCATCTGCGTGACGCTCACTACTACAGAGACTACGTCGATCTACATTTTGTCAGTCAGACTGCCTTCAAGTCAGCCGGTTTCCAGGGAACGCTACATAAAAGAGAGATAATGGTCTTGGTCAATGACTGCCTCTGAAGGCGACGTCCTAGTCAGTATATTGTGCCTGACCGAACTAACGTCTCTGTTAGCCAACAAATCGAAAGTCAACGAAACAAGTTAGTAAGTAAGCAACTTACGAGGGGCACTACAAAAATAACTAAAATATGGAAATAAAAATGTAAGTAAAATACTTTGTAATGTTACTTTTCGACTTCTTGACGTAATTATGAGATTTGTTGCTGGTGTTGTTCGTACTGAGTTCTTCCCTCCTGAAGATGGTTCTTTGCTAGCATGTGTGCCTAGGCTATTCTTATTTCCTTGGATGTGCTAAAGAGGGTTGCGTACTCGTGGCTGTAGTGAAATCCGAAGCGTGTAGGTATAGGCAAGCTCACCAAATTTGGGGCTCACAGACAATCCACCACCTCGTTTACCAGGCTGCCACAATACAACTTGTTTCCAAGAGAACAATGAGGATGTGAAGTGGGGCTTTGTCAGTAAGGTTCGGCGGACTGACGTTAGTCTGGTTTCCTCACTTGATATTCTGTGTCATATAACACTTCACTTAGTCACTTCTCTTCTACCCCTGGGAAGTGAAGAGGTCTTGTAGATGTTTGTCATCGAGTCTGTGAACAATCAGATTGGCATATTGTGCCTTACCATTATGGGGGGAAAAGGATGGGGGGGGGGGGTGCTCCTCTTGGTATTAATGCAGGCAACGATCCAGTAGGTATTTCGTTACTTTTAGCATCCTTGCATTCCACTCCACTGGCTTCGATTTTCAACTGTCCGTGTTGTTTTTTACGCGCACAACTTGCAGATAGCGTTTCTAGGTTTTTATACATCTTCTAAAAGACTAGACGCTGATCTCACCGTATTTGAGACCATGGAATCTTTTAAACTTGCCAAATTCGAACATCCCAGTCTCGCGTCTTTTGTTCATGTCTTGAAAGACGAGCGCCTAACCTTTCCGTTATAGCGATCCATTTGTTTGATAAAAATAATTATTATTATAACATTTATTTTTAAACTTGGTGCCCAAAATGGTGGAGGAAAGGTTTGAGATCTATATTTGGATTTACCCTATACAACGTCTTAGAAAATCTAGATGCATTTGTTTGCAATGTGCTTTTATTGTCAATGGTTTTTATGCAAGTGAATTATTAGTCGCATTATAACTTGTCCTAATGTCCTGTCTCGGCCTTATACGAGGCGTGTTCAAATGAAACCGGACATAACTGCATCGAGCGAACATACGTACAATGCGCATGATGACGTCACGTCTGATGTAAACAGCACATACCAACGGTCAAGTTTGCAAAATTTCATTGACCTGCGACTCGTAGTTTCCTCAGCAGACCGTTGAAAACATGGCGGATTTGATACGGAATCCGTCCAGAGTTGATGAACGAACGGTGATTCTGTTTATATCAGCTTAAGGATTTCGACCAGTTGACATTCATTGTAGTATGCAGGCAGTGTATGGTGACAAAAGTGTGTCGAAGACAACAGGGAAGATGTTTAAAACAAGGACGTGAGTAAACGAAAGATCTTCCGAGACCAGGTCAGGCGCATATTACCATCGCCAAAATTAATGCAGCAATTCGAGTGGATCGTCGCCGGAGCTTACGTTAGTCACACTTTTGTCACAATATACTGCCTGCACTCTGCTATGACTATCAACTGGTCGACACCCATCAGCTGTTAGAAAGCGAATCACCGCTCGCTGATCAACTCTGGACGGACACCTCCCATGGTTTCAACGGTCTGCTGAGAAAACTATGAGTCGGAGGTTAATTCAATTTTGCTAACATGACGGTTGGTATGTGCTGTCTACACCAAAAGTGACGTCATCATGCGCACCGTACGTATGTTCACTTGCCGCAGTTAGGTCCGGTTTCATATGAACACTCATCGTATAATAATTATTATTAAGTTTATTGTTAAGCTTGGTGCCCCAATTGGTGGAGCAAAAGTCGAACATTTATATTTGGATTTACCCTATACAACGTATGAGACATTATGGATGCATTTGTTTGCAATGTGCATTTATTGTCTTTTGTGTGCAATGTGCATTTATTGTCTTTTGTTTGCAATGTGCATTTATTGTCTTTTGTTTGCAATGTGCATTTATTGTCTTTTGTGTGCAATGTGCATTTATTGTCTTTTGTGTGCAATGTGCATTTATTGTCTTTTGTTTGCAATGCGCATTCATTGTCTTTTGTTTGCAATGTGCATTTATTGTCTTTTGTTTGCAATGTGCATTTATTGTCTTTTGTTTGCAATGTGCATTTATTGTCTTTTGTGTGCAATGTGCATTTATTGTCTTTTGTGTGCAATGTGCATTTATTGTCTTTTGTGTGCAATGTGCATTTATTGTCTTTTGTTTGAAATGCGCATTCGTTGTCTTTTGTTTGCAATGTGCATTTATTGTCTTTTGCTTGCAATGCGCATTCATTGTCTTTTGTTTGCAATGTGCATTTATTGTCTTTTGTGTGCAATGTGCATTTATTGTCTTTTGTTTGCAATGTGCATTTATTGTCTGTTGTTTGCAATGTGCATTTATTGTCTGTTGTTTGCAATGTGCATTTATTGTCTGTTGTTTGCAATGTGCATTTATTGTCTATGGTTTTTTATGCAAGTGAATTATTAGCCGCACGATAACGTGTTCTAGTCTCCTGTCTCGGCCTTATATAAATGCTGTTTCCCATTAACAGATCATTTAGTAGAAACCGTATATAGCAAGCGGGAGTCCATTATGAAGTATAAATGTGAGGGTCATAGGTCCCCCTCGTTACTTATAGAATGTGTATGAAAAAGGTCGCGATAACTGGGGGGAAGAAATCTCTTCCGTGTGTTAATAATGTATGGACTTTGCAAGCGGCAACGCTGAATATTTTGTAAATCGACAACTGAACCAATCATCATTATCATCTACATGTTAACTCCTGCGGAAGGCATAGACCACCGTGGCGACTGGTTCCCTTTAAGTGAAGTTTGCTTCCGAGCATTTGCGGTGATTCACCAAATTATAAGCTTTTATTTCCCTTGTTTGCTCTATTGTCTGTCCTTCTTCTTCTTCTTCTTCGTACGCAGTCAGACAGTAACCATTATTTTTTCGAAAAAAGCGGCGGTCATCCTGAGGCTGTCGCCACTGATATAGAGCTTGTCTTGCATTTCCACTGGTGATGGCCACATCAGCTCTCTCTGATCCTCGTATGTCGGGCAGTTCTGCAGCAGATGTTCAGCGGTCATTTTACCGGTACCGCACGGGCATTCGTCGGTACCACCTATCTTCAATTTGTTGAATAGGTGGTACCTCAGTCTATTGTGGCCAGCGCGAAGTCTGAAGACAACGACCTGCTCTCTTCTGTTCAACTGGTAATAGGCATCGTTTTTGGTGTAACCAGTATGTTCGGTTTCCCATTTGGTCATGTATCTGGCTTTGATAAGCCGTTTTGACTCTTCGTACGTCATACTAGTATCTGTTTGTGGTTATTGTCTGTCCAACTAGTTTCTTTTGTTATTTCTTTATTGTCTGTTTAAACAGTTTCTCTTGTTTGTCTCTATTATTTGTTCAACTAGTTTCTCTTGTTTGTCTCTATTATTTGTTCAACTAGTTTCTCTTGTTTGCCTATATTGTCTGATCAACGTAAATGTGGTAGAAAAGGGCGACAAGAGAAACTGTGAGACGAACAGAGGCGTATCGTTACTTAGCCACACTGATAAAATGTATGCCAAAATCCAGGAACATAGAATAAGACTAATTGTTGAGCATCAACTATCCAGAGATCAATTTGGATTCCGGCGAGGTATGAGCTGCACTGACGCCTTGTTCACCTTAAGACAGATAAGCGAAAGATCAATAGAATACAACAAAAATCTATATGTTGCTTTCATTGATTCCGAAAAAGCGTTTGATAGGGTAGACAGGATTCAACTTTGGAAGATACTGGAAGATTATGGTGTACAAGGCCAGCTTCTTGATCAGGTCAGAGCATTGTAGCGTTCGAGTACAAACATCGTCAGAACGATTGATGGTGTCACAGATGCTTTTGAAATCACAACCGACATGAGATAATGGTGTGTGATTTCTCCATCTACATGGACAAAATCGCATCAGAGAGTGGTCAAATTGAGATATCTGAATCAGAACATAACTCAATACACGAATTACTCTTTGCAGATGATCAGTGCTTGCTGTACGACGATGAAAATAAACTGCAAAACCACACCATGAACACGCTTACAATTACCTGTGCTAAATAGAATATGCGAATTAAAGAGAACAAAACAGAAACTATGATGATCAGTAGAACTCCTGGGCCACTCAAGATAAGTGTAAATAATATTGCTCCTCAACAGGTCCATGAGTTTAAGGATTTGGGCAGTATTTTTTAACAGGGAAATTGAGACTAGGTGTCAGAAAGCATCTGCGGGGACTTATCAGCTGTCCCCAACGCTTAGGCACACGATCATTAGCTTGGCAATAAAGCAACAGCTGATAAACAGTATATATATGCCGATTCTGTGCTACCAGTGTCAAACATGCCCTCTGTTCATGCTCTTGGGAGCATAATTTCGACTTGTGAAAGAAAGTGTTTGAGGAAAGTTTTCGATGTCACCAGGAGAGACAGAATGCGGAACGACGACATTCGAAGTATGGTCGGCACTACGTCTTGTGTCGAATACATTTCCAGGCAGAAAATAAGTTAGTTAAGTCATCTCATGAGAATGCACCCTCATCATCTTCCACTGATAGCTTGCAACGCTGGTAGATCTGGCTACAGGGCAAGCGGGTCGGCCGCGTGGGACGTGGATAGATGACAATAGAGTGATTGTGCAGCAACGAGGGCTCACATTGACCGACGCAACGCACTTGGCACAGGATAGACGACTTAAGCTCCCCACACCGCTTAATGGACAAGTGGAAATAAAACTAACTATATATATATATATATATGTGTGTGTGTGTGTGTGTGTGTGTGTGTGCGTGTGTGTGTGTAGCGCCGTGACAGGACGTTTGTTTGTTTCTTTATCTGTTCGTTATGCAATTTTAAGTCCTTCCATTAATTAGGACAACATGTGTAAAGTTACCACTGAGGACACTTATGGCATTGCTGGCCACATGACATTTGAATGCTTCCCTTATATCGCTAGATTTCATTCCCTTGACACGTGAGATAGTTTCCTACAATGAGGACAGCGTTTTTTTCCGAAATACTGACGAAGACAGCAAAGATAAATATAAATTGACCTCATATCCGTCAATGATGTGTATGTAGTGCACGTGTATGCTATGGAAGGCGTAGGCAGGTTGAAAGTGGGTGGGGGGAAAAGATTGACAGAGTGGTTGGCTGGGTTATGGGCGGGGTGGATTTTGAAGGGGAAAGGAGTAGTTGGGTCATTGAAGGGGGTAGGAAAGACGGACTGAGGTGCAGGTTGAAAGGGTAGAGACAATTAGGGAGGGAGAGTGGACGGGCAGCTAGGGGCCATGGAAGAGATTGACGATTGAAGGGGGAGGAGATGCACAGATTGAGGAGAGGGGGAGGGGGAGAAATGAACTGATTGAAGATAAAGGACTTGCTCGCGGGCTAAAGATGAGTGCAGTAGTGATCTTCTTCGTCTTTTTCTTCTTCGTTCGTTCTCAATCTCCCACTACCAAACACTGAAAGGGCTTAAGTAGCAGAATGTAGTCCAGAGAACGGAATGCGTTGCGTCGTAGTTTACAGCTTGGCTGCGATATTTGCACCTTTCAGTCCAACACATCCGACTTCAGCAAGCATTTTTTGAGTACCGGGTTAGCATTCCCTCTTCGATCCCTTCTCCTTAGCCAGTCTGTCCTGGTGCAGCCTGTTATCCAGGATCATCGCGTGGAGGTGTAGAAGGATCTTGGCAGCTATGGTTCGCAGGCCCTGACGCTAGCAGTCAGGTATGGGTCGTTGACCACTGCAGCTCTTGCGCTGGCTCAGCATCTTGATCCCCAGTAGTGATCTGAGGTAGTACCTCACGTAAAATAAGTTAAAAATGAATAACTTTCACAATTATTCCCGATAACGCCGAGAACCGAGAGCCAAGTATACTTTAGAGCCCCTGTGATTATCTTTCACCTATACATTTCCTAGTCCGCTATATAGCCAGTCAATCTAAGCTATCGATATCTTTGGAACTCATTATGGTACCTAATAGGGCCTTTGATAATGTCACTCTGACGAAGTTGGATATTGCGACATATGAGGTAATCCACTTGGGCGGAGTAAGGTGTGGGGGGTATGTTATCCTAACAAAACGATTGACATCTACCCTACAAGAAGACTACATCAGAGACTATGCGTATACTTTTTCTAGTTTACTAAGAATATATTTTCAACGGTGAGGCTGCTATCCCCATGTACAATCCTCTTTACTCCCGTGACTCTGATACTTGGCCGACTGCAGTTGGCGCTTATTTGGTCTCTGGAGAACATTGGGAGGGTGTCAATATGTTTTCTTGACTTGGGCTATTTTGACTTTACATAATATGACTTGACTTGATTTGACTTCACCTGAGCTGTCTTTGCTTGATATTATTTCAATACTTGATTTGATTTGACGTGATTTGACTAGACGAGCTGTCTTGACTTAAAATGATATGTAATGACTTGATTTGACTTGACTTGAGCTCTGTTGACTTGAGATGATGTTAGATGACATGACTTGATTTGACTTGAGCTGTCATGTCTTGAAATGACAAGACACGACTTGATTTCACTTGACATAAACTGTCTTGACATGACATGATTTTAATACTTGATTTGATTTGACTTGGCTTCAGCTGTCTTGACATGACTTGACTTGATTTGGCTTGGCTTGACCTGGCTTGTTTGACCTTACCTGACGTGGCCTGATTTCGTCTTCCTTGTTCTGGTTTAATCTTACATGGCCTGAACTCATGGTAGATGACCTAACTTCACCTGACCAACTTTACTTGACCTAACCTAACATGACTGACCTGACTTAACTTGACTTGGCCTGACTTTATCTAATTTGTCTTGCCTTGAACTGAATTTATTAGACCCAACGCTCTGACTTTACCTGACTTTACCCGACTTGACTTGACCTGGCCTGCATTGATCAGGATTTCCTTGACTTGACCTGGCCTAAATTTATCTGTCTTGACTTGACGTGATATACCCTGACCTGACTTGACTGGACTAGACTGCAGTTCGTTAACCGTAACCAGATTTTATGGAGTCCTGAAACCAATTGTTTGCTATGTGGGTTCAGTAGCAACAGCTTTTGACATAATGAGGCTGCTAGTTCCATGCACAACCGTCAATAGTTCGCTGTCCCGACATGCGAATAATACAGATACTAAAGAGCCGCTTCAAAGCCAAAATTCGAACGCAGAATCTTTGGATGAAGTGGTGTGCGGTCACAAATCCCGAGGTGCAGATCCATCTGTCGGTGGATAAAGACGTGGGTAAGAGACGTGGATAAGAGACGATGGGGATAGAGAAATCACACGTTGAGGAACGGTACTGGTAGCATTTAGTCTACAGGGTCTGCACTGGAACCATATGGGAAAGAGAAAGAGAGGTAGACATAGACATACCTGGAGACTGGAATCGGGGACTTCAAAAGAGAGCCCTGACCAGCCGGGGATAGAGTTGGATCGGCTGGTCGCTGATCGTAGCTCACTGTGATTATTTGTTGTGGACCTATGCTCCGCATGGAATTGAAAAGTTGTGATTGATTTTTGGATAGAAAGTCGCTAGGACCTCGAAATAAAGCTAACCCCCTCGCCCCCACACCCCCGTAGCTACGTCACTTGTAGTACAGAGTACTGCTTCTTGTCATATCAGTTTACTGCCTACGCTCTAAATAGGTCAAACTCTGTCAGAGACACAGAGATTAGATACGTTTTCACATGACCTCACAGATGCTTCAAACCGGTACGTTCAGGTCTATAACACTCCAACTATGACGGCAGTATCCGTTATAAGTCCACTGATTCCCTCTTTGACATTTACATAACATAGAAGTTTTGTTCAATCTCCAACAAATTTGTGTTTCTCTGTATTTTATTTCGGATAGTTTGAAAATGACATGGCATGACGCAGGCCAGCATATCCAAAACGGTTACTTCGAAATGGAGCTAGCGTTCTGGAAAGAATATGTCACATGATGATGATGGCACCATTTTGAGTTATTCTATTCCCATATAATCGTGTTTTTGTTTAAATACTTTACATGGGACTCCATTAGTGTAGAGGGGGAGTGGTTTCGAGGTAAGACGTCGGCTTTGGATGCTGGAGGTCGCAGGTTCAAATCCCTGTGGAAACCGGGGTTTTTTCACGTAGACTTTCCAGTAATTTCTCGTATATCTGGGTAGTAGAGATCAGAAACTCCGAAGACTGACGGACCATCCAATGTACCAGAGGCTAAACAATCTGGGAACTGGGAAACTAAAGCGGAGAAACTTTGCAGAAATAGCCAAAGCAAAGATGCACGAAGATCCCATAAACGCACTAACAACACCAAAACCCATCACTACTGTACGAAAACCTACTTGGAGGCAGGATATATTTCCAGAGGTGGTAGAAAATATACCAGGTATTGCAAACAAAAACTGCCAGACCGAAAAAGAAAGGAGAGACACTACCCTAAGCTTCATAACGAAAAGCTACCCAAGCATGGACTGGACCCATGCATACACCGACGGTTCTGTAACAGACACTACACAGAACGGAGGGGCAGGAGCATTCCTGAACCTACCAAATGGCAGAAAAATAACACTGTCATTCGCTACTGGTAAGTACACAAGCAATTTCAGAGCGGAGGCAGAGGCACTGAGGGCGGCAGTGGAAGAAATGGCAACACACAGTGAAAATGAGAGCCACATAGTCTTGCTGACAGATGCTCTCGCCGTAGTCACAGCGCTAAAAAGCCAGAAAAACACTGAGCTTAATGACTTAAGAGCAGCACTCTGCAAACTGTGCCAGCTGTCCGCACCAAAAAGGGTAGTGGTACAGTGGGTTCCGTCACACTGCAACATCCAAGGCAACGAGGAGGCAGACAGACTGGCAAAAGAAGGTGCAAGGCTACCACAAACAGATACCAGTATGACGTACGAAGAGTCAAAACGGCTTATCAAAGCCAGATACATGACCAAATGGGAAACCGAACATACTGGTTACACCAAAAACGATGCCTATTACCAGTTGAACCGAAGAGAGCAGGTCGTTGTCTTCAGACTTCGCACTGGCCACAATAGACTGAGGTACCACCTATTCAACAAATTGAAGATAGGGTGTACCGACGAATGCCCGTGCGGTACTGGTAAAATGACCACTGAACATCTGCTGCAGAACTGCCCGACATACGGGGATCAGAGAGAGCAGATGTGGCCATTGCCAGTGGAACTGCAAGACAAGCTCTATGGTAGTGGCGAGAGTCTCAGGATGACCGCCGCTTTTTTCGAAAAAATAATGGTTACTGTCTGACTGTGTACGCAGAAGAAGAAGAAGAAGACACCCGTGTTCAGTGCCGCGCACGTTAAAAATCTCATGGCAGTTTGAAATCGAAAAGAGTAGGATTATCGGCTGCTGCCTGGGTAATTCAAATTATGTTAAAAAATCTACCCAATCTATTTACTGGATACTCGCCGGTGCATCCTTCTTCTTCTTCTTCGTACGCTGTCAAACGTCAACCTGTATTTGTTCGAAGAAAGCAGCGGTCATCCTGAGGCTGTGGACATTGCCATATAGCTTGTCTAGTGTTGCCACTTGTAATGACCACATGTGCTTTCTCTGGTCCTCGTATGTAGAGCAGTTTTGCAGCAGATGTTCAGTGGTCATTTTCCCTGTAACACAGGTGCATTCGTCAGTGCCACCTATCTTCAGTTTATTGAATAGGTGGTACCTCAGTCTGTTGTGGCCTGTGCGGAGTCTGAAAACCACGACCTGCTCTTTCTGTTCAACTGGTAATAGGCATCATTTTTTGTGTAGCCAGTATGTTCTGTTTTCCATTTGGTCATGTATCTGGCCCTAATAAGCCTTTTGGACTCTTCGTAGGTCATACTAGTATCTGGTTGTGGTAGTCTTGCACCTTCTTTTGCCAGTCTGTCTGCCTCCTCGTTGCCTTGGATGTTGCAGTACGATGGAACCCACTGAACCCCTACTCCTTTTGGTGCGGACTGCTGGCACAGTTGACAGAGTACTGCTCTTAAATTATTAAGGTCAGTATTTTTCTGGCTTTTTAGTGCTGTGACTACGGCCAGAGCATCTGTAAACAAGACTATCTGGCTTTCATTGCTTTCGGCTGCAGCACTGCTTCTACTGCAGCCCTCAGTGCCTCTGCTTCCGCTCTGAAATTGCTTGAGAATTTTCCAGTTGCTACAGAAAGTGTTATTTTTCTACCATTTGTTAGGCTCAGGAATACTCCTGCCCCTCCATTCTGTGTTGTGTTTGTTACAGAACTGTCGGTATATGCATGGGTCCAGTCCATGCTTGGGTAGTTTTCCGTTATGTACCTCAGGGTTATGTATCTTCTTTCTTTTTCAGTCTGTCTGTTTTTGTTTCCAATACCTGGTATATTTTCTACCACCTCTGGAATGATATGCTGCTTCCAGGTAGGTTTGCGAACAGTAGGGATGGACTTTGGTATTGTTACGGTGTTCATAGGGTCTTCGCTTATCTTTGCTTTGGCTATTTCTGCTAAGTTTCTCCGCTTTAGTTTCCCTTTTTCAAATCTATTTAGTCTCTGATGCATTGGATGGTCTGTCAGTCTTCTTAGTTTCTCTGCTTGCTGCTGGGCTCTGCAGTCTCTTCTATCGGTTATGGATTGCAGATTTGTAATCTTTTCAAGTTCTACAATTGGCGTTAACTTCATGCCTCCTGTTATAACTCTCATGGCTTGGTTTTGAAGTTTGCTAATTTTATCAAAGTTGGCCTTTGCTGCTGTTGTCCATGCCGCAATGCCATATTCGAGAACTGGTCTCACTCTTACAATGTACAGTTTCTTTAGTATACTTTCGTCTGCTCCCCAGCTTGTGCCAGCAAGTTTCCTCCTGATTGCCATTCTTTGTCTGGCTCTTCTTCGGTTTCTCTCTATCTGACTTTTCCATGTCATGCGCCGATCAAATGTGACTCCCAAGTAGTTTGGGTTGTCGTTTGGCCGCAGATATTTGCCGTTAAGACTTATTTTAGTGTTCTGGGGTTTATTTGAAAGCGAGAATATCGTACATGTTGTTTTTTCCTCATTTATTCCGACGAACCATGAGTTCGCCCACTCCTCCAACGATGTTAGGGCCTGCTGCATCCGATTGTTTGCTATGGTGAGATTTTTTTCAGAGTTCCACATAGCCAGATCGTCTGCCAACATGGAGCTGTGATCTCTTTTTGGTATATTCTCTGTGATGTTGTTTATATACACCAGGAAAAGTGTGGGTGACAGTACTCCCCCTTGGTGTACTCCCTGCTCCAGTGTCACCTTTTTGCTCATCTGCCCTTGTACTTTAACTCCGGCTGTTTTGTTTTCGAGGTAGTGGCTGATCCATCTGTACATTTTCCTACACACTTCATTTCTTTGAAGCTTGACTTTAAGTCCCTCTTTCCACACCTTGTCAAATGCCTTCTCTAGATCCCCCCAAACCGCTACTGTATGCTTTTTCTCTTGGTAAGCATCCTATATTTCCTGTGCTATGAGAGTGACCTGGTCCTCGGAGGATCTGTGTTGTCTAAATCCTGCTTGCTGTGGAATTAATATGTGTTTGTCTTCCAGGTGCCCACATCAGTCTGGTGTTTATCATACCCTCCATCAGTTTGCCTACACAGCTAAGTAGACTGATGGGCCTGTATCCATTTGGATCTGTTCTAACTTTTCCTTTCTATGGTACTGGTATAATTACAGCATCTTTCCATGCCTGCGGTACAATTCCCCTTTTCCAGCTTTGGTTCAGGACTGATAGTAGCTTCATCTTTGCTGTTTGGCCCAACCCCATTAGCATTTCATTTGTTACCCCATCTTTTGCCGGTGCATCCAAGTTCGTGCTTTGTGCAGAGATTCTCCAATCATATGGCGAAGAACATAGCACTTATAGATTAAACTGTGTACATTGATGTTTATTCTTTGACTAAAGTGATACTCAACTAAAGAATTTGTTTTTGTCAAGTGGACAAGGTACAATTGACCAGAGGCGTATACATCCGTTACCAGGTCAGCATCACCCTTGAAATCCTGTTTCCAATCATTTGCCATCACCCACATCTTCGCTTCACTGTGAAGCATATATTTAAACTAGATCTGTTCACCTTACAGGAAGCCTGCTCCCAAACTTTTGAAGTGAGTGATTATAATAACAACAATAATAACAACAATAGTAAAACAAATATAACGCCATCGCTCCCTTGGAGCATAGACCCATCATTACCTCCGAATTCATGCCCAACCAGAGTATAATGAATTTGAAGTGTGGTTACAAAGTAATGGATTTTACCCAAGTGAGGCTGCCAGTCTTTTCACAACCTTCATGTGTCAACCTTTCATGAAGGGAGCTGATTACAATGGCAATTTTCCCCACATAATGAATCTGCCAGCCCCAATCCCCAGCATCTTTATTCTTCTTTTCTTTCATGCTTGAAAGGTAACAGTTGCGCATTCGGTTTGTCCCGGTAGCCCCTGGTTCAGTAGATAATTATTTTCCTGATGTTAAGAATATGTTTTTCTTAAGTTTGTAACCATGATTATTGAAAGCCGTTTTTTAGTATGAGCTAATAGTCTGAATTATTAGTCCGAGTTACTAGTATGATTGATTAGTCTGAGTCATTAGTCTGAATTATTAGTCTGAGTGAATATTCTGAGTTATTAGTCTGAGTGAATAGTGAATAGTTTGACTTATTAGTCTCAGTTATTAATCTGAGTTAATTATTAGTCTGGTGTAGTTATTAGTCTGGGTTAGTTACTGGGTTAGTTATTAGTCGGGGTTATTAGTCTGTGTTAGTTATAAGTATAGGTTAGTTATTAGTCTGGGTTAGTTATTACTCTGGGTTAGTTATTAGTCTGGGTTAGATATTATTTTGGGTTATTAGTCTGGGTTAGTTATTAGTCTGGGTTAGTTATTAGTCTTGGTTAGTTATTACTCTGGGTTAGTTATTAGTCTGGGTTAGTTATTAGTCTCGGTTAGTTATTAGTCTGGGTTAGTTATTATTCTGGGTTAGTTATTAGTCTGGGTTAGTTATTAGTCTGGGTTAGTTATTAGTCTGGGTTATTAATCTGTGTTCGTTATTACACTGGGTTAGTTATTAGTCTGTGTTAATTATTAGTCTGGGTTATTAGTCTGGGTTAGTTATTAGTCTGTGTTAGTTATTAGTCTGGGTTATTAGTCTGTGTTAGTTATTAGTCTGTGTTATTAGTCTGTGTTAGTTATTAGTCTGGGTTAGTTATTAGTCTGGGTTAGTTTTTTTGTATGGGTTATTAGTCTGTGTTAGTTATTAGTCTGAGTTATTAGTCTGTGTTAGTTATTAGTCTGTGTTATTAGTCTGTGTTAGTTATTAGTCTGGGTTAGTTATTACTCTGGGTTAGTTTTTTTGTATGGGTTATTAGTCTGTGTTAGTTATTAGTCTGAGTTATTAGTCTGTGTTAATTATTAGTCTGGGTTATTAGTCTTGGTTAGTTATTAGTCTTGGTTATTAGTCTGTGTTACTTATTAGTCTGGGTTATTAGTCTGTGTTAGTTATTAGTCTGGGTTATTAGTCTGGGTTAGTTATCAGTCTGTGTTAGTTATTAGTCTGTGTTATTAGTCTGTGTTAGTTATTAGTCTGGGTTATTAGTCTGTGTTAGTTATTAGTCTGTATTATTAGTCTGTGTTAGTTATTAGTCTGGGTTAGTTATTAGTCTGTGTTAGTTATTAGTCTGTGTTATTAGTCTGGGTTAGTTATTAGTCTGGGTTAGTTATTAGTCTTGGTTATTAGTCTGAGTTAGTTATTAGTATGGGTTAGTTTTTAGTTTTGGTTATTAGTCTGAGTTAATTATTAGTCTGGGTTAATTTACTAGTTTTGGTAATTAGTCTGAGATAATTATTAGTCTGGGTTAGTTATTAGTTTTGGTTATTAGTCTGAGTTAATTATTAGTCTGGGTTAGTTATTAGTTTTGGTTATTAGTCTGAGTTAATTATTAGTCTTGGTTAGTTATTAGTCTTTGTTATTAGTCTGAGTTAGTTATTAGTCTGGGTTAGTTATTAGTCTGGGTTATCAGTATGTATTTGTTATTAGTCTAGGTTAGTTATTTGTCTGGATTAGTTTTTAGTCTGGATTATTAGTCTGGGTTATCAGCCTGGGTTAGTTATTAGTCTGGGTTAGTTATTAGTCTGGGTTAGTTTTTAGTCTGTGTTAGTTATTAGTCTGGGTTAGTTATGGGTCTGGGTTAGTTTTTATTCTTTGTTAGTTATTAGTCTGGGTTACTTATTAGTCTGGGTTAGTTTTTAGTCTGGGTTATTAGTCTGGGTTAGTTATTAGTTTTAGTTATTATTCTGGGTTATTGGTCTGGATTAGTTATTTGCCTGGATTAGTTTTTAGTCTGGGTTATTAGTCTGGGTTATTAGTCTGAGTTATTAGCCTGAGTTATTAGTCTGGGTTAGTTTTTAGTCTGCGTTATTAGTCTTATTTATTAGTTAAAAACGATTATTATCTTGTGAATGAATAATATTCACAATCTCCATTGATGTAAAATCTGGAAAATTACAAAAACTCTTGAAAATAAATTGAATACATTGAAAAATAAAGATCTTAAAAATTATTGAACAATAGTTGAGGAAAATGTAAGACAGACAATCAAATAAGATTAGAAACCAAACAGCAATTTGTTTCTGTTATCATAAGGAAAACATGTTGGATTAACATCTGCTCTGTTCAGGCTAAAACATTAAAACTGTTTGTTCCTGATTTTGTTTGTTGATTCTATCTTCCCTTATTAACTGCTCCAAGCTTCCTTAGTTTTTTAAACTTCCTTCTTCATGAGATCTGCCCTTTTCTTATATATTTCCACATTTCCAGTCTCATTTTTCTTTTTCACACATATTTGATATAAGCATGGACCACGTCATTAATAAAACCTGGTACACATTTTTTTTTAAAACATTGACCGCATCTTTGGTTTAAACCCAGCTCCAATCATCGATGTTAACTTGATACACTGCTTTAATATAAACCTGGACACCATCTTTCATATCCGTCAGCCACTAATCTGTGCTGTAAGACTAGAACACATATCTGATATCAATTTTATACTCATTTATCATAACGACCTGCCATGTACCCATGATATCAATTTGACATCCATATATCATAACCACCTAGAATCTACCTTTGATATCAATTTGACATCCATATATCATAACCACCTAGAATCTACCTTTGATATCAATTTGACATCCATATATCATAACCACCTAGAATCTACCTTTGATATCAATTTGACATCCATATATCATAACCACCTAGAATCTACCTTTGATATCAATTTGCCACTCATTTATCATAACGAACTGACACCAATCTATGAAATTAACTTGGTACATATCCTTAACATTAACCTGGAATTAATCTAACATTAACCTGGCAGTAACCTGACAGTAACCTGACAGTAACCTGACATTAACCTGACAGTAACCTGCCATTAACATGACTGTAACCTGACATTAACCTGACATTAACCTGACATAACTGAGATATCAACGGCACACATATCTTTCCCATCAACCTGACATCAATCTATGATAACAACTTGACACATATCTTTGACATTAACCTGACATTAACCTGACAGTAACCTGACAGTAACCTGACATTAACCTGACAGTAACCTGACATTAACCTGACATCAACCTATATAACTTGACACATGTCTTTGACATTAAACTGGCTCCAATCTTGGATACCAACCTGATACACAAATTAAATATAAACTAGAAACACATAACATAATTTAACTTCATTATACTGGTCTAGAAGGCTCTGCAGAGTCTGTATACAACCAATTTCATTTACATCTATTTGCTCTAAAAGCTATTCGCATCCAATGTATTCTTAAATGCATTAACTGTCCTTGCCTTCACTACTTCCTGTGGTAATGCATTCCAAGCAGTCACCACTCTCTGACTAAAAAAATGTTTCCTAATATCTAGCCTGGACTTTTCTTTAGTTAGTTTGTAGCTAAGCCCTCTTGTTCTTGTAAGTGGTTGTATTTTGAAAAGAAATCTTGTTACAGTCTAATTTATTCGTTCCTTTGATCAGTGCTGCGCGGTGGGATACAGGCTGGGGCTTCTTGGCTAGAGCGAGAGGACAAGTCGTTGCTGAGCGCAGTAGGGCATACATGTCAGAAACCTCCAGTATGAGAATGGAGACGGAAGCAGTGACCTCAGCACGGAAATGGATATCTGAGACTTCTATAACAAGGGCAGTTATCGTGATAGACGCGCAAACCGTACTTCAGAAGATACAGAGGGGATGGCTTAGATACGAGTGGATAGCTGCTGTTAGACCTCAAACCTCCAGGGGTTGACATAGGTCTACTGTCCTGCTCATGCTGGGGTTCAGGACAATGACAGAGCTGACATCATGGCTTCACAAGCTTCCATCATGGGCACATTAGTGATGGATAGAAGTGACATTTTGAAATCAATCAATGACCGCCTGCTGGATGAGGACACCACAATAGATGAAGCAGCAATCCACAGACTGCAAAGTTTCGACATTAAACGAGGTTCGATCGGAGTGGGGCGGATGAGAGGATGGAACAGGAGAGTGTACAACCAGCGAGCTACAGGAACCATCAGCATCAATACACTACGCCATTTGTTGAAAGAGACTGAGCACCTATGGGTTTGCCCGGAGTGCAGTGACGTCGATTCTTAGAAACAGAAACTCCAAACTAGGTCTAACTAATGCTTTTTACAGTTTGACTATCACTTCTCTGCTCCTATGCTCGATATTCCTTTTTATCATACCACACGCTGTAGCTCAGTGGTTAGTGCAATGGCTTCCCATCCAAGCGATCTGAGTTCGGTCGCCAATTAGTGCAGGATTAGTTAGATCGAAGGAACAATTCCTACGGTCTATCCAGCGATGCACATAAATCACCAGAACAATATGGGACGTAATGGTGGATGGTGGGGTGCTGGCACCATCCCCTATAGTGTGCCGTTGGCCATAACATGCATGTGCACACATGGGCACCATATTCCCCGAAACGCCACATAGTGGATAGCGGGGTCTTTACTTTACACGTCTCGGATATCAACCTTACATACATCATTGACAACATCCTGATCTCTGATATCAACCTGACATTCATCATTAATAACATCCTGTCACTCTGATATCAACCTCGCATACATCATTGAAAACATCATGACACTCTGATATCAACCAGACATACATCATTAATAACATCCTGACACTCTGATATCAACCTGACATACATCATTGACAACATCCTGATCTCTGATATCAACCTGACATTCATCATTAATAACATCCTGTCACTCTGATATCAACCTCGCATACATCATTGAAAACATCATGACACACTGATATCAACCAGACATACATCATTGATAATATCCTGACACTCTGATATCAACCAGACATACATCATTGATAATATCCTGATACGCTGATATCAACCTGACATACATCATTGATAACATCCTGACACGCTGATATCAACCTAAACACATCTTTGAAAAACATCTTCACGCAAATCTGCAGCTTCCATGTGACACACACCTTCGATATCATCCCGAAACACATCTTTGATATCACCCTGACACGTTTCTCACTTATCTCAACATGCAGACATGTCAATGCTAATATTTACAACACCTTGCATTACTGCGCCATAATATACGTGATCACGTAATAGCATACTATTTGGCTACTGGGATCACTGGACTAATATTGACTCAACTCTGCAGGTTCGTTCAAACTCTAAGCACATACTTCTGTCCTCAAGTGTTGCTTCTGTCAATACCCTACCGTCTGCTGAAGATTCTCTTGCTTCGTGTTTATTTACAAAAAGGATTTGTCGCGAGAGAAAGATTTGCTTCGGAATAGATAACTATCCTTTGTATTCTGTTCGTGTTTTTGGGTTTAGTTTTCTTGTTGGTTAAGGCTGTTGTTTCTTCGTCTTCATTATTTCTTTTGTAATATCAGATAAGGTCAGATCAGTTGCCGGCTTCATTTTGAAGTTAACAGAATAGAATCTCCTCCCCTCTGAGTTTGCTTTGATGGTTCGAGCTGAGATGATGTTTTTCTTGTGCATTACTTTTTTGTGATCCTCCCACTTACCTTAGCAATATTTTCCTGTGACATGTTCATCCTATACTTTTTATTCCAGTTTGGTTATCAGCAGCGTGTTATATTTTTGTGTGTGGTCATACAATATAAGATGTTTTACTTTTCGTGCAAAATGTGTTTATTCACTTCTGCAATACTTCCTCGCTAATTTTCTCTCCTTCTTCCAGGTTATTCGTCCTATCTGTTTATATATCCCCATTTCAAAGACCTCAATTTTCGTCTCCATCTTCGTCATCGTCCATGCATCGTTATTTTGTGCAGGAATCCAGTGTATTTTCATGCTGCAGAATTTGTAGTGAGAAGTGACTGGCTCAATGGTTTTGGTGTCGGTCTTTGACCACAAACATATGAGTTCAAATCCTTTGTAAAAATAGACAAATTTCTATCGAGGTAACAATTTTTATAAAACCTGGTTTATATAATAAGTGATGACAGAAAGGCAAGCGACCTTTATTCCTCAGATCGATATATCCTCTTAGTACACCTCAGCAACGAGAATAAATACAGTGTAGAAAGAATCTATAGCTGATCTCCGTCAGTAATTTTGACATGTTGTTTGATCGCTGTGTTTGTGTTTTACTATGGTTATTATCACCAACCATTATCGCGTGCCTACTGTCACTCCAGTTTAAGTTTGGGGGGACCACGTTAGCTGATCCTGTAACAGAAATCCTGCGCCATTGCATATATGTACTTTTTTAGAAGTGGTTTTCTTGTGTAGCTGTTTCTTTTACTTGTGGCTCTCTATAGAATACAACTATGCTGTTTCAATGTATTGAAAATCCATGCCCTCGTGGTCCAAAGAACAAAACCGCTCGACCGCCAACTTGTCAGTGGAGAATTATTACCTAAACCCGCTTTGCGAATTACTACCTAAACCCGCTTGCGAATTACTACCTAAACGCGCTTGTGCCTTTCAACTTCCTGATATACATACTAATTATTGCCTTGTTCTTTATTTTTTATAGATACACCAGTTAGTGCATTGTGCTTTGTTTTGTTTTTATAGATAGATTTGTTAGTACATTGTACTTTTTCTGATAGATGGACCAGTTAGTGAATTGTACTTTTTCTGATAGATAGTGAATTGTACTTTTTCTGATAGATAGTTAGTGAATTGTACTTTTTTCTGATAGACTAGTTAGTGAATTGTACTTTTTATAATAGATAGACTAGTTATTGAATTGTACTTTTTCTGATAGACTAGTTAGTGAATTGTACTTTTTCTAATAGATAGACTAGTTGGTGAATTGTATTTTTTCTGATAGACTAGTTAGTGAATTGTACTTTTTCTGATAGATTAGTTAGTCAATTGTAATTTTTCTGATAGACTAGTTAGTGAATTGTACTTTTCCGTAAGCGTATGTTGTACCATTTACATCCAAATGTTAGGAAATAAACGACCTTAATATCTGTTACTTCATGTTCACATATTCAATCAAGTCGTCCATTTACAACTTAACATCTTTCCTTTATTAAACTATCACAACGCGATAACTACATTTACATAACAATATATCACTCCTAGTGATAATACTACCATGTGTAAATCAACATGTTATCACTATTCCCATACATACAACTAACAGTGGTTCATCAGACATGTCTTCTGATTTCTAACCAGGAAGTAAATCAAGCATCGAATTGTGTGTAGTGCTAGCGTGCTGGGATAATCTATGACTGTTCGATGGATTAAAATCAATATTCTACTCCCATATTTGGAATAACGTCACGTGGTTGTGTTGAGGATAGCCTCCCTTGACATCCAGGACTGGATAATACAAATTCCTTTCTGGTAAGTTCACGTATAAATTAATTATTTTAATGTTTAGTTTCTTGCTCAAATTAGATGGATATGTATTTGTTAGTGATTGTTTATTTTATCCAGTTTTTGGCATTTTCTTTTCAGTAGTTCTCTGTGCTGTTCTATGACTAAGAGTCTTCGTCAGTCCTTCTCTGTTTTATTACGTGACTTCCCGCTGTGTGCATGACTTCCCTGTATTATCTCATACCTATCAATTCTTTACACTAACTCTCTGTTATCTCTTGACAATGGGGTCTTTACACTAACTCTCTGTTATATCTTGACTATTTGGCCTTTACACTAACTCAGTTACCACGTGACTGCTCACTCTTTACACTAGTTATCTCTGTTATCACGTGACTACGTGCCCTTTACATTCATTATCTCTGTTATCACGTGACTGCTCACTCGGTACACCTACTTTCTGGCCACTTTCACTGTCCAATCACCACGTTATACAGCATGCATCCAGTATTCAGCGACATCGATTATCTAAACATTTGCCTCCAACATTATGCTCCAATTGCATGTGTCATAAGGGTTGGGGCAGGTCCTCATGTGTTCTGAGCCCTGTATTGCCCCACAATCACATATACCACCATATATGTATCTACATCTCTTCATATTCCTCTTAAACCGTGATACACCAGCTCGGAGTTTGTTCAGCGACCTCCTTGCTGTGAATGGTAGATGATGTCCAGGGGCAGGTTCCTCCCGAAGTTCCATCTCTGGAGCATGCATCAATTCGTGCCATCTCTGGTCCCGGGGGTAAAGGGGGAAAGGGGGGGGGGGGGGAATCTCAGGTCTTGTCTGTATCCTTTACACTCATTCCCTATGCTATCACATGCCTACCTGATGTGTCTGTTTGGGTGTTCCCGAGTGGAGCATGTGGGCCGTTACTGGATATAATAGAAAAAGCCTACTGTACTTACATGCATGTCGTACATGAAGAGTTCTGTATGGTACTAGCAGCCTCATTGTGTTCAAAATTGCTGCAGAAATCGTCACTGTAAAAGAACGCAAAGTGGGTTGACGCAGGCTTCCTATAAACTTTTCCCCTTCTCACCTCACTCATTTGACTCTGACTCTTGCACAACTTTCATACGCGCTCTTAGGTTGAGGCCCTTCCATTGCACTTTGGTTGGGCTAGCTTCTGATGGCGCATAAACCTAGCATAGGCCCTATCGACTACGGTCTGGGGTGGAATGGGCGCGCCTCCGCCAGTAGAAACTAGTGAGGCAAACATCTAAGCAAACAAAAAATCATGAACGTGGCACACTGTAATGGTGGCCTAATACTCCGAATAGAGTAAAAAAAAAAGGTACAAGAAAAGACGAATGTTATTCAGTGATTCCCTGTGTCAGCCTTGAAATTATCAGTTTTATTCAGTGATTATACGAGTGAATCTTAGCTTGCCAGTTTTATTCAGTGATTCTCTGTGTCAACCTGAGACTACCAGCGGCAGACAGTGACTCTTGGTATTAATCTGAGACTTCAGGAGTCAGTCAGTGATTCTTGTTATCAACATGAAACTATCAGATTCGGCCAGTGATTCTTGTCAAAATCAAACTATCAGATTCGGTGAGTGATTCTTGTTGTCAAAACCAAACTATCAGATTCGGTGAGTGATTCTTGTTGTCAACATGAAACTATCAGATTGGGTCAGTGATTCTTGTCAAAACCAAAGTATCAGATTCGGCCAGTGATTCTTGTCAAAACCAAACTATCAGATTCGGCCAGTGATTCTTGTCAAAATCAAACTATCAGATTCGGTCAGTGATTCTTGTTGTCAAAACCAAACTATCAGATTCGGTGAGTGATTTTTGTTGTCAACATGAAACTATCAGATTGGGTCAGTGATTTTTTTTGTCAAAACGAAACAATCAGATTCGGTCAGTGATTCTTTGAGTTTTTCTGAGACTATTCGTTTCCTTCAGTGATTCTGAGAGTGTGACCATGAATGCCCAATTTACCCTTGTCATCAACTCACCTTGACCCTCCCTAGCATCATATCTGGCATGTTACAGCGATCTCTCTTGTTTATTAACATTTATCAAGCCCAACTGACACACGAGTAACACATTTACTACTCTAACGTCATATGGTGGAAATGGGTGGCATAGCGGTTAGAGCATTTGTGTTTCGCGTCGTAGAGAACGGAATGAATACCTTAGTTTCGATAAATTTCAGTCTTAGTTTTGCTTAGTTCACCTGTACTTCGATAGGGACAGATGCCTGGGATGGTCCCAGCTTTGGTATGAGCTGGATGTAGCCGCGAGAAGAGTTTCCTGCTTACCGGGCTAGGCTCGAGCAGCTTAATACTCCCTGCGTAAGAACAAGCTCTTCCGGAGGGTGGTTAACCGATGTGCGAGTCTATCTTAATTGGCTCAAACACTAGAGCAAAGTAGACCCGCAGCCAGTTAGGCGCCATCTATGCTGCTCTAAACAAACCACCTAACCATGGCCGGTATTATGCCATGTCGAATAGTTAGTCGACTACTACTTTTCCAAGTATACTGCCTGAATCTTAGTGATGATAAGGACACGAATAGCACCACTGCCCCACAAAAAGCATGTCCAAAGAGACATTTCAGTCTACCTGGTTCAAATGGGTACCTGATTCACAGTTACGAAAAACAAAGCGACGGTTAAGGACAGTGCTTACTCTTATGAGAGTTACCTTAGACAGTGCAATGCAGTCTATTACACTTTATCCCTGATGGCAGTGTCTACTGTTTGAATACTTTTACTTCTTTAGAGTGTCTGATTAGCTGTCTACAGCAATGGTATGAGTTCAACCCCGGCTTCTAGCATGCTTCAGTCAACTCAGCCGTAAATGGGTACTTTAAGAGAAGGGAAAACAGAGAGGAAAGGAAATGGTCACCCCACAAGCTGTGGTCTGTGACGTCTATTCCTTCTTCATATTATTTTCCCCCTTTTTCTACAGCGTTCATCCACGAAAAGACAAGTATGTCCTAGTTTACAGCGAGGCTGCTGTATATGCCCCTTTCGTCCATGACACCTGGTTTCAGCTGGCTTTTTGGAAAACAGGTTTGTCTTCCTACTTCATCCCTATTGTCTTAGTCAGACTGCACTAATACAGCCTGTTTCCAGGGCCGCCACTTAAAGGGGGAATAAGGACTTGATTATCTCTGGTTCTCTGACGCTCATGCAAGCTGCCAGCTATGAGATCTGCATCTCCGGCTCCTAGTCTTCCAGAGAAAAGTCGTTAACACATCATCCCTGACATCAGTTATAGTTTCAATAAACGATGGAATACAAAGGTGGTTGGACTGAACTTTTTTCATGAAAGTTGCAACAAACGTTAACTGATGTTTCTACCCATGTGTGAGTTTATAAATAATTTATCAAATATAAATCATCATCATCTTCATCATCATCATCATCATCATCATCATCATCACCATCATCACCATCATCACCATCATCATCATAACCATCATCATCATCATCATCATCATCACCACCATCATCACCATCTCCATAATCATCATCATCATCATCATCATCACCATCACCACCATCATCTCCATCATCAGCATCATCATCACCACCACCATTATCATCATCATCATCACCATCAAAATCACCATCATCAACATCATCACCATCATCATCATCACCATCATTATCACCATCACCATCAGAATCACCATCGCCATCATCATTAGCATCATCATCATCACCATCAGAATCATCATCACCATCAAAATCACCACTATCACCATCATCACCATCATCACCATCACATCATCATCACCACCACCATTATCATCATCATCATCACCATCAGAATCATCATCACCATCAAAATCACCACCCTATCTGGGGTAGTTGTCTCGCTGCGGCGACTCAATTTCAACCAGTGTTCGTAAAGCGATCTCAGTCCCGCCAGGCGGAGCGATAGCGCGGGCTTGCGGAAAACGCTCGCCTGCCTTTCCCCGTAGTGCGAATTGGGTGCGGTTTGTGGTAGTGGCTCCTCCACCGAGGTGCGCTAGTCTGGTCCGTATCAGGAAACGTGGTCCGTCCGTGGTGATTTATCTAAGGCTTATAGCAGAGCTCGACAGTACGTCTCGCTGGTGGTCCGACTCTCGCAAAGAGCTTGTGACCGGCAAATGGAAAGCAGGAATCGTTGCCTCGAGGCCCTGCGTTCTCCCTACGGAGAAGAAGGGCAGGCCAAATTGTGTCTCTAGTCCCAGTGAAATTCGTCGCCGAGGTCGTTGGGATCCGTTCTGCACAGAGCGCTGCCATCCCTCCTCGAGCGAGCCCGGTCGGTCGGTCGTCTGGTGCGTGTGGGAGGCCCCTGTCAGGCGGTCCTAGGTCGACGGAGTGAGGGACGGGTGGAACAAACCGTCCGTCCCGTCAGTCGGTCCCTGCGGCCGTCGTCCCAGCGAGGCTTTTTACACACCCTTCCTCCGCCGACCGGTGTGTGCTGTACGTACGTCTCCGACAGATATCTGGTTGATCCTGCCAGTAGTCATATGCTTGTCTCAAAGATTAAGCCATGCATGTCTAAGTTCACACTGTCTCACGGTGAAACCGCGAATGGCTCATTAAATCAGTCGAGGTTCCTTAGATGACACGATCCTACTTGGATAACTGTGGCAATTCTAGAGCTAATACATGCTTACCAAGCTCCGACCCTCGCGGAAAGAGCGCTTTTATTAGTTCAAAACCAATCGTCGTTTCCCCTCGCGGGGTTGCGGCGTCCCCACTGGTGACTCTGGATAACTTTGTGCTGATCGCATGGCCTCATGTGCCGGCGACGCATCTTTCAAATGTCTGCCCTATCAAATGTCGATGGTACGTGACATGCCTACCATGTTTGTAACGGGTAACGGGGAATCAGGGTTCGATTCCGGAGAGGGAGCATGAGAAACGGCTACCACATCCAAGGAAGGCAGCAGGCGCGCAACTTACCCACTCCCGGCACGGGGAGGTAGTGACGAAAAATAACAATACGGGACTCTTTCGAGGCCCCGTAATTGGAATGA
Organism: Ariolimax columbianus; assembly: GCA_036924085.1. Taxonomy (NCBI): domain Eukaryota; kingdom Metazoa; phylum Mollusca; class Gastropoda; order Stylommatophora; family Arionidae; genus Ariolimax; species Ariolimax columbianus. Next base: position 17,715,972 of record JAVGWX010000019.1, read on the forward strand.
GTACACTTTAAACCCTTTAACGAGGATCTATTGGAGGGCAAGTCTGGTGCCAGCAGCCGCGGTAATTCCAGCTCCAATAGCGTATATTAAAGTTGTTGCAGTTAAAAAGCTCGTAGTTGGATCTCAGGCGCAGGCGGGCGGTCCGGCTCGCGCCGGTTCACTGCCCGTTGTCTCCTGCCCTACCGTCTGCCGGCTCTCTCCCACGGGTGCTCTTCGCTGAGCGTCCTGGGTGGCCGGCGCGTTTACTTTGAAAAAATTAGAGTGTTCAAAGCAGGCCTCGGCTGCCTGAATAATGGTGCATGGAATAATGGAATAGGACCTCGGTTCTATTTTGTTGGTTTTCGGAACTGGAGGTAATGATTAACAGGGACAAACGGGGGCATTCGTATTGCGGCGTTAGAGGTGAAATTCTTGGATCGCCGCAAGACGAGCTACTGCGAAAGCATTTGTCAAGAATGTTTTCATTAATCAAGAACGAAAGTCAGAGGCGCGAAGACGATCAGATACCGTCGTAGTTCTGACCATAAACGATGCCGACTAGCGATCCGCAGGAGTTGCTTCGATGACTCTGCGGGCAGCTTCCGGGAAACCAAAGTGTTTGGGTTCCGGGGGAAGTATGGTTGCAAAGCTGAAACTTAAAGGAATTGATGGAAGGGCACCACCAGGAGTGGAGCCTGCGGCTTAATTTGACTCAACACGGCCAACACTGAAATGATTGACATGCCGAGACCACTCTTCTGGAGTCTAATATGGAACTGGTGCTGGACTTAGACCCCCAGAAATCTGGGGTTATGTCCCCTGTGGCTCGGTTTTGTCTGCATCCAGTGTTTGATAAAGGAATTGACGGAAGAGCACTATCAGGAGTGGAGCCTGAGACCTAAGTTAACTTACCACGCCAATACTGCAGAATGACTATCAAAAAGTATACCTTAGTGGGGTCTAATAGAGAACATGTGCTGGAATTAGACCCTCGAAAATCTTTGGGGCTACCCTTTAAGAAACTTGACTATCTCGCTAAGGGAATTGACGAAAGGGCACCACCAGGTGTGGAACCTGCGGCTTAATTTGACTGAACACGCCAATGCTGTAGAACAACTGACAAATTGAGAGCGCTGCCGTTTGGGTCTAATAATGAACGTACGCTGGCATTAGACTCACGGACGACAAGTCAGCTCAAATGAAAGAACGCTACGGAAATCGTGTTTAACTCCGCAGATTTCAAATACCTGGTCATTGACAAACAAAAGCCCTCAATAAATTCGTCTGACCAAATAGTGAACGGGTGCTGGAAATAGATCTGAAGACAGGTCAGTTTTACCCTACAAATGACAGGGCGTTGCTACGGAAAACCAGCTCAAATCGAGAGGAGCCGCAGACACTTTGGTTCACGTACCAGGCTGATAAGCCAAGGGCGCGAGGCTACCATGTGGGGGATTACGGCCGAACCCTTGAAAGCCGCAATCCCGCCCAAAATCTCAGCACCACTGCAATGGGAGGCTCCTACATGCTCGGGACCTGGGGCTTGCGCCCCAGCCCTATCAGGTAGAGCCACAGTAAGAGGTCCTTGCCGCCCGGAAATCAAAGCGGGCGGAAAACTGCTTGATACTCACCCTATACGGCGATGGGGTGCGAAAAACACCAACCAAAGACTTAGAACCTGGTCGGGGTGTCGAAAACAGTAGAGCAGCCACCACACTGTGAACTGTCAAGACTCAACCACTGACCATGAGAGTTGTCCGCACACCAGGCGATCAACATCTCTGTGACATTACCAGGCTTGTCCTCTGGCTAAATGCACTCCGGTTACGATATCTACCTCTGTACGTTATCAGCCATAACTATCATGCTGGACGCAGAAGAGATGCAGACCAGCGGACATTGCACACCTGCCCCACTGTGTCAACACCCCAGGTGGCGGGGAATGCTAGGCGTACCATCCCTGCATAGAAGCCAAGAAAATAAAGGGAAAAAGAGATACCCCACTCACATGCAAATGCTACGTTTCTGGCAGGACGTGACGATCCTGGGATACAGACACACTGGACTGCCTCTCTTCCGGGTAAACCAGTCCATCTCATATATCACATACCATCATTGCACCCTATAGACACGAGTAGTGAAGACTCGATAGTCTGGAAAGACAACTTCCATAGGAGAGAAAACTCTGATCGTAAACAACTGCTGCCTTGCAGATAGGCTGGGGACAGCCAAAGGCTAAGGAGGGCATCCCTACAGAAACGCCTGTTGAAATCGGATGCACGGGGCCGCAAGCCTAACAAAACAGTGCAACGTAAATCACAGTATGATGGCAGCACAACCTATTCGAAAAACGTATGGCGCTCATCCTGAGCAGACCCGCCAGGCAGCGATAGCGCCGGGCCTCACGCCTCGAAGGGGCCCACCCTTGACTACTGGTGGTCACGCACCCATGTGTCGTGGAGTCAAGGCACATGGCTATGGGGTAATGTCTATTGGCCAAAACTTCAAGACCCTCAGAATACTACAGTGGAATGCGGAGGGAGTCATTAACAAAAAACTTTCCCTAACACACCACCTGCATGAAGGTAAGATTGACGTGGCATGTATCCAGGAAACGCACCTCAACAATAACCATAAATTCTCAATCAGAGGATACCAGACCTTCCGTCTAGATAGAGAAGGTCACAAAGGAGGGGTCCTGATACTGACCAGAAACAGCATACCGAGTAGCGCGGTACCTGTCAATCACACCGGACAAGCAGAAATTGTAGGAGTTGACATAATGGCTCTAGAGACGAAACTCCGCATTTTCAATCTGTACGGACCACCAAACAGAGACCTATCGCTCTCGAGTATGGAGGTCAGAGACTCCAACTGCATAGTAGTTGGAGATTTCAACAGCCACTCGGAGAGATGGGGATACTCTGACACAGACAGTAGAGGTGACGAAGTGGAAGATTTGGAGATAGATGCAAATCTCTCCCTAATCAATAGGCCGGAGGATAGCCCTAGCTTCTATTCAAGAACATGGCATACCACCTCGACTCCAGATTTGGCCTTCTCCACACAGGACATACACTATAAAATAGACCGCCAGGTGCTAAACCAACTGGCAGGTAGCGACCACAGGCCGATCAGGCTAACCATTGACATGGAAGTAGGCCCACAGGAAACAAAACCGCTCCCACGTTGGAATTACAAACGAGCCGACTGGGACAGATTTGCAATCCTGACAGATGGGCTGTGTGAAACCATCAACACACGAAACACCAAAATGAAGCCCATGGTAGAGAGCCTAAGCAAGGCAATAATGCAAGCCGCCACTGAAACCATCCCAAGAGGAGCTAGGAAAAACTATAAGCCCTACTGGAATGATGAGTTACAGAAAGTGGAAGATGCAGTAACAAATGCGAGGAACATGGCAGAACGAGAAAAATCCGTGGAGGCAAACATCGCCCTCAAAGCCGCCGCGGCGAAGTACAAACACACTCTCAAGCAAACAGCAAGAGAAAGTTGGAAAAATAAAACAGAAAGTTTAAACCTGGACAAAGAAGGGAACAAGCTATGGAAGCTAGTCAGAGCCATGAACGACGAAACCCCGTCAAATAAACAAATTACTATCAAGCAAGGCGAGAACTTGATCACAGGTAAGAAAGCCGCAAACGCCTTTGTCGATCACTATGCCAGAGCAAACCACATCGAGGTCCCTGCAGATAAGCATACAGACATTAGCGAAGAGCTAAAGGGGCACGAAAACATAAATACGGCTCCTGAAGAGCACATGATGGCCAAACTAACAATGCGCGAAATGGAAGAGGCTATGAGAACACTAAAGAGAAGGAAATCTCCCGGAAAAGACGGGATAACAAACGAAATGCTGATGGGGCTGGGCCAAACAGCGAAGGAAAAACTACTATCAGTCCTGAACCAAAGCTGGAAAAGGGGTATTGTACCCCAGGCATGGAAAGATGCAATACTGGTACCAGTACCAAAAACAGGAAAGGACAAAACAGATCCGAATGGATACAGGCCCATAAGCCTACTGAGCTGTGTCGGCAAGCTGATGGAACGGATGATAAACACCAGACTGATGTGGCATCTGGAAGAAAAACGAATACTAATTCCACAGCAAGCCGGCTTTAGACAGCACAGATCCACTGAGGACCAGGTCATCTTCATAGCCCAGGAGATAGAAGATGCCTACCAGGCACAGAAACACACAGTAGCTGTTTGGGTGGATCTGGAAAAGGCATTTGACAAAGTCTGGAAGGATGGACTTAGAGTCAAGCTAAGAAGAAGTGATGTTTGTGGGAAGATGTACAAGTGGATCAACCACTACCTCAAACAAAGAACGGCCAGAGTCCAAGTACAAGGGCAGATGAGCAAAAAGGTGACACTCGAGCAGGGAGTACCCCAAGGGGGAGTACTGTCACCCACACTCTTCCTGGTATATATAAACGATATTACAGAGAATATACCAAGAAGAGTCCATAGCTCAATGTTTGCAGACGATCTGGCTATGTGGACCTCTGAAAAGAATCTCACCATAGCAAGAAATCGGATGCAAACGGCCCTAACATCGCTGGAAGAGTGGGCGAACTCATGGCTGGTCAAAATAAACGAGGAGAAAACCACGTGCACAATATTCTCGCTCTCATTAAAACCCCAAAGTACCAAATTAAGCCTAAATGGCAAAATCCTGCAGCCAAACGACAACCCAACCTATCTGGGAGTCACATTTGATCGGCGCATGACATGGAAAAGTCAGATTGAGAGAAACCGAATGAAAGCCAGAGAAAGAATGGCGATCATGAGGAAACTTGCTGGCACAAGCTGGGGAGCAGACGAAGGCATACTAAAGAAACTGTACACTGGAAGAGTGAGACCAGTTCTCGAGTATGGCATCGCGGCATGGACAACAGCAGCGAAGGCGAACTTCGATAAAGTTAACAAACTTCAAAACCAAGCCATGAGAATCATAACTGGTGGCATGAAGTCAACGCCAATTGTAGAACTTGAAAAGATTACAAAACTGCAATCCATGACCGACAGAAGAGACTGCAGAGCCCAGCTGCAGGCAGAGAAACTCCGAAGACTGACGGACCATCCAATGTACCAGAGGCTAAACAATTTGGGAACTGGGAAACTAAAGCGGAGAAACTTTGCAGAAATAGCCAAAGCAAAGATGCACGAAGATCCCATAAACGCACTAACAACACCAAAACCCATCACTACTGTACGAAAACCTACTTGGAGGCAGGATATATTTCCAGAGGTGGTAGAAAATATACCAGGTATTGCAAACAAAAACTGCAAGACCGAAAAAGAAAGGAGAGACACTACCTTAAGCTTCATAACGAAAAGCTACCCAAGCATGGACTGGACCCATGCATACACCGACGGTTCTGTAACAAACACTACACAGAACGGAGGGGCAGGAGCATTCCTGAACCTACCAAATGGCAGAAAAATAACACTGTCATTCGCTACTGGTAAGTACACGAGCAATTTCAGAGCAGAGGCAGAGGCACTGAGGGCGGCAGTGGAAGAAATGGTAACACACAGTGAAAATGAGAGCCATATAGTCCTGCTGACAGATGCTCTCGAAGTAGTCACAGCGCTAAAAAGCCAGAAAAACACTGAGCTTAATGACTTAAGAGCAGCACTCTGCAAACTGTGCCAACAGTCCGCACCAAAAAGGGTAGTGGTACAGTGGGTTCCGTCACACTGCAACATCCAAGGCAACGAGGAGGCAGACAGACTGGCAAAAGAAGGTGCAAGGCTACCACAAATAGATACCAGTATGACGTACGAAGAGTCAAAACGGCTTATCAAAGCCAGGTACATGTCCAAATGGGAAACCGAACATACTGGTTACACCAAAAACGATGCCTATTACCAGTTGAACCGAAGAGAGCAGGTCGTTGTCTTCAGACTTCGCACTGGCCACAACAGACTGAGGTACCACCTCTTCAACAAATTGAAGATAGGGTGTACCGACGAATGCCCGTGCGGTACTGGTAAAATGACCACTGAACATCTGCTGCAGAACTGCCCGACATACGAGGATCAGAGAGAGCAGATGTGGCCATTGCCAGTGGAACTGCAAGACAAGCTCTATGGTTGTGGCGAGAGTCTCAGGATGACCGCCGCTTTTTTCGAGAAAATAATGGTTACTGTCTGACTGTGTACGCAGAAGAAGAAGAAGAAAATCACCACCATCACCATAATCACCATCATCATCACCACCACCATTATCATCATCATCATCACCATCAAAATCACCATCATCATCATCATCATCACCATAACCATCACCATCACCATCATCACCATCATCATCACCATCATCACCATCACCATCATCACCATCACCATCATCATCACCGTCATCACCATCATCATCATTACCATCACCATCATCACCATAATAACCATCACCATCACCATCATCATCACCATTATCTCCATCACCACCATCATCATCACCATCAAAATCACCGTCATCACCATCATCACCATCATCATCATCATCATCATCATCATCACCATCATCACCATCACTATCAACATCACTATCACCATCATCATTAACCCCATCACCCCCATCACCATCAACATCATCATCACCATCATCACCATCATTAACCCCATCATCATCATCATCATGTAGAATATTCGTTGCAGAACGTCTATCTCATGACAGCCGATTTGTAAGACACTAGATCCTTGACCTGCTCTCCCGCACCAAAGCCTCTGTAATGCGCCATGACCACCGCCTTCTCGGTATGTCTCTGCATCTTTTAGGAGATTCCGCAACCTCTATTACCCCTCTTTCTATGTCATTGTGACGTTTTGACCGAAATGTAGCATGTTAGCTCGAAGGATTCAATTTCAATCCGTATCGTGTGAATGGTGGACCTCGTCTCGCATTCGTACCTCGCTACAAGGGAGATGTCCTCAGGACCTTATTTGTTGAAATTATGTTAATATTCTGCTATACGCTTTTCATTTTAGTTAAACCCTCAAGTGCCATGGCTATTCTTCTTCTTATTTATATTTGGTAATCCCAATTTGCTGCTGATAGTTGATACGAGATTTTCAAAACTTGTGGCGTTCGGCATATTCTGCTTCTCTGGGGTAACATTATGTCTGGTTGTATCCTTGCCATCGCTCGATGTCTTTGTGTTTCCGGTATTTATGAATATATGTTATTCCTTGTTTTTAACCGTCAAGATCATCTGTTCCAACCCTGCAGCACTCTTCGACAGGACTACTGAATCGTCTGCATATATTAGTTGTGGTTTTTCATTTATGCCGATTGTTCATATATGAACACATGATGATGATGATGCTGATCTTATTCTTTCGTTTGCTTGAGTATGTCTACATCTGCAAAGTTGTCTCTTGTATGAACCTCACTGTCTTCTGCAGTTCACACATAGGTCCATATAGTTTCCCTTCCATTGTTGTTTCTCTTGGTCAGTATGGCCGCCTCAGTATCTCCTACTCTGGACAGTCCTGAAGTATATTCTCTACAGTCTGTGATGCCTGTCCACATGTACACATACTTGAGCTGCCAATCCTAAAGTATGTATACGTTTCGCTGCAGAGTCGGTTGTGTCCCTGCTCTGAGGCGCAGTATGACAATCTATCTACTAATATTATGAAAGTCATCTTGTATTTGTGTTGCAAGCTCTCCCATTGATTTAATCATCTTGTTCTTGTGATGGTATGTAACTGGTGCATCTGGCTGCTCGTCTGAATAATAATGATGATACTGATGATAATGATGATACTGATGATACTGATGATAATGATGATAATTATGATAATGATGATACTGATGATACTGATGATAATGATGATAATGATGATAATGATGATACTGATGATAATGATGATAGTGATGATAATGATGATAATGATGATAATGATGATACTGATGATAATGATGATAATGATGATACTGATGATACTGATTATAATGATGATAATGATGATAATGATGATGATAATGATGATAATGATGATAATGATGATAATGATGATAATGATGATAATGATGATAATGATGATGTTTGTCCATCATTTGTGAGGATGACCATGCACTCTGTTCACCAATTTGGAAAATGTTTATTCTATTGATAACTTGAAAGGGGACTGAGGAATCCAATGGGGATCTACAAATACCTCCCGCAGTGTGCTGGAAAGGAAATGCACCTGATGTGAAGGCTTCATTTCACTAGGTTTGCTAGCCTGCCTCCGATGTTTTTCTGCCAATTTGATGGATACCTCGCATGACGTTACCTCTTCACTCAGAGATGCGCGCCACCCTGTCCAGTCTTGCGTAGCAGCTTGCCAAGGCTTTAAGTTATATATATATATATATATATATATATATATATATATATATATATATATATATATATATATATATATATATATATATAGTACTTAGCATCAATTGTCAATACAAAACGTCATAATATATGTATATATATATAGTACTTAGCATCAATTGTAGATTCAAAATGTCAATATATTTATATATATATAGTACTTAGCATCAATTGTAGATACAAAACGTCATAATATATATATATATATATATATATATATATATATATGTATATATATATATATGTTATGACGTTTTGTATCAACTATAGATCTTAAGTACAGACAACACCGTCGATTTATTTATGACTGATTCCATTGTTGTACTTCAAGTTCTCTCTTGCAAACCTAACAGACTATCCCACCCTCAGCAGACGAATATTCTGTCTGTGCGACTTGAGGATATAAGAATAATTAATTATAGTCTTTCCAATAATGAATATTTGGCCTAATATGAAAGGCAGTGTAGCGTTAATTTGTCTTGATTCCGTATTATTTTCTCTGGAACTCTACCACCAAATCTTGTAGCAAGGCTCGGTTGAGTGAATATTTGACTTGGTAATACGGATTTGCTGGTAAATAAAGCTAGCGAAGAGATTGATGGAGCGGATTAAGTCTACTTTGACCAGGGGATATTCATTCAAGTGAGAAAGCCGCTAGACCAAAAATGACATTATTAGAATGTGTTTTGAGTAACTAAAGAAAAGAATGAGAGTAGCGGTTCTTGTGTAAGAATTAAGCAGCTAATCATGGGTTAGTTATGCAATGTTATGTGTTGTAATGCAGAAAGACATTACTCCTGGCTGATTCGTTGGTATTCGTCTCTCTCGGCATATGATCAATGAAATTGATTGCAATGCATTCATGGAAATCATTAACCAGATATGGTTGCCGTACGAGGGTGAAGTGCAAAGTGTTTGTTGCTGCTCTTAGAAAATGGAAAATAGCATACAGGAACCACTGTACACATGAGTGTTACCTTATATGATTATTACCTTATATGCTCATTACCTTTCATAACGAACACCGAAGTTTCCGCGGTGGCTTTGAAATGTTCGCTACTGAATTCGCCAGGTAGAACTGGCGCAAGTACTGTGAGAAAATATCATACCATGAAAAAAACCACGGCTTGTTCGATTTGTTAAACTGAGAACAATGTGATTTAAACTTAAAACATTGTAATTGTAAACCAAGTTAACAACAACTGGACCACACGTTCCATCAACCGTGTTGGCAACTGATAACTGAACGGTGACCAGGACTCTAGCACGTGATATGAGTTTGTTGACTTTCTTAAAGACCACTAACAGTCGTGTTGGCAACTGATGGCTGTACCAGGCATTGACCAAGAATCGAACACGTGATATGAGTTTGATGACACCCGAGAAGATACTAACAGCCGTGTTGGCAACTAATGGCTGTACCAGGCATTGACCAAGAATCGAACACGTGATATGAGTTTGTTGACAACCAAGAAGATACTAACAGCCGTGTTGGCAACTGATGGCTGTACCAGGCATTGACCAAGAATCGAACACGTGATATGAGTTTGTTGACAACCAAGAAGATACTAACAGCCGTGTTGGCAACTGATGGCTGTACCAGGCATTGACCAAGAATCGAACACGTGATATGAGTTTGTTGACACCCGAGAAGATACTAACAGCCGTGTTGGCAACTGATGGCTGTACCAGGCTTTGACCAAGAATCGAACACGTGATATGAGTTTGTTGACACACGAGAAGATACTAACAGCCGTGTTGGCAACTGATGGCTGTACCAGGCATTGACCAAGAATCGAACATGTGATATGAGTTTGTTGACACCCGTGAAGATACTAACAGCCGTGTTGGCAACTGATGGCTGTACCAGGCATTGACCAAGAATCGAACACGTGATATGAGTTTGTTGACACCCGAGAAGATACTAACAGCCGTGTTGGCAACTAATGGCTGTACCAGGCATTGACCAAGAATCGAACACGTGATATGAGTTTTTTGACACCCGTGAAGGTATTACCAGCCGTGTTTGCAACTAATGGCTGTACCAGGCATTGACCAAGAATCGAACACGTGATATGAGTTTGTTGACACCCGAGAAGATACTACCAGCCGTGTTGGCAACTGATGGCTGCCAGGAATCGAACACGTGATATGAGTTTGTTGACACCCGTGAAGGTACTACCAGCCGTGTTGGCAACTAATGGCTGTACCAGGCATTGACCAAGAATCGAACACGTGATATGAGTTTGTTGACACCCGTAAGGTACTACCAGCAGTGTTGGCAACTAATGGCTGTACCAGGCATTGACCAAGAATCGAACACGTGATATGAGTTTGTTGACACCCGTAAGGTACTACCAGCAGTGTTGGCAACTGATGGCTGTACCAGGCATTGACCAAGAATCGAACACGTGATATGAGTTTGTTGACACCCGTGAAGGTACTACCAGCCGTGTTGGCAACTGATGGCTGTACCAGGCATTGACCACTTCTTCTTACCCTTATTCTTGGCTCAACTAATGTCATGCTTCTAGTCCTGTGAGGTTCACTAAAGAGACTGTGAGTTTTAGGTCTTCGCCGGTCCCTCCTAGTTTTTCGAGCAAGGTCGCTTCCCGAGTCAGGCTAACTCTCTTTGGTCTGTAAAAGTGGAGCAGTTCTCTAGGCTACGTTGTGGTGGCTGTTTGGGTCCTCCACAATCGCATGTGGGGGTGTCTTTAAGACCGATTTTAAGAAGATGGACCTTGAGTCTGGAATGTTCCGTTCCAAGCCTGAAGATTTTTATCTGCATTGACCACTTATCTAGTAAAAGAAGAAAATGGACGAATGTGTTTTATTTTTGTTTAGTAATTGTACATTTTCTTCCTTTGTCCTTTCATGCGCTCCTGTGTGCTCGATTCATGTTTGAGTTTAAATTCTTGCTGCTGTGGGCTTTTTATTGTGGGCTTTTTATTGTGGGTTTCTTATTGTGGGCTTCTTATTGCGGGCTTCCTATTCGTATACCGCGATTCCTTCATACAGCAAATTTGTTCATTTTTATTGTGGAATATCTCCCTTATCCATGTGCAATGCCGTCTCTATTGGTGCTTGTGTCATAATGTCTTCTGGGACATCGCATGAGCTGCAGCGGTCAGCAACCCATAGGTGACTGCTAGCTAGCGTCAGGGCCAGGGAACCAGAGCTGCCAAGACCCTTCTACACCTCCACGCGGTGATCCTGGAAAACAGGCTGAAACAGAGCAGACTGGCTAAGGAGAAAGGATCGAAGAGGGAATGCTAACCAGGTACTTAAAAAATGCTTGCTGAAGTCGGGTGTGTTGGACCGAAAGGGGCAAATATCGTAGTCAAGCTGTAAACTACGACACAACTGATTCGGTTCTCTGGACTACATTCTGCTACTTAGGCCCGTGTCAGGGTTTGGTAGCGGAAGATTGAGAACGAACGAAGGCAAGTCATAATGTCCTCTGCTGCAGTGACATGACCTGTAGGAAGACCAGAGCAGTACATTCGAACAAGATCACTGAAGACGTGTGGCCTCTACAATCTACTCATGACAGAACACCATTCCTTCTGTGACTCCGACGAATATTTGTTAAAAGTATCCGCTTCGGTCAGGTGAGATCAGGTTAGGTCAGGTTAGGTCAGATCAGGTCAGGTCAGATCAGGTCAGATCAGGTCAGGTTAGATCAGATCATGTCAGGTCAGGTTAGGTCAGTTCAGGTCAGGTCATCCCGTAACCGGTGAGGTCGTTGGGGCACACGTGAAGACATCCTCACAAAGTCATGCCATCCTTCTCTGTCAGCGGCCGCTGCCTGTGTCTCTATTGGTCGGAGATTTGTCCATTATTATATGTTGTGCCCTTTTTGGGACGGCTTTTTTGTCGTCTGTCTTGCACCTTTCCGTGGAGGATCGTATTTGCAAGACCATTTGATCTCGATATGTGACCGTACCAAGCGAGTTTCCTGCTTTTGACAATTGCCAAGAGGCCCTAATGCTGTTGTAATTCTATCTCGTATTTCCTCATTTGTAACTCGACCTTTGTACGTGACGTTTAAGTCTTCGGAAACATCTCATCTCCAAGGCCTGTATCCTTCGCTAAAGGTCAGCTGTAACTTTCCATGTCTTACAAGCATAGAGGAATATTAACAGGACGAGTGTACGCATTAATCTGATTTTCGTGCATGATGCTAACCATTTATCCTGCCAGATTTTGTTAAGCCCTGCAAGCGCCGCTATTGTCTGTGCTATTCTGGTCAACACCTCACATTTGATCCTTCATCACTGACATGTAAAAGTATATGAGTGAAAATTATAAAGATTAAAAGTATATATGCTAGAAGTAAATTAGACAGGAGTATATCAGAAAGAATTTGGCATAAAAATAAATCCAATGAAGGCAAAGACAATGGTAATAGTCAAGCGACATAAGAAAATTAATATAATCGTCAATGGACAAAATAATCGAACGACTACATACTTTCACATATTTGGTACATACCATCAGGAAAGATTCCCTCAATGAGCGAGACGGACATTAAAAGTGTTATTGCAGTTGCAAAAAACAGTTCTTCAGAGAACAACATAAATGACTAACCTAAAATCATATCAAGATTAAAATAAGCAAAAGAATCATCACTACTCATGTTTGATCAATTGCAGTATATGTGAATGGCACATGGACTCCAACAAAAATGGATGGAAAAAGCTTGGAAGCGTTTGTCATGTGATGCCACTGTTGCATTGAAAGAGCGAGTTAGACAGAAACAAGATCCATAGACAAAGAGCTCACTGAGGTAGGCGCACATACAGAAATATTGAAAATGATACAAAAACGAAGATTGAATTGGATCAAACATAATATGCGACATGTGGACGGCGTGGCCTAGTGGTTAAGGGGCACGTCTCACAAACCGAAGGTGCTGGGTTCGATCCCCATCACAGCACCGGCCGTTACCCCGGGGAAGCAAACCCTTAGAAAATGCAGGAGGAAGCAGACCCTTACATAAAATGCATGCTGAAATCGGATGCATTGGGCCGACAGGCGCAAAATAAAAACCACAGTGCAACGCACACCGCCTTGTGGATTAGAGAAATAAGGCGAAAGCAAAACAATAAAAAATAAAAAAAACAATAAATGAAAGTCTTGTACAGAGGACACTAGAAGGAAAAATCCATGGGAAAAGAGGAAAAGATGACCAAGACTTGACATCTCAGGTAGGCATGGACTTAAAGAGCGATGGTCTGCTGATACGAAGAGAGCTACATACTCAGACAACCTTACAACCAGTTAGTTAGTTACTTACTATTCTTTCTACGTGTGCCGCTGAGCGTCCTGTGCGACTATATTACGGTCATTTGTTGACTTCCGTCGTACAATCACAATACACATTATCCTCCACGTCAGTCTGGCCGATGTGCCGCATGTGAAGAAGCCAACAATATTATGTATGCGTCTCGATCTTCTGCAACGCTGTACCAATGCGAGCCTAGTCTTTGGTCAGTCTATCTCGCCGTCGCATAGATCGACGACCCGGTGGACGTGATTGGGCATATAGCCACGAAAACGTTGTTGTATGTGTCAAATCTCGTAGAAAATTACATTTCCTACAAATATATTAACCATTAAATATCGTATATTAAATGAGAACAGTATTAGTAATAAATATCGTGTATATATATGTATGAAAACGATACTAATAATAAATATCGTATATATATATATATGTATGAAAACGATACTAATAATAAATATCGTATATATATATATATATGTATGAAAACGATACTAATAATAAATATCGTATATATATATATATGTATGAAAACGATACTAATAATAAATATCGTATATATATATATATATATGTATGAAAACGATACTAATAATAAATATCGTATATATATATATATGTATGAAAACGATACTAATAATAAATATCGTATATATATATATATATATGTATGAAAACGATACTAATAATAAATATCGTATATATATATATATGTATGAAAACGATACTAATAATAAATATCGTATATATATATATATGTATGAAAACGATACTAATAATAAATATCATATATATATATATATGTATGAAAACGATACTAATAATAAATATCGTATATATATATATATGTATGAAAACGATACTAATAATAAATATCGTATATATATATATATGTATGAAAACGATACTAATAATAAATATCGTATATATATATATATGTATGAAAACGATACTAATAATAAATATCGTATATTAATTGCACGCTGATACGCATGGCTTCGAGGCCTGTGCAGCTATATTTAAGAAAAAATATTTAAAAAAGAACGTGTCTAATTCAATCACTATTTCACTTGAAACCCGTAGAGACATGTCGCATAACCTTGGGTTATGTGGAACAACCAGTTGAGAAAGCAATCTCTAAACATTAATTCAATTGATCTTCCTCACCCATGCCATCCACCCAGAGCCGGAGCTGGAAGGAGAGCCTTTATAACGTAGTACCAGCAAGAAGCATTCCCGATAGTTGTTTTGTATTGCCGTTCCCATTATGACGGGACATTTAATTCAAAAATAATTTGGGGCGGAGAACTTGTCAAGCCCTGGACTCTCTCCCTTAAATCATTGGGATCTAATCGTGACGCACCGTGGAGATCTGCAGCCAAATGACTGTAATAACAGAAGCGCGAATGACTAATCCTAGGGGGATGTTCCATGTCTGCAACAGCTTATTTTCATAACGGATTATGCTACAGGCGGGAAGGAGGGTTTGTCTGATACTAGTGCGTTCTCTATTCTTATTACCACTGCATTTTGTTAAGTCCAAGGTAGCTTAGGGAGCGAAGATTAATTTGTGTAAAAGTAATACAGATATTTGCTTGATGGATGATGGCATAGCTAAAGGTCGTAGTCTCAAACTTCCGTCGTTCCATTCTTTCTTCTACAAGTTACCATTTTCTTTCTTTCACATGATTAATGTTAAATGCAGAGAATAAATTGATGGATGATATGATTTGATGTTCGTTATTTTAATTTTCCTTCTTATTTCCTGTACTTTTTTTTACTCCTTTAACTTCTTTTAAGTGCTCTTTTTTCCCTTCGTTTTGTCTTCTTTCTTTTCTTGTCTTTCTCTATTTTCTGCTTCTTTTTCTTTTTGTTTACTACTTTTCACTTATTCTCTTTTTCTTTGTCTCTTGTGTTCTTTTTTCTTCATTAGTTAGTTAGTTTTCTTTCCACTTATGCCGTTAAGCGTCGTGAGGAGCTTAAGTCGTCTATCTTGCGTCAAGTGCGTTGCGTCGGTCAATGTAAGCCATTGTCTCTGCACAATCACTCTAATGTCATATATCCACCAACATCGCTGTCGCCCCCTTGCCCTGTAGCCAGATCTACCAGCGTTGTAAGCTATCAGTGGAAGTTTATGAGGGTGCATTCTTATGAGATGACCAAATCAACATATTTTCTGCCTGGAAATGTATTCGACACAGGGCGTAGTGCCGACCATTCTTGGAATGTCGTCATTCCGCACACTATATGTCCTGGTAACACCGATGACCTTTCTCAAACACTTAATTTCTCAGTCGAAATTTTGCTCTCAGACCGTCTGGACAGAGGACATGTTTGGCACTGGTAGCAGAGAGTCGGCATAAATATACTGTTTATCAGCTGTTGCTTTGTTGCCAAACTAATGTTCGGGTGTCTGTACAGTGGTGACAGCTAATAAGTCACCGGCACATGCTTTCTGGCACCTTGTCTTTATTTCCTAGACTACTTGAACTCTTTTTCTTTATTCAACTCCATAAATTTGTTTTTATCGTAGATCTTTTTTTTTTTATTTTTTTTTTTGCGTTCGCCTTATTTCTCTAATCCCCAAGGCGGTGTGCATTGCACTGCGTTTTTATTTTGCGCCTGTCGGCCCAGTGCATCCGACTTCAGCATGCATTTTATGTAAGGGTCTGCTTCCTCCTGCATTTTCTAAGGGTTTGCTTCCCCGGGTTAACGGCCGGTGCTGAGATGGGGATCGAACCCAGCACCTTATGGTTGTGAGCCGTGTCACATAACCACTAGGCCACGCCGTCCCCTCTATCTAACTAATGATACTTGAATGCTGTAAACATTAATGTTGTGGATAGCATCAACCCAGGTTCGTTGTTTCAAACTTCATTCCTTTAACTATCCATTATATTCTCTGTCCAGCCTTTTCTTCCGTCTTTCCCAATTCGTCTTTACTCTCTTTATTGTATGTTTTTCTTCTACTGCCTCTTTCATTCCTTCCCAATTTCTTATTTACTTTCTTTCAACCGATCCATTTATTTAATGGTGACGAAAACAATTTGTCGGTAGAAGCAACCAGTCGGAAACTAATTAATAATGGACAAGCGAGAGACTATCAAGAATATTTAGGAGCAGATGACGATGATAAAGAGGTCATGGAAGAAATGGGCCGGCTGAAAAATGAAAGGCAAACTATCTAGCTTCTTCTTTGTCGATAGTTGTCAGATAATCCGAAGAACCAGCACAATCGTGACAGGCTGTCCAGTTCCGGCAAATAGGCAGGCAGGTAGGACTCTATAGGTGACCATAGCCTAATGCACCCACAGTCCATTAGCCGGTTGAGTTACTGAGTCCCTGTCAACTATGCCAGCAGTCCGCACCAAAAAGGGTAGTGGTGCAGTGGGTTCCATCTCACTGCAACATTCAAGGCAACGAGGAGGCAGACAGACTGGCAAAAGAAGGTGCAAAACTACCACCACCAGATACTAGTATAACATACGAAGAGTCCAAACGGCTTATTAGAGCTAGATACATGACCAAATGGGAAACCGAACATACTGGCTTCACCAAAAACGATGCCTATTACCAGCTGAACAGAAGAGAGCAGGTCGTGGTCTTCAGACATCGCACTGGCCACAATAGACTCAGGTACCACCTATTTAACAAATTGAAGATAGGTGGTACCGACGAATGCCCGTGTGGTACCGGGAAAATGACCGCTGAGCATTTGCTGCAAAACTGCCCGACATACGAGGATCAGAGAGAGCAGATGTGGCCATCACCAGTGGCAACACTAGACAAGCTCTATGGCAGTGTCGACAGCCTCAGGATGACTGCTGTTTTTTTCGAAAAAATAATGGTTGCTGTCTGACTGCGTACGATGAAGAAGAAGAAGAGTTACAGAGTCCAAGGCTGAATGCAGTGAAGGTGGTCTTTCTGAAATCATCAAGCCACGGGTTGTGCCGAACGGTCCACATGGGTATTTTTGTATGACAAGAATAGCACCACTGTCTCACAGTGAGCATGTCGTAAGAGGCGATTAACTATATGACATGGCATAACACCGACAATGCTTAGGTGGCTTGTTTAGAGCAACATAGTTGGGGCCACACAGGCTACGGGTCTACTTTGCTCTAGTGTTTGAGTCTATTAAGATGGACTCAAACATCGGTTAACCACCCTCCACGGCACTTATTCCAACGCAGCGGAGTAACAAGCTGCTCGGGCCTAACCCGCTAAACAGGGCATCCTCCTCCGCGCTACATCCAGATCACGTCAGAGCTGAGACCCGCACAAGGGCCTCCGCCCCTGTAGAAGTACAGGTCGATTAAGACTTAGACGTATTACATGGGCGGCCACGGGCCGGGACTATGGCGGATAGGGTCATTTTCTAATGATCTACTTATGGTCTACTTTAGGTGCTATTTGAAAGGGAATTTCTCAGCAAGGCGAGCCACGTGTTGAAATAACGACATACGGCGATGGTTTGGTATGGCGATGGTGATTTCTGAGCCTGTTCGTCGGGTAACTTCATCGTTTGGGACTGGGTTATATCAGTAGAAACATACTGGTCAAGGTGGGACATACTGGTCAAGGTGGGAGAGAACAGTAATTAGGGTCAGGTAACACATACTGATCAAGGTGGGAGGGAAGAGTATTTAGGGTCAGGTGACACATACTTGTCAAGGTGGGAGGGAAGAGTAATTAGGGTCAGATGACACATGCTGATCAAGGTGGGAGAGAAGAGTAATTAGGGTCAGATGACACATACTGGTCAAGGTGGGAGAAAAGAGTATGTAGGGTCAGGTGACACATACTGGTCAAGGTGGGAGAAAAGAGTATGTAGGGTCAGGTGACACATACTGGTCAAGGTGGGAGGGAAGAGTATTTAGGGTCAGGTAACACATACTGATGAAGGTCGAGATGGTGATTGAAACTATAGTCCCGAAAGTGGTGATCTTACTGAAGAGCCTCGCAGTGCACTACAGCCAGGAAGAGCAAATGATGTAAGAAGAGCCACTGTAACTTTCTGCCAGAGACACGTTAAGAATTCATGCGACTTATCACGAATAGCTTCAAACCTTCAACCTTCTCTCCTCAACTCATATGTGCAGCTGCCCCCCGCCCCCCCACTGAACTCTAACTCCCATTGATCGATGCCCGTATACAACCATGTAATGTCATTGTTTTCGTGAACTCAGGCAGCACTAGCCAGGTTCGTATTGATTATCTGTGTGAGTAGTAATTACCAGATCTTGCCACGTCCCTGGGTACCAATGTAGCTCGCTTGAGATGTTTCGACCAATGTGCACGGTACGGATATTCAATTTCTACATTGTTATTTCTATACTAACATTAAAACTGTTTAAGACATACAATATAACCGAGTGGGGATTCCGTGGCGAAGTGGTTAAGCTGTCGGCTTCATGATCAGGTTGTGTGGGTTCGACTCCGGACTCCGCCGTCTTTTTCAGGGGTGCTTGATGCGGAGTCCTCTGCATCTCGTAGTCGCCCGTTAGTCCTCTTGTCCATGACTTGCCACTGAGGTCGGGCGGCTCGAGACGAGAGAGTGAAGATAAAAAGTAGCGCAGTTAATCCTTAGTAAAAAATATTGCTAGTAAAATTAATTATGCCATCATCGTCTACGATGGACGGCGGCCTTTGCTTTTGCCTTTATACCCGAGTGGGGATTCCATGGCGAAGTGGTTAAGCCGTCGGTCTCGTGATCAGGTGGTGTGGGTTTGACTCCGGACTCCGCCGTCTTTTTCAAGGGTGCTTGATGCGGAGTCCCCTGCATCTCGTAGTCGCCCTCTAGTCCTCTTGTCCATGACTTGCCACTGGGGTCGGGCGGCTCGAGACGAGAGAGTGAGGACAAAAAGTAGCACAGTTAATCCTTACTACAAATAGGGATAGCAAAATTAATTATGTCATCATTATCGTCATCATTTGGCTGTGCCCGAGTGGTGCCCTCGGAGCAAAGTATTAAATTATTGCAACCTTCTAAGCACGTTGTTAAAATGTGACTAATGAAGGTTGTGCATGTTGAGGTGTTATGTTTCACAGGGAGCGTAATAGTTAAATGAATGAAGACAGATAATGTAGTACATATAGTATAAATAAAGGGGACTGTGTGGTCTCGAGGTAAGACATCGGCCTCTGGTGCTAGGGGTCGCGAGTTCAAATCAAGGCGGAGACCGAAATTTTTTCACGTGAACTTTCTGGTATTTCCACGGACCTTGGGTTGTAGAGATCGGACGCCCGTGTGCAGTGCCGCGCACGTTAAAAATCCATCCGCAGTTGGAATTCGAAAAGAGTAGGCTTAACGGCCGCTACTCGAGCAAAATTCGAAATTATTCTTAGAATCGATTATGTGATTGTTGGAATTCGTTCATAGTTCTGAGACTCTTCAAAAATATGGAACAGAACAGAGCATTATGGGTTAAACCCTGTACAATGACGTTGGTCCTTCAACTAAACTAATCTAAATTTATAAATGTTGCTGGTTGTTGTTTGCTGTAATTGTTGCTTCTGTTACTGTTGTTGTTCTTGTTCTAAACTTGTTACTCTTGGAGACGTTTCTTTGGTAGCGAGTTACAGTCACTCTTCCTAAATCCCGAGGCCTACGCGAGAAGGGCTCTTTGGGTCCTTCTGGCTGTAGTGGAATGTAATGCTCTTGACTAAGCACACCCCTATGGGGATAACAGTTTCGATACCCGTCTCGTTGGCCACACTAATTTTACACAGCCTGTTTTCAGGAGCACGAAAGAAGACTTGAGCTGGGGGACTTGTTTCCCATATTTCACATGATTGCTCTTCACTTTCATCACTTCTCAACATGCGCGCAAGCAGTTAAGACTATATATGGTCGCTGATTGGAGACATGAAATTTTGTAAGTGTTACAGATTATCTTCCATAATTGCGAAAGTTGGCCATCGAAAATGGGAGGTTATTGATGGCATAATTTTCAAGGCGGCGATTTGGCTATTTGATAAAACTCATGTCTTTCCAGCAGCGAGGCACATCTAATGCCTGAAGGTGTGTGGCTAATTTCAAGGATGCGTGTTACTTCACTTTCTTTACAGGTGTCTTCTGTGCATGTTTTTCTAGCGATTTCAATTTCTTCTTATTAGCGATTATTAGCGTCACATTGTTCACATTACTAGTTCGTAATGGATACATAATCTACTTCCTAACTTCTATATGAACACATAATCTACTACTTACTTATAAATAGACATTGGATATATTTACTAATTTCTAAATGTCATATAATCTACTTACTGAATGTAACCGAATATACTTACTTATAAATGTCACGGAATCGATTTACATATAAATGTCACAAAATCTACTTACTTCTAAATGTCACAAAATCTATTTACTTCTAAATGTCACAGAATCTACTTAATTACTTCTAAATGTTACAGAGTCTACTAACTTATAAATGTCACAGAATATACTTACTTACTTATAAATGTCACATAATCTACTTACTTCGAATTTGACACATTAAATACTCCCACTCTTCTAAGTAGTCCCAAGATCTACTTCCTAACGTCTAAAAAGCTACAAAATCGAATTTCTAACTTCGATATGGCTAAATAATCGTATTCATGCAATAGTCCAAACAGTTTCTTAAAAAATTAACATAACAATTAGACTAATTAAACAGACTTGAAATTAATTTCAAATTTCTCCAGATAATGACCATGAATATATGCACCCACCAATTTCAAACAGTCAGCTATAACAATATCAGAGGTCTTTAATACTTTCCCTGGATCTGATTTTGACATCCGAGTCAAAATATGTGCCCCATAAACCCCAAAAATAAATCTTATATCCACCAGGTTGGGATAGTCTAAGGGAAGCCAAATCATTTATAGAAGCTACTTCAGTACACATTGGGCGCACACATAAGGGTTCAAACCCTTTCATTACCCTTTGGGCGTCCCCATAATTCCTCAGTCCCTCCCATTACACCTTGTCTGCGTCAGGGAAATTATTCTGATTCGACATGTTTGTCTGCGTCAGACAAAACATACTGACCGGACATGTTAGTCTGGGTCAGACAAAACATACTGACCGGACATGTTAGTCTGGGTCAGACAAAACATACTGACCGGACATGTTAGTCTGGGTCAGACAAAACATACTGACCGGACATGTTAGTCTGGGTCAGACAAAACATACTGACCGGACATGTTAGTCTGGGTCAGACAAAACATACTGACCGGACATCTTAGTCTGGGTCAGACAAAAGATACTGACCGGACATGTTAGTCTGGGTCAGACAAAACATACTCTCCGGACATATTAGTATGGGTCAGACAAAACATACTGACCGGACATGTTAGTCTGGGTCAGACAAAACATACTGACCGGACATGTTAGTCTGGGTCAGACAAAACATACTGACCGGACATGTTAGTCTGGGTCAGACAAAACATACTGACCGGATATCTTAGTCTGGGTCAGACAAAAGATACTGACCGGACATGTTAGTCTGGGTCAGGGAAAACAAACTGGCATGACCCCCATCTCACTTCCACGCAGTTCTCTCTGGAAACGGTAAGCTTTCACGACAGCGACAGCCTGGTCAACCAGGTGGGGAATTTACATCATCCCGCGTATAGTGGATCGACACGCAAATGACATCAACCATAGCACAACGGCACGCAATTCGCCAGTTCACCTTCTTCCGACCCTCAGGATCTGAGGAAAGCTAATGCACCCCCCCCCCTCCTCCCACATAACGCTAATTTCATAGAGTACAATCGGATACCCGCACTCAATGTGGGCTTTCATCATATTTTTGAGAGACAAACATCGTCCAAAGGACGTAATTTACATCATTCATGACTCAACAACGAAAGTGTTAGGTAAACAAAACTGATCATTGTTAATAGCTCAGTGTATGTTTGATGTGCTGGCTGGCCAATAAGAGTGTTGAAAGCCTCAATGCCCAGGTGCCCATTTTGGTGGGGGTTGTTAATGTCACTTTATCGAATAGTCTCTGCGGGTTATTGAGAGCGTCCTTCAAAAGAATCGCCACTTTCTCCACCCCGGCCGGTAACCTCACTTGCGTACAAATCATTGCCATTGAAACTAAACTGCAAACAACATGGATTCCAAATCTTCTATACGCTGGGTAGGACAAATCTAAATGAAGTCTGCCAATCGTAGCATGTCATTCTTTTCGATGTATACTTAGGCCATTGCCTACATAATAATAATAATAATAATAATTTTGAAGATCTGTTCACAACTATCAAAAGACGAAAGATGGCCTGGTGCGGGCACGTCGCGAGGTCTAACGGAATTCCCAACTCGATACTCTTTGGATCCGTACCGGGACAGAGAGGGCGATGACGTCCAAGGAAGAGATGGGTGGACAACATCGCTGAGTGGTCAGGCCTTCGTCCCGGTGAGATACGTCAGGCGGCGACAGACAGAGAGAGCTGGCTTGAGATTTTCATGTCTTCATGTATGCCCCAACGACCTGATGGGTTACGGGATGAACTGAACTGAACTGAATAATAATAATAATAATAATAATAATAATAATAATAATAATAATGTTCGAGTAGGCATCAAAGGCCTGTTGCGTCGATCGACCACTACCATGTCCAACTGTAGAGACTGTGTTCATGCGTAGCATGTCGACAGAAATCCTTATAGACTCCCCAGGTAAAGCCATGTACTCCGCAGCGTTGGGATGAAGGCCGCGAGGAGTGTGTTAGACCAATGTTTGTGTCAAGCTTTCAGTGTCTGTCCGTGTCAAACTCTCTGTTTCCAAGTGTCCCGCCACCGAGGCTTCTGGCTGTCTCCACCTGTTGGTCAGAGTGACCCTTTCTGTGCTGAGAATACGAGGTTGGAAGAGGTATAGTGTAGCCTTCGGTGGAGGGAAGGGCGGACAGGAGGAAGTCGGCTTCAGTCTGAGCAAAAATGTCTTTGAGTAGTGATAATCTGGGCTGAATTCTGGTGTGCAGTTAAGCAGAATGTTGACCTCCATCATGTTATTACGAATGTACATCCGGGTGTTTATGTGAGAAGGACAAGCAAGCAGTTAAAAGCATGATCTCCAAACAGTTCGATCATATGGGAGGTGCAAAGTGACAGCATGGCTTTCTCCAATCCAGATTTTTTTTTTTTTTTTTTTTTTTTTTTGGTTTTGTTTGCGTTTGCCTTATTTCTCTAATTCACAAGGCGGTGTGGTTTTCATTTTGCGCCTGTCGGCCCAGTGTATCCGACTTAAGCATACATTTTATGTAAGGGTCTGCTTCCTACTGTATTTTCTAAGAGTTTGCTTCCCCAGGGTAATGGCCGGTGCTGTGATGGGGATCGAACCCAGCACCTTCGGGTTGTTAGTCATGTCACTTAACCACTAGTCCACGTCGTCCCCACCCCAATCCAGATGACAAATGACATTAATTGCAAGGAGAGAATGAAGTAGATTGTATGAATTAAAAATTGAGGGAACTATTGAAGAAACCATTACCGAAGTCTGACAGGACCGTAGAGAATAGCACCACTGTAGCCTGCCCTGTATATCGTAAGAGATTGATAGGGGGTGTTGGGCATGGGGCTGGTTATCCTTTCCTGTAGAAATGTTGAGCCACAAAGACTTCAACAGATATAGACATGCCAATGTATCATGACGGTGTGTGGTTGTTGACGAGCTATGCTCAACAGGGAGCTCAGACATTGCGACTTGGTGGGTGATTGTTTACGAGTTATGCTCAACATGGAGCTCAAAAATTGTGATTGGTTTTTAGAGGGAACAAAAAAAAGGATAAAAATACACTCTGTCAATAATTCCTCTTTCTTTTATTACAAGCTCTTATTTAACTGGACACGACCATTCGACTTCTATTTCTCCTATTTTAACCAACATTCCGATAACCTAGAGAAATGACATTGTGTACACAGTCTCTACTAAAGCAACCTGTTAATCTATCAAATGTAAACGGATCTTTGAATGACCTGTTCTGACAGAAGACGCATTTGCCAAGTTCAAATTGCAGAGTTAGTGGGAAATCTCGTAAGAGCAGCTGATAGAGTTGCAATACCATTAACCACTAGAACTAAATATTGAGGATAACACAAGTTACGAAACTCACGCAGTCCCAAAAGAGCAAAAAACGACAGTATGAATAATAATCATTTTTTACCGGAAAACGTAGTTTTTAATATTTACTTGTTTTTCTGTCGCTCAAAATTTGTTCTTCAACTCACTCTACGAACAGTCTCACCGATAATCACATCAATCATCACCTATCTCAACTCCCATCCTCCACCAGGGCCCTTATTGACCAGGCACACACAACATCCGATTGCCCTAAATCAGGTTGTTAGCTACAGACCGAGTTTACCACGGTTCTTCGTAAATGACCCATCCATGGAAGGTTACAAAAATTAATTAAGAGCTCCATTCATTGTTAATTACTTCCCCTTTCAGGGATGGTTGCCGGCTGCGAATGTTCGGGACTGTGTCGAGTCTCTGATGGGCACGTTGGGAATTCAGTTAATTTGATCGATAAACAACTGATAATATGTTGGCCTGCGTTGTATTACTTTGTCTCTTTCATGAGGTATAGATTTATAAGTATAATGTATGCGTGTTTGGGTGTGTGTATGTGTGCGTACATGTATGTACGTATATATGTATGTATGTTTACATGCAGGCAGGCAGGTAGGTAGGTAGGTAATGTATCTATGTCATTTATCCATGTAATGTATCCATGTAATGTATTTGTGTCATGTATCTATGTAATGTATTTATCTATGTAATGTGTATATGTATGTAATGCATGTAATGTATGTATGTATCATTGTATCTATGAATCTATGTGTGTATTTATCTATGTATGTATGTATGTGTGTATGTATATATGTATGTATTTATCTATGTGTGTATCTATGTATGAATCTATGTGTGTATATATGTGTGTATCTATGTGTGTTTCTGTTTGTGTATCTATGTGTGTATGCATCTATGTATGTATATATATGTGTATGTATCTATGTATGTAAGTATCATTGCATCTATGAATCTATGTGTGTATCTATATGTGTATCTATGTGTGTATGTATCTATGAATCTATTTGTGTATTTATCTATGTATGTATATATCATTGTATCTATGAATCTATGTGTGTATCTATGTGTGTATCTATGTATGTATCTATGTGTGTATGTATCTATTAATCTATTTGTGTATTTATCTATGTATGTATGTATGTATGTGTGTATGTATCTATGTATGTATGTATCTATGTATGTATTTATCTATGTGTGTATCTATGTATGTATTTATCTATGTGTGTATCTATGTATGTATTTATCTATGTGTGTATCTATGTATGTATTTATCTATGTGTGTATATGTGTGTGTATGTATGTGTGTATCTATGTGTGTATCTATGTGTGTATCTATGTGTGTATGCATCTATGTATGTATCTATGTATGTATCTATGTGTGTATCTATGTGTGTATCTAAGTGTGTATCTATGTATGTATCTATATGTGTATGTATCTATGTATGCATCTATGTGTATATCTATGTGTGTATGTATCTATGTATGTATCTATGTGTATCTATGTGTGTATGTATCTATATGTGTATGTATCTATGTATGTATATATGTGTGTATCTATGTGTGTATCTATGTGTGTATCTATGTATGTATCTATGTATGTATCTATATGTGTATTTGTGTATCTGTGTGTGTTTCTATGCGTGTATGTATGTATGTAAGTACCTATGAATGTGTGTGGGTGACTAAATGTATAAAAGTACCATGTCATTTGCAGAACGTCGCTTCTTACACCCGCCAAACTATTTGGCTGTTACCAGTTTTTTGACAGTGTGCAGTACAGTATGTTGCCATTACGTTCTGTACGTGGTAGAGCGATCGCACCGACAAAAACAACCTTGTCTGCTAAACTGGACACGGCGTGATTCGATCCCCAGTGAACAGTGGAACAGTGAAACGGACGTTTCACTCCTTGACCACGCTGCCTCACATACGTCAGACATAAGAATTTGGTTGGTTTGTGATCCAGCAGTTTATAGGCTCATGTCCTTTGGCCCAGTGCCATGAAGTGGTATCTGCAAGTGTTTGTTAGCTGTTGTTTAGTTCCGTATATGTATATACTGGAATAGTAAGGAGAAATATTTGGTTAGCCCATAAATAGTGCCGTCCGTATCTTCCATAGTAAGTATTTGAGACCTCGCATTTTTTTTTTTTTTGCGTTCGCCTTATTTTCTCTAATCCCCAAGGCGGTGTGCGTTGCACTGTGTTTTTATTTTGCGCCTGTCGGCCCAGTGCATCCGACTTCAGCACGCATTTTATGTAAGGGTCTGCTTCCTCCTGCATTTTCTAAGGGTTTGCTTCCCCGGGGTAACGGCCGGTGCTGTGATGGGGATCGAACCCAGCACCTTCGGTTCGTGAGCCGTGCCACTTAACCACTAGGCCACGCCGTCCCCCAGACCTCGCATTTGACTATTAGTAGTAAGTCTATTTGCGGTTTCCTTCACGTGTCTTGCCTGGCCTAGGAAAGGTGCATTTCTGGGGTGTGCATCCTCCAAACTTCTCCTTGTATACATTTAGTATACTCAGTTCTACACATACACACACACATACACACACGCACAAGTAACACAGGCACACGCACACATGTATATGTTATTATACTTAATTGCCGTGTCTAAGTCTCACGTCATATAACGTTCACTCAGTGTTCAGAGACGTGAGTTGCCCTGTTGTTCACCTTCAGAATGTCGCTCTCGACCCATGTATTCGGAGGGTTGGAACAAATTATCATATGACCTGAATCTTGTACCGCTGACACATGTATAGCTGTCTGAGAGACCTCATCTCTTCTTGTTCCTCCTACTTCGTGATCCGCCAATTCGAAGTCTATTTATTGTTTTCGACAGTGAGAAGGGTAGGGGATGTCCTGGGACAGGATCCTCCTGAATCTTGATCCATGGGTCCTGTATTATTTCATGGCATAACTCAATGAGACGACTTTCAGGGCGTGACTGCACGGGCTTTGTTGATTTAAGTAAACTATGTCTTGATCTGAGTCTTGTGATCTACTGCTGGCGTCCTGACACTATCTGGGATGGTTTATATATATATATCATCATCATCATCATGAAGCATGCCCTTTGTAGAACGTCGTTCTCATCACAGCCAGTCGATATAAGTCTCCAGTCAATCTTCCCACCTGCTCCATGTTCATGTTTAGAGTATCTTCGATATTTTGTATCCTTTTCGTAATTGTCAACCCCTGCGTCGCGTTCCATGTATCATGCCCTCAATGGCCGTTCCTTCCAGTCCTTAAAGACGTTCAATTTCCGAAACGTAACATTATTTATTTTCGAGATTTCTTCAACATTCGGATCTTCTAGGATGGCCTTATTTGTCACTTTCCTTATCCTAGGAATTTTTAGAATACATCTGTAACATTTTGTTTCGAGCGCTCCTATATATATATATATAAATATATATGTGGAGCTTTCTAGTTTTCGTGCTCCTTCTACTGTGTTTGTTTCGTTCCAGTAATATTTCTGATATTGGCCGTCATTTTACTCCACAGCTGTTAATGTACTCGTAGATGATAAGCTATGACAGAGAATGGGGTCAAGATTTCAGCAGTGAATGAGATAACAGCAGCCAGAAACTCATATCTGGCTGCTTGCATCAGGGTCAGCCGACCGGAGCTGACAAAGACCCTATCATGCGTCCACGTAGGGCTGCAGGCAAGAAGTTATACTGGACACTAATGTAGTCTGGTCAAGAGATGAGGATCGCAGTGACAAACAAACTAAAGAAGGCCAACTGAAATTGAATGCCTCGCGTAGAACGGCGTAGATATCTCAGCCTCGCTGTAAACAACGACATAGCATCATAGTGGTCTAGAGGAACACCAAAGAAAAAGCAGATGAAAGGCGTGTGGGATGAAGTTTGGAACAATTCCCTGCCTTAGATTTCATCTTTTCTTTATATTGGGTGGTCGGCTCCATGCATCAGTACCATGCCTTTATTAACTCAAAATAATGTATTCATTGAAGCGTGTTAAAATTGAGAATTGAACCGTGTCTCTTTGTCATGAAAAGCAAATGCCTTAACCATTGTTTTTTACAACAATTGTTACATTCTATAACAACACTCAATTTATTTTTAAAACAACATTGGAACACGCAGTTGTATTTCAGACACTGCTGTCAAGGATTAAGTGTTACAAGCTTCATTGAAATAAGCCCCATCTTGTTACCGGATATTGTGTTTTTCTCTTTATTTTTTCACTAAAGGTATCATCATCATCAGGTGCCCTGCCGGTTGGCGATCATGAACGTTCATCCGCTTCTATCACGTGTGTCATTTACCAATTCTGTTGATGATTGTGACCCATGCTATTCACTCAAACTGTTCAAAGTTTTTCTCTTTTTGCCTTCTTCTGACTCTCAATCCTGCTATCTCTCCCGTTATTACAACGTACTCCAGCAGTCATTGTCTGATACCATGCCTGATAACGGATGACTGTCTAGTTCTGATCCATGCAATGAGTTGTTTTTGTGTTTGTGCCTCTTCGAGTGTTGTATCATCAGTCTGCCTTCCTTCCATCGGATCCGCAGCATTCTTCCGTAAAACCACATCTCCACTGCTTCCAAAGATATATGCGCTTGCTGGCTAATTGTCCATGATTCACTGCCAAAATGTCAGTTCTGGTTCCACGTAACATCCAAGTACTCTCTCTTTCTCAGTTCCAGCGACAAGATTTTGTTGCACAATATTCCCTTCGTGTTCTGGGAGATCAATTTTGCTTGGGCGTTTCTGCTTTAGGTTTACTGCTTGGACTATTCTGTTGGGCTATTCTGTTGGGCTATACTGCTTGGACTATTCTGCTTGGACTATTCTGTTGGGCTATACTGCTTGGATTATTCTGTTGGGCTATTCTGTTGGGCTATACTGCTTGGACTATTCTGTTGGGCTATACTGCTTGGACTATTCTGTTGGGCTATACTGCTTGGACTATTCTGTTGGGCTATACTGCTTGGACTATTCTGTTGGGCTATTCTGTTGGGATATTCTGTTTGGCTATTCTGTTGGACTATGCTGCTTGGGCTATTCTGTTGGACTATACTGCTTGGGCTATACTGCTTGGACTATTCTGTTGGGCTATTATGTTGGGATATTCTGTTTGGGCTATTCTGTTGGGCTATTCTTTTGGCTATATTGTTTGGGCTATTCTGTTGGGCTATGCTGCTTGGGCTTTTCTGTTTGGGCTATTCTGTTTGGGCTATTATGCATTTTATATCTAACGGTATACCAGGGAGCCTCGTTAGCGCAGTGGTTAACCCGCTGGCTTTGCATCTGAGTGGTCCTTGGTTCATTCCCCAGTTGAGGCGGAACTGTTTTTTCAGACAGCAGCGGCTCCCGAGTCGACCAAGCCTTAAATGGGTACCGGTTCAGCCCGGGAAGTAAAAGCGGCGAGGGAGAGGAGATGGCAACCGCCCTCATATAACCGAACCTTTGATTTGTGAGATCGCTAACACCTCACACCCCTAGGGCAGAAATGCAATGGGTTACTTTACTTTACTTATACCAGGTATCAATTCATAGCTGGTTCAACTGTAGCGTTTCGATATCAGGAATTGAACTCCCACCTTTCCCTTTCTTCCACTCTATTATTCAGTTACTCTAAACAGCTGCATAAATGTTCATAGTAAACATGTCCATTTTCTGATTTATCCCACACAAAAATCGGCTTCAGTATTCTTATTATGACCTCGTCAATTCATTTAGCTCCTTCCTCTCAAATCAATCATCCCGTTCTAGCCAACTTCTCGTCTTCGTAACGTATTGCCAGCTTTCTCCCGAACCGCCATAGCTCACAAATTGACCTGCCAGGCGAGGGAGAAGTATGAATCACTCTCTCAGTCACTGGTCTTAGCGTGAGTTCTCTGTGACGCTGTCTTTCGGGATCAGGAGAAGTGTTGAATGGATAAGTTATACAGATTGGAGATACGTTAACAATTTATGTGGTGTTGCTATTGTATTAAACCTATTTGTTCTCTGAGTTTTTCGTTTTTGAAGAATGTGTCCTTGTAGCTGGTTTTTATTTGATCTTAGGGCGTACTGAAGAATGTCGTTTTAGGTTTTTTGAATGTATTGTAATACAGGGCTAGTCAGCCTGCCGAAGACGGATGTGTCGTACCAAAAGGTGCAAATATCGCAGTGAAGCTGGAAACTAGCGACACAACGCATTCCGTTCTCCGGACTACATCCTGCTACTTACAAAGCCCTGTTCATGGCTTGGTAGCCGGAGATTGAGAACGATCGCAGAAGAAGAAGAAGGACTAGTCAGCAGGTTGACTACTAAGGGAAGTCGATCAACCCCTTCGTTGACCGGGCTGCTGTTACAGCATATTTCAACAAGCTTGTGGATGTAGTCCGGGGTCTCTTGTCTTCAGTTAAAAGATTGTGCTCTTTTAGGCGCGTGTGTGATGTCTAACTATTGTGTCTAGCTTGTTGAGTCTGGTGTCTTCTGTCCTGTTGGATGATTATCATCTGTTAGGCTCGTATGGTGTCTAGCTAGTTGAGTCTGGTGTCTTCTGTCCTGTTGGATGATTATCATCTGTTAGGCTCGTATGGTGTCTAGCTAGTTGAGTCTGGTGTCTTCTGTCCTGTTGGATTATTATCATCTGTTAGGCTCGTATGGGGTCTAGCTAGTTGAGTCTGGTGTCTTCTGTCCTGTTGGATGATTATCATCTGTTAGGCTCGTATGGTGTCTAGCTAGTTGAGTCTGGTGTCTTCTGTTCTGTTGGATGATTATCATCTGTTAGGCTCGTATGGTGTCTAGCTAGTTGAGTCTGGTGTCTTCTGTCCTGTTGGATGATTATCATCTGTTAGGCTCGTATGGTGTCTAGCTAGTTGAGTCTGGTGTCTTCTGTCCTGTTGGATGATTATGAGGGATCAAGATGCTGAGCAGCACTTGAGCTGAAGCGGTTAGCGACCCATAGCTGACTGCTAGCGTCAGGGCCAGCGAACCATAGCTGCCAAGACCCTTCTACACCTCCACGTGGTGATCCTGGATAACAGGCTGCAGCAGGGCAGACTGGCTAAGGAGAAGGGATCGAAGAGGCAATGCTAACCCGGTACTCAAAAAATGCTTGCTGAAGTCGGATGTGTTAGACCGAAAGGTGCAAATATCGCAGCAAAGCTGTAAACCACGACACAACGCATTCCATTCTCTGGACTACATTCTGCTACTTAAGCCCTTTCAGGGTTCGGTAGTGGGAGATTGAGAATGAATGAAGAAGAAGAAGGATGATTATGCTCTGTTAGGCTCGTATGGTGTCTAGCTAGTTGAGTCTGGTGTCTTCTGTCCTGTTGGATGATTCCGCTCTGTTCCCTCCCTTAAAGATTGCCTTACTTTCCTTCAGAGCCCGTGGGATTGTAACACGTATATAAATTGCAAGAAAAAAAACGTGTATAAGCTCAGACACTGCTAGGAGAATTGAACATAAACGAAACACAGGTCACTGCCTAAAGGCCTTCGTCAGGAGCAACAAACAACTTAACTTTAGCAAACAAATCGTAGAGGAAGGAACGAATGCATTTATTAGTTCATGTTGTTGTTCTTTGTTGTTGCTGATGAAGGCTTTCAGGTCGTAATATAGATTTTGTTTCTGTTTTTGTGTCCGCGCAATGTCAGACTATACCTAAAAATGTTCCTTTACACTTTATTTTAATCCACAATACCGTCGCAGACTCGCCTTTATTGTCATTTTCAATTCCCATGCAAGAAATGAATATTAGAAGTTCTTTTTAGGGTTATATTTCAAAGTCAAGTAAAGAGCTCGCGTGAATCGTGGGGTCTCTTACTGTGGCGCAAAGAACATAACCACTGTCCAGCTGATTGTATCCTTTAAGGCATGTAACTTCACGTCTTTTACCTGGTTTAGAATATTTTGCAGGGTCTGTATACAACCAGTTTCGTCTAAATCCTTTTGATCTAAAAATACCGTTGCGCATCAAATGTATTTGTGAATGCATTACTTGATCACGCTTCCATAATTTCCTGTGGCAAAGTATTCCAAAAATTAAACCACTCTCTTATTTTAAAAAAAATATTTCCTGATATCTAATCTGGACCTTATTTTAAATTAATTTGTGGCTGTGTCCTCTTGTTCTTGTAGGCGGTTCTATTTGTTTTTTAAATTTGTTTTCATCTAATTTATCAAATAACGTCAGTGAAAGAAGGCATCATGTAAGATTACAGTGTCTACAGTGTATCATATTCTTCACAAAGCGCAATGGAGAAACATAATATGTGTACATCTGCAGATGTACAAAGCCAAGTGTTGATAGGTTTTCAACCCTAGAGAAGCTTAACCAACAGGGCTTGTCAGATCTAGTCATAACATGGAAGAAGACGGGTAGGCTGAACGATTAGGATTTCACCCTTATGATCAGAGGACCACAGTTACATGGATTAGAAATGTGCAGTTTATTCATAGTTTTTTTAAGAAGTAGAAAGTGTGAATGGAAAGGGGTAGGCGTTAAAAGTAGGTGAAATAAAAACAAAGCCAGCACAGTTGATGGTGACTGCAGGGATAATTCCCTTTATTCCTCGTTCATAAAAAATCTTCACTATTGACCTCAGTCTCGGTATAAACGGCGTTAATTGTTGTATGAGCATTAGGCAACCTTCAGAAAGCCTGGGAAAATCATATATGTTCTCACATGGAGATGGTTTGTATGGTCCTTCCACTATTGGGATATCAAAACGGATGCACAACCTTAGCCATTAACGACCTGCTAAGGAGGATTTCAGTAAAACTAGACCCAGTATCAGTACTGGGATGGGAGATGATTGTTTGCGTTTGGCAAATACCAATACAATCATTCATATAATCTCGTCGGTGAATCTGTGTCAGGAAATTGAATGATTGTGTGAGTGATTTATCATCGATTGTGACTGATTTATCGTGGATTATTATACAGATTTATCCTGGATTGTGAGTGATTTATCGTGGATTGTTATAATGTTCTATTGTGGATTGTGAGTGATTTATCGTGGGCTAAAATAATGACTGATTGTGGATTCTGAATGATTTATCGTGGACTGTGTTTGATTTGTCGTGGATATGTTATTGATTTATTGTGAATTATGAATGATTTGTTGCAGATTGTGAGTTGATTTATC
Organism: Ariolimax columbianus; assembly: GCA_036924085.1. Lineage (NCBI taxonomy): Eukaryota > Metazoa > Mollusca > Gastropoda > Stylommatophora > Arionidae > Ariolimax > Ariolimax columbianus. Next base: position 17,749,857 of record JAVGWX010000019.1, read on the forward strand.
GTTGGTTATAATAATGACTGATCGTTGAATTATTTGTCGTGCATAATGGGTGATTTATAATGGATTTTGAGTCATTTAACGTGTTTGTTGAAATGATTTATCGTCGGATCTGAGTAATTTATCGCTGATTGTTAGAGTCTTTTATCAAGTTTTAGGTGTAATTTGCCTTGGATTGTGAGTGATTTGACCAGAATTGTTAGTGATGTACCGTATATACTGATTGAGATTGAGTGGCTAACCGAGACGGCTGAATACTGGTCTCTAGGCCAAGACGACACGGGTTCAAAACATTCAAATTTACTGCATTGCTGTTTATGTTGAATGTGATATAAAATGCTTAGCATGCACACTGTGCGACGACAGTATGGACAAACGGTCTTTGTTGTTGTTGCTGTTGTTGAATGCATGTAATGAGTAAGTTTACTCTATTGTGCGCACTGAAAAATACGTTAAGCGGTGGGTTGCAGTAGCTTTCCTTACATCACGAGCGTGCTGATGAAGGTGGACCGCAGTCCTTCAGGTGGTTGTGCTATACTTGGCTTCATCTGCGTGGCTCTCACTACTACGGGGATCACATTGATCCACATCTCGTCCGACAGGCTGCCTTGAAAACAACCTGTTTCCAGGGAACGCTACATGTAATAGAGATTGTGGTCTTGGTCAGTGTATTGACCCTGACGTGAAGTCGTGGTCAGTATTTTGAGCCTGGCTGGACTAAGGTCTTAGTTCCCCACAAACGTCCTTTATTTATCAGACTTATAAAACGTCAAAATGATTCTCCACAACGGCAAGGAAGATCGTAATTACGTATTTGTTGCCGATTGATTGATTGATTGATTTATATTTTCGTTCCTGGCGAAGTATAAGGCTACGACTACAGCTAATTACTTTACAGGAAGCCTATTCCCGAATATAGCAGTAGTGCTTTCAACGGTAATTGTTATACTCAATGAGGTTGCTAGCCCCATGCACATCCATCTTTAGTTGCGTAAGACCCGCTTAAAAGGTTACAGTGGTCTTATTCATAACAATCCGCGCACGACTCATGCCTTAGTTGTGAGGCAATTAATGGTCGTCTGTTTCATATTGAGGACACGAGATTGGATGGAAGAGTGAGTAATCGTTTGTCGAGTATGAGGGTCTGCGAGAAGGGGTAAGGAGATGGGCATTGACTGGCTTGGCGTGCTAGTACACTTAGAGAATGGGCGGGTGAACGGGAGCGTGATATATTGATTACCTTGACGGAATGAGGGACAGATTATAGGTGGGGTATTTATCATGAGAGCGTGGACGACTGAAGGTGTTTGTGATTGAGTGTTGTTTTATATTTGATGGTGCGACGGGATGAGGTGTTACGTAATTAAGTGAGTGAATGAAGAAATGAGTGAGGGAGTGAGTGAGGGAGTGAGTTGGTGAATGAGTGAGTGATATAGTGAGGGAGTGAATGAGTTAGAGAGTTAGTGAGTGAGTAAGTGAGGGAGTGAGTGAGGGAAGGAGTGATTGAGTTCGTGAGTGAGTGAGTAAGGGAATGAGTCTGTTAGTGAGCGATTGAGTGAGGGAGTGAGTAATTGCGTTCGTGAGTTAGTGACGAAGTGAGTGAGTGAATGAGTGCGTGAGGTAGTGAGAGAGTGAGTGCATAGGTTAGTGAGGAGGTGAGTGAGAGAGTGAGTGAGAGTGAGTGAGGGAGTGAGTGGGTGAGTGAGTGTGTGAGTGAATAGGTGAGTGGGTGAGTTAGTGAGTGAGGGAGTGAGTGAGTTAGAGAGGATGTGAGTGTGTGCGTGAGTTACTGAGTGAAGGAGTGAATGAGCGATAGAGTGAGGCGGTGGGTTGGTGAGTAAGAGAGTGAGTAAGTGAGGTCGTGAGTTAGTGAGTGAGGTAATGAGTGCATGAGTTAGTGAGTGAGTTATCGAGGCATATAGTGCGTGAGTTAGTGAGGGAGTGAGTGAGTGTGTGCGTGACACAGTGAGTGAGTGGATGAATGAGTGAGTGAGTGAGTGAGTGAGTGAGTGGGTAAGTTAGTGAGAGGGGGATAGGGTGAGATAATGAACATGCAGGTTTGCTAAGCATCGAGGATGTGCAAGAAGGTTTGCTAAGCATCAAGGATGTACAAGAAGGTTTGCTAAGCATCAAAGATGTACAAGACGGTTTGCTAAGCATCAAGGATGTACAAGAAGGTTTGCTAAGCATCAAAGATGTACAAGAAGGTTTGCTAAGCATCAAAGATGTACAAGACGGTTTGCTAAGCATCAAGGATGTACAAGAAGGTTTGCTAAGCATCAAAGATGTACAAGACGGTTTGCTAAGCATCAAGGATGTACAAGAAGGTTTGCTAAGCATCAAAGATGTACAAGACGGTTTGCTAAGCGTCAAGGATGTACAAGAAGGTTTGCTAAGCATCAAAGATGTACAAGAAGGTTTGCTAAGCATCAAAGATGTACAAAAAGGTTTGCTAAGCATCAAGGATGTACAAGAAGGTTTACTGAACGTCAAGGATGTACGAGAACATTTACTAAAAGTCAAGAATGTACAAGGTTTAGTGTATGATAGCCAGAGTGTAAATAAGGTTTTCCTAAAGCAAATATGATGCAGTAAGATTGGCTTAAAACCTAGTTAGCGTTAGAAGGTTTGCTTAATGCATAGGTGATGTGAGAAGGTTTGTTCAATGCCCAGTTGGTCTGAGAAGGTTTGCTTAAAAAACGTAGGTGCTTTGAGAAGGGTTACTTAAAGCCTAGAAAATATTTAAAGATTTGCTTAAAGCCGAGATGATCTGAGATTATTTGTTTAAAGCCTAAGTGATGTTAGAAGGTTTGCTTAAATCCTGGATGCTCTGAGGCGGTTTGCTTAAAGCCTGGCAGTTGTTAGACGGTTTGCTTAAGGCCTAGATGATATGAGAATGTGTTTTCAAAGCCTAGATTATGTAAGAAGGTTTGTTTAATACCAGAAGATGTGAGAAGGTTTGTTTAATGCCTAGATGATATGAGAAGGTTCGTTTAATGCCTAGATGCTGTGATACATTTTGTTCAATATGTAGATGATCGGAGAAGGTGTGTTTAAAGGTCGTGTGAGAAGGCTTATTCAATGCCTAGATGATCGGAGGTGTGTTTAAAGTCTAGATGATGCGGTAAAGTTTACTTAAAGCCTAAATGGTATGTTAAGGTTAGTTTCTGTTGCTTTTATTTCTTTTTAATCTGTGAATGACATAGAAGTTTACTAATAGCGTATATGATATATTCTATAATAAGTTCTAGTTCATGTTGTATGATAGGTTCTATGATAAGTTCTAGTTCAGGTTGTATGATAGGTTTTAAGACAGGTATTAGAATTGCTTCTATGATATGTTCTAAGATATGTACAGTAGGTTGTGTTTGACTGATCTAGCGACTTACATCCTGGTCATTATGTTGATTTTGACCGATCTAGCGTCTTATATCCTGGTCAGTATGTTGTGTTTGAACGATCTAGCGACTTACATCTTGGTCATTATGTTGTGTCTGACCAATCTAGCGTCTTACATCCTGGTCAGTATGTTGTATCTGACCGATCTAGCGTCTTACATCCTGGTCAGTATATTGTGTCTGACCAATCTAGCGTCTTACATTCTGGTCAGTATGTTGTGTCTGATCGATCTAGCGACTTACATCCTGGTCAGTATGTTGTGTCTGATCGATCTAGCGACTTACATCCTGGTCAGTATGTTGTGTCTGATCGATCTAGCGACTTACATCCTGGTCAGTATGTTGTGTCTGATCGATCTAGCGACTTACATCCTGGTCAGTATGTTGTGTCTGATTGATCTAGCGACTTACATCCTGGTCAGTATGTTGTGTCTGACCCATCTAGCGTCTGAATTTCCTGACACCGGTCCTTGATAAAAATCGTAATGTTTATCGAGGTGTCAACTATTGTCAATTATTACCTTTTTTTTTTTTTAAATACAAAAATTTAATTCAACAGGGTTTCCTATTATCACCACTGACCCCCAGCTCTATTTCTTCCGTGTTAACATTAACACATATTTAACATTAACGGCTACTCCTGTGACGTACCTAATTGCTCTCTGCAGCCAGCGAAGTATCAACCATGAAATTATGTCGTTACGTTTCAAGCCTGATTTACAGATGATTATTATATGGTCATGCAATTTGTGCGTTGACAAAATTGCTGCCATTACGACTTTTATTTCCTATCACTATTTCCGCATGGGAGTTTCTAGAGACGAGGAAAAATGGTCGCTTGCCCCTGCATATGCTACGAGTGGTACATGCTTTTCTTTTATATTTATCTAAATGTTTAAACCCCTGCCTTCTTTGTCGAATGGTCGATATCGTTGTTGCTCTGTTCGGCGAAATATTTATTGAAGGACGAGTGAGTTGTTTGTGTTGAAATGTATTCGAATCCCTCCCGTTTGAAGACTTTTGTTGGGTTGCGGAGTTTGTGGTGGATCGTCTTTGCATCGCGAAGTATGCTGAAGGTTTACCTGGGTATCCTCGCTGTAACGTAATGTAAGGATTCATACTAGGCTCATCGCTAATGTGATCACTGGAGCGGTCCCCACCTTGTTGACAAGACTGCTGTAACACAGCAGGTTTTCGTATGCTCGGCGAGGCCAGGAAGTGGGTCTTGGACAGTATGCTGCAACTGGCGATGAGGTGGGGGAGGTTGAAGTTTAGGTCAGAATAGGGCAGACTTGAAGTTAGCTGATATCTATGTCCGTTTCTAGTACCTGGCCCAGTCTTGAGATAGGGTCAAGATTAGTATGTTACACCTGGCCCAGTCATGAGATAGGGTCTAGATTAGTATGTTACACCTGGCCCAGTCATGAGATAGGGTCTAGATTAGTATGTTACACCTGGCCCAGTCATGAGATAGGGTCTAGATTAGTATGTTACACCTGGCCCAGTCATGAGATAGAGTCTAGATTAGTATGTTACACCTGGCCCAGTCATGAGATAGGGTCTAGATTAGTATGTTACACCTGGCCCAGTCATGAGATAGGGTCTAGATTAGTATGTTACACCTGACCCAGTCATGAGATAGGGTCTAGATTAGTATGTTACACCTGGCCCAGTCATGAGATAGGGTCTAGATTAGTATGTTACACCTGGCCCAGTCATGAGATAGGCTCTAGATTAGTATGTTACACCTGGCCCAGTCATGAGATAGGGTCTAGATTAGTATGTTACACCTGGCCCAGTCTTGAGATAGGGTCTAGATTAGTATGTTACACCTGGCCCAGTCATGAGATAGGCTCTAGACTAGTATGTTACACCTGGCCCAGTCATGAGATAGGGTCTAGATTAGCATGTTACACCTAGCCCAGTCTTGAGATAGGGTCTAGATTAGTATGTTACACCTGGCCCAGTCATGAGATAGGGTCTAGATTAGTATGTTGTGCCGTTCAGTGATGACATCCTGAGTCCACATCATAATGTTACACATGACTGTGACGTAAACTAGGGTCCATCTCAGTATGTTACACATGACTGTGACGTAAACTGATTCTCAGCTTAGTATGTTACGCCTGACCGTGACGTAAACTGGGGTTCAGCTCAGTATGTTACACCTGACCCTGACGTAAACTGAGGTCTTGGTCAGTATGTTATGCCTGACAGTGACGTAATCTAGGATCTAGTTTATTTTAATTTCACCTTATAATGGCAAAAGCCTTTACATCCATTATAACGAGTTTTAGTCATGTATAATAGAGGTCTTTCGATGTATATATGTTTCCCTACAACGACTATTAGCTAACTCCAACCACATAAGATCTCACAAATATCTTGACAATTCATTATAATTTGTTAGACATTTTAAAATCATTTTTGTTTTCAACTTGCAATATAACATTAAAATCATCAAGCATTGTCCCCGTCACATATTGACTGCAACACCAGAAAGCCGCCGTTATATCTCTCCATCTCATATTGATCGCAACCCCAGAAATCCGTCTTTACATCTCCCCATCTCATATTGACCGCAACACCAGAAAGCCGCCTTTACATCTCCCCATCTCATATTGACCGCAACACAAGAAAGCCGCCTTTACATCTCCCCATCTCATATTGACCGCAACACCAGAAAGCCGCCTTTACATCTCCCCATCTCATATTGACCGCAACACCAGAAAGCCGCCTTTACATCTCCCCATCTCATTTTGACCGCAACACCAGAAAGCCGCCTTTACATCTCCCCGTCTCATATTGACCGCAACACCAGAAAGCCGCCTTTACATCTCCCCATCTCATATTGACCGCAACACCAGAAAGCCGCCTTTACATCTCCCCATCTCATATTGACCGCAACACCAGAAAGCCGCCTTTCCATCTCCCCATCTCATATTGACCGCAACACCAGAAAGCCGCCTTTACATCTCCCCATCTCATATTGACCGCAACACCAGAAAGCCGCCTTTACATCTCCCCATCTCATATTGAACCTAATAAAAGCAGTAGCCAGAGGTTGCATTCTAGAATTGACCTTTATGCTCTTTCATTCTATTGCTACTGTCACTTCTGCCACTCTCTTTCTCCGAGAATTCTAAATTATCCGTTTCTATGTCGATAATATAGTTATGCATTTCATCAGATTTTTTTTGTTATCTATATCCCCTCTCTGTTACAGTATTTGTTTATGTTATAAGATGAGTAAACGTGAGTGCGTGTTTGTGTGTATGCGTGGGTGAGCGCGCGCGTGTTCTGTGCTTTTGTATTGACAAAAAATATGAATATTTTGCTATCTTTAACATTGTGTGTGTGTTAAAGGTGTGCATTTGAACGCAAATTATTTAGCTTCAAAACCATAAAACGTCAATCATTTCTCATTCAAGCATCACAGATTGATGCAAAGAAACCAATACGACGGACAGTCATTGAGTAACAGTGATTTTATTAACAACAATTGTACAAGAGGTCGAATCAAAAATGTTTTGTGTCTTGTTTTTGGACATAGTCCCCCTGTCTGGCACCACAGTTTGTCGATCTGTCCACTAGGTCGTGGATGCTCTCTAGAAAATACATTTTCATGAACGTTAACCAATTTTGCTCTATGTCCTCAATTTTCTCGTTGTCAGTTACTTTGGTACCCATCTGGTACACACTTTTCTATAACCGGGGTCATCGTGGACAATTTTGGGCGTAGCGCCGTTATTCATGCTGAAATCTACGGCAATTTCATCAATAGTGACTCGACTGTTGTCATGGACTTGCTGGTCGATCTACTGTTTCACTGTGTCAGATACCCCGCTTGCCAGTCTTCCACGATGCAGTTTTAAACAAATGACGTTTTGTCTTTCGTTTTGAAATCTTTCTACCCCTTCAAACAACTGTACCCATATTGAACCTCTACTATTCTGTAAATTTCACGTTTCACACCATCTGACCATAAAAAAACTAATTACACTTCGATGTTCTTCCACAATGCAAATCGACAGTGGGGCAGTTGTACGATATATTGCGCATGCGCATATTTCTCGATTGTTCATGAAAGTTCAAATCATTAAGTGGTTTTCAGGTCAGGTCATCCCGTAACCGATGAGGTCGTTGGGGCAGACATGAAGACATCCTCACAATACCACGGCATCCTTCTCTGTCAGAAGCCGCTGCCTGTGCTTCTTCTAGCCGGAGATTGGTCCATTCTTTTATGTTGTCCTCCCACCTATTTTTGGGACGGCTTCGTCGTCGTCTGTCTTGCACCTTTCCGTGGAGGATCGTATTTGCAAGACCATTTGATCTCGATATGTGACCGTACCAAGCCAGTTGCCAAGAGGTCTTCAAAAGGATGTTGTAATTATATCTCGTATTTCCTCATTTGTAACTCTATCTTTGTACGTGACGTTTAAAAGTCTTCGGAAACATCTTATCTCATCTCCAAGGCATGTATTAAGGTCAGCTTTAACTGTCCATGTCGTTTATCAAATGTTAAATAATTCCATTTTCGTTTGTTGATGTTCTGTTCTTTCTAATCCCGTCAATACACACCAAATTAGATATGTATAAATGTAAGCTTACCCTAATATTATCATTTAGAAATTATGTGTGTTGCTTACATACTCTGTGGATAACCCCATTTAATGTACTCAGCTGGTTAGTTTCAATACATTTTGAAGAAGACCAGCGCTGATAGTTTCACACAGAGAGATTGTCCCTTGGTTTTAACAGTAGTACAGGAGAGACTTGTTACGTTTGTTCTCTCGTCAGTCAACAATTATATTCCATCTACTTCCTGCTGGACCCTTTCATTCATTCTCTCACTTGTTCGCTCTACCATGATTCCTTTCTACAACAACAGGAAACGGAAGTGCGATCATGCGCATGCGTGCACGCTGGTTCAAAGCGAAACCAGGCTAATTTGATTTGAGTGTTTCAATTTAAGAAACTATTTCAATCCCATGACGTTTCTTTTTTTCCAGGAATTTGAAAGGTCAATTAAAGACATGCATTCACATTTAAACCGCATTCTCTTAATTTTCGGACTCTCTTTGTCTGTGCGTTTGTCTTTGTCCACATAATGTCAATAATTTTAGTAATACATGCATTTACATCTAGCTAATCTCACAGCCCAGTGCACACGAGCAAATTATAGAAACACTTCACAGAACCAAGAATATTGTTTGCATGTCATTAATGAGCACCATGTTTGTCTCAAGTATTCAATCATCATATGACGATGAATGAACAGAATGGATACTTGCTAGTTAGTTCTCAAATAACCAAATATGTTACTCTTATGTATTTTTCATGTCGATGATTTTGTTGAGATACAGGTTAAACACTGAATTCGGCTTTCCCTAATCGGTTTTCAGTAACGACTGATTGCACACATTTACAGTGCGGTTTTATTGCAATGTACATTATGAGTTCTCCACACCCATGCAGAATATTCCTCATTCTTCTTCTTCTTCTGCGTACGCAGTCAGACAGTAACCATTATTTTTTCGAAAAAAGCGGCGGTCATCCTGAGGCTCTCGCCACTGCCATAGAGCTTGTCTTGCAGTTCCACTGGTAATGGCCACATCTGCTCTCTCTGATCCTCGTATGTCGGGCAGTTCTGCAGCAGATGTTCAGCGGTCATTTTACCAGTACCGCACGGGCATTCGTCGGTACCACCTATCTTCAATTTGTTGAATAGGTGGTACCTCAGTCTGTTGTGGCCAGTGCGAAGTCTGAAGACAACGACCTGCTCTCTTCGGTTCAACTGGTAATAGGCATCGTTTTTGGTGTAACCAGTATGTTCGGTTTCCCATTTGGTCATGTATCTGGCTTTGATAAGCCGTTTTGACTCTTCGTACGTCATACTGGTATCTGTTTGTGGTAGTCTTGCACCTTCTTTTGCCAGCCTGTCTGCCTCCTCGCTTCCTCATTCGTCTATTACCACATGCCAGGAAGGAAACATTGGTATTATCATTTTCGGATCGTACCCTTCATAAACCTGAGAGTGTATACGACGCGGATCGTGTCCTCATAGTGTTTATACGTCAACTGGTTTGGAGGATTATCATACCCACGCTCGTCTTCGGGAGTTTATACGTCAACTGGCTTGGAGGATTATCATACCCACGCTCGTCTCGGAGAGTTTATACGTCAACAGGCTTTGAGGATTATCATACCCACGCTCGTCTAGGTGAGTTTATACGTCAACAGGCTTGGAGGATTATCATATCCACGCTCGTCTAGGTGAGCTTAAACATTTGGAGAACGTGTTCTACTTCATACGTGTCTTCATCACACCTGTCTCTGTGTCCTCCTCACATCGACACCTCTTTCTGGTCCTCCTCACACATGCTCTTGTCTGTGTGTCCAATTTCCAGTTTGTTTAAGAGATTGTGTGCGATTCTGCAATGACCAGTGTGCAGTCAGCAGTGATTGGTTTGCATTCAGCAGTGACTGGTTTACATTCAGCAGTGACTGGTTTACATTCAGCAGTGACCAATGTTCAGTCAGCAGTGACCGTATTGCAGTCAGCAGTGACCGTATTGCAGTCAGCAGTGACAAGTGTGCAGTCACCAGTGTGCATTCAGCAGTTACCAGTGTACAGTCACCAGTGTGCAGTCAGCAGTTACCAGTGTACAGTCACCAGTGTGCAGTCAGCAGTTACCAGTGTACAGTCACCAGTGTGCAGTCAGCAGTGACCAGTGTGCAGTCAGCAGTGACCAGTCTGCAGTCAACAGTGACCAATCTGCAGTCACATGATGGTTTCCGTTTGGGGAAAATGTTTCAAGAAACCAATACCTGCACCTGGGCTCCTGGAAGGAGGAAGTGACGAAGACAAGAAAAAGATGAAAGAATCGAAAGAAAACAGAAGTACAAGACAAGAACAACCAAAAGAACAACGAGACAAAGGAGGTGAAAAGGAAAATGGGAAAACGGTGGTAGAAGGGAAAAGAAGAAATTTAAAAAAAAAATTTTTAATAAAAAAGAGGAAGCGAAAGAGAAAAAGAAAAGGAAAAGAGGAAGAGGAACGAGGAGAAGGAAGAGAAGAATTATAGAAAAGAAGAAGAAAAAGAAGACGAATAAAAAGAGAATGAGAAGGAGGAAGAGGAGGGGAAGACACGAGAAGGAAGAAGAAGATGATGATGACATTTGTTTCTCTTGTTAAAGCGAAAGAGAAGAGGGTCATCTCTCTTACCAATCCCTCCATCACTCCACATGCCTTGTCTCCTCACAATCTGAACCTCCCTTGTCGATGTTACTGATCCGGTCTGTGGCTGTCGGTGCATGGAGGCTGTACGACTAGAAATCAGGTGAGAGAAGGCTCTTTGTTAACAGTTAGTGAATGCTGCTCCCACCTCTGATACTATCGGGACGGATCACATATGACGAGGGTGGAGAGAAGGAATAATAGAGGACGTAATCGTTGCGTATAACATGCTGTTGAGTTGCGGAATTCAAAATATTTGGTGGATGGGCAAATTGGGTGGATGGACAAGTTGGGTGGATGGACAAGTTGGGTGGATGGGCAAGTTGGGTGGATGGACAAGTTGGGTGGACAAGTTGGGTGGGCAAGTTGGGTGGATGTGCAAGTTGGGTGGATGGGCAAGTTGGGTGGATGGGCAAGTTGGGTGGATGGACAAGTTGGGTGGACAAGTTGGGTGGACAAGTTGGGTGGGCAAGTTGGGTGGATGGACAAGTTGGGTGGATGGGCAAGTTGGGTGGATGGACAAGTTGGGTGGACAAGTTGGGTGGACAAGTTGGGTGGGCAAGTTGGGTGGATGTGCAAGTTGGGTGGATGTGCAAGTTGGGTGGATAGGCAAGTTGGGTGGATGGACAAGTTGGGTGGACAAGTTGGGTGGGCAAGTTGGGTGGATGTGCAAGTTGGGTGGATGGGCAAGTTGGGTGGATAGGCAAGTTGGGTGGATGGACAAGTTGGGTGGACAAGTTGGGTAGACAAGTTGGGTGGATGGGCGAGTTGGGTGGATGTGCAAGTTGGGTGGATGGACAAGTTGGGTGGGCAAGTTGGGTGGATGGGCGAGTTGGGTGGATGTGCAAGTTGGGTGGATGTGCAAGTTGAGTGGATGGACAAGTTGGGTGGATGGACAAGTTGGGTGGACAAGTTGGGTGGATGGGCGAGTTGGGTGGATGGGCGAGTTGGGTGGGTGTGCAAGTTGGGTGGATGGACAAGTTGGGTGGACAAGTTGGGTAGACAAGTTGGGTGGATGTGCAAGTTTGGTGGATGGACAAGTTGGGTGGGCAAGTTGGGTGGATGGGCGAATTGGGTGGATGTGCAAGTTGGGTGGATGGACAAGTTGGGTGGGCAAGTTGGGTGGATGGGCGAGTTGGGTGGACAAGTTGGGTGGACAAGTTGGGTGGACAAGTTGGGTGGATGGGCGAGTTGGGTGGATGGGCGAGTTGGGTGGGTGTGCAAGTTGGGTGATGGACAAGTTGGGTGGACAAGTTGGGTAGACAAGTTGGGTGGATGTGCAAGTTTGGTGGATGGACAAGTTGGGTGGGCAAGTTGGGTGGATGGGCGAGTTGGGTGGATGGGCGAGTTGGGTGGGTGTGCTGGTTGGGTGGATGTGGAAGTTGGGTGGAACAGTTCCATTATAAGTCGGTCACCTTTTTGAGGAAAGATAGGCGAATTCAACAGGGTCGGAATATTATAGTATGTTCTTGTTCAGTCTTTCGGTAAAAGTAGTTATTTTATTGAATTCCTGTATCATATATGAGTTATTGTTTCTATAAGATTCACTCTTGTGTCTGGGACGGCGTGGCCTAGTGGTTAAGTGGCACGGCTCACAGCCCGAAGGTACTGGGTTCAATCCCCACCACAGCACCGGCCGTTACCCCGGAGAAGCAAACCCTTAGAAAATGCAGGACGAAGCAGATCCTTACATAAAATGAATGCTGAAGTCGGATGCACTGGGCCGACAACGGTGAACCCCAACCAAAGTGCAATGTAGGGCCTCAACCTGAGGGCGCGTGTTAGTTTGTGTGTGTGTGTGTGTGTGACAGAGAGAGATGGAAAAAGAGAGAGAACGAGAGAGAGGAGGTGAATGTTATATACACGTATAAACTCTTGTAAGAGTATGGTCTTCTCCCTAACCTCGTAAGTATGTTTCTCTCAACTCTGTCATCTCTCAATCTTAAAGCAAAGTATATTATTTGCAAGCAGGAAAATAAAGATGGATGTATACCGCTCGACCTATGTACCTGTCCTGACATATGGATGTGAGTCATGGGCAATGACTACAGCCCAAGAAAGGCAATTACAAACTTCAGAAATGAGGTACCTAAGAAAGACGGTTCAGGTGACGAAAAGGGACAAGATCCGTAACCAGACAATACGTAGCAATCTTGAAGTTCAACCCCTGCAGACACGAGTGGAGCAGTCCCAACTGCAGTGGTTTGGCCATGTCTGTAGAATGGAAGAAGATAGGATACCAAAGCAGTCATGGGAGATCAAAAGTCAGAGACGCAGACCCCGAGGACGTCCCAAAGTACATTGGGAAGACAACATACGACAGTCCCTAAGTGATAAAGGGCTGGATTGGAAAGAGGCCAGGAAAAAGACGGCGGATAGAGCAGTGTGTCGTTCTCTTTGGCAAACCTCTACACCTCACGGTAGAAGAGGAGCGACTAAGTAAGTAAGTATATTATTTGCCATTTCAATCTCCTTCCTCGCTCATCTCTTTGTTCATCCCTCTGATCTTCATCTCCTTCTCCCTCATCTATCATTTCCCTCTCTTTCTTCTCATCTTCCTTTCCAATCTACTACAGTCTCTCTTCATCCTTCTTTCTCTCCTCTTCTTCTCTCCTCATGGATCTTCCTCTCCATCCTCTCTCTCCTCCCGTATCTTTCTCTCCCTTCTTGTACCCGTCCCCTCTTATCTCAACTTCCTCCTTCTATTAAATAGACAAAATTAAGAGACGAGTGCATCAGTGAACATTCATTTGTCTATCCTCTTTCCCTCTCGATCCCGCCGGCATAACCTAGCCTCTTAGAGTCACGAACCATCCAATCTACCTGCCTCCCTTCCTAAATCACCTGTATCGATTTTCAATACTAAACCTCATCCCTCGCCCGCCAACTGCACGGCTCATTTAAAATCCTTAACCTAACAGTCCTCCCATCCACACTCGTATCCACCCATGACTCCTCACTGCCACACCCCCCTCCTAAGAAACCCACCCCTTTTCACCATTCTTCTTCTCGCATCAACCGAAGCAGTGGCGTATCGTGAGGTGGACACATACGTTGGCGTCCGTCCAGGTGACGAACATATTAAGAACTTTGTAATGTAATTTCAAGAGAGCATTGATCTGGGTCGGATAAGTGACATCGATGTGCTGAAATAAAGATGAAAGATGTGTAGTAAATATAAAGAGAGAAGCGATGAAAGGTGAGAATACGCTAGTTATCGTTGGTGACCTAGTTGAGGAAGGGACTTCTATTTCAAACTCCAGTTATGGTCTTCTAGACTTCTTCTTCTTATTATTATTTTTATTAATATTATTATTATTCTGCGTTCGTTCTCAATGCCCCGCTACCAAGTCATGAACAGGGTTATGTACACTACCTGTATGACGAGTACTCCAAAAGGGCTTTGTACATTACCTGTAATAACGAGTACTCCAAAAGGGCTTTGTACACTACCTGTAATAACGAGTACCCCAAAAGCGCTTTGTACACTACCTGTAATGACGAGTACTCCAAAAAGAGCTTTGTACACTACTTGTAGGGACGAGTACTCCAAAAGGGCTTTGTACACTACCTGTAATAACGAGTACCCCAAAAGGGCTTTGTACACTACCTGTAATGACGAGTACTCAAAAAGAGCTTTGTACACTACTTGTAAGGACGAGCACTCCAAAAAGGGCTTTGTACTCTACTTGTAAGGACGAGTACTCCAAAAAGGGCTTTCTACACTACTTGTAATGATGAGTATTCCAAAAAGGGATGTGTACAATACCTGTAATTACGAGTACCCCAAAAAGGACTCTGTACACTACCTGTAATGACGAGTACTCCAAAAAGAGCTTTGTACACTACTTGTAGGGACGAGTACTCCAAAAGGGCTTTGTACACTACCTGTAATAACGAGTACCCCAAAAGGGCTTTGTACACTACCTGTAATGACGAGTACTCAAAAAGAGCTTTGTACACTACTTGTAAGGACGAGCACTCCAAAAAGGGCTTTGTACACTACCTGTAAGGACGAGTACTCCACAAAGGGCTTTCTACACTACTTGTAATGATGAGTACTCCAAAAAGGGATGTGTACACTACCTGTAATTACGAGTACCCCAAAAAGGGCTTTGTACACTACTTGTAATGACGAGTACTCCAAAAAGGGATGTGTACACTGCTTGTAATGACGAGTACCCCAAAAAGAGCTTTGTACACTACCTGTAATTACGAGTACTCCAAAAAGGGCTTAACAGGTAGTGAGTTGTCAGGTGAACACAATTTGCTGTGATGTAGTTTACAGATTAACTGGAACGATGCGGCTAACGTCTGGTCAGGCAAAACATGCTAATCAAATAATGTTAGCCAGGGTCAGGAGAAATATACTGGCTAAGACCCTCACCTGACGAGACATTGAGGTTAACGTCTGGTCAGGCAAAACACGCTGATCAAACAATGTTAGCCAGGGTCAGGAGAAATATACTGGCTAAGACCCTCACCTGACGGGACGTTGAGGCTAACGTCTGGTCAGGCAAAACACGCTGATCAAACAATGTTAGCCAGGGTCAGGAGAAATATACTGGCTAAGACCCTCACCTGACGGGACGTTGAGGCTAACGTCTGGTCAGGCAAAACACGCTGATCAAACAATGTTAGCCAGGGTCAGGAGAAATATACTGGCTAAGACCCTCACCTGACAGGACGATGAGGCTAACGTCTGGTCAGGCAAAACACGCTGATCAAACAATGTTAGCCAGGGTCAGAAGAAATATACTGGCTAAGACCCTCACCTGACGGGACGTTGAGGCTAACGTTTGGTCAGGCAAAACACGCTGATCAAACAATGTTAGCCAGGGTCAGGAGAAATATACTGGCTAAGACCCTCACCTGACGGGACGAGGAGGCTAACGTCTGGTCAGGCAAAACACGCTGATCAAACAATGTTAGCCAGGGTCAGAAGAAATATACTGGCTAAGACCCTCACCTGAAGGGACGTTGAGGCTAACGTCTGGTCAGGCAAAACACGCTGATCAAACAACGTTAGCCAGGGTCAGGAGAAATATACTGGCTAAGA
This sequence comes from Ariolimax columbianus, assembly GCA_036924085.1. Lineage (NCBI taxonomy): Eukaryota > Metazoa > Mollusca > Gastropoda > Stylommatophora > Arionidae > Ariolimax > Ariolimax columbianus. The sequence continues at coordinate 17,765,551 of JAVGWX010000019.1, forward strand.
CCCTTACCTTACGGGACGTTGAGGCTAACGTCTGGTCAGGCAAAACACGCTGATCAAACAACGTTAGCCAGGGTCAGGAGAAATATACTGGCTAAGACCCCACCTGGCCTCTTCGTTGGTCGTCCTGGAAACGGGCTGTTGTCAAGGACAACAGCCAGGCTAAAGAAGATGAGGTTCGACGTGATCCCCGTAGTAGTGAGCGACACACATATGAAGCCAAGCATAGCACAACCGCCTGGAGGACCCCGGTCCACCTTCATCAGCAAGCTCGGTATGTGCGATTGTTGCACCTTTCGGTTCAACACATCCGACTTCAGCAAGTATTTTTTGAGTACCTGGTTAGCATTCCCTCTTCTATCCCTTCTCCTTAGCCAGTCTGCTCTGCTGCAGCCTGTTATCCAGGATCACCGCGTGGAGGTGTAGAAGGGTCTTGGCAGCTATGGTTCTCTGGCCCTGACGCTAGCAGTCAGCTATGGGTCGCTGACCATTGCAGCTCATGCGCTGCTCAGCGTCTTGATCCCATTGTGGGCATTCAACAACAACAGATTAACTGCGATACGTGCACCTTTCGGGCCGACACATCCGACTTCAGAACGGTGTTTTGGGTACCTGGTTAGCCTTCCCTCTTCGACTAAATTCTCCTTAGCCAGTCTTCCTTGTTGCAGCCTGTTTTCCAGAATCACCATGTTGAGGTATAGAAGGGTCTTTGCAGCTCCGGGTGTTTGGCTCTGACGTCAGCAGCTTTAGGTGCCTGGCCGATACAGCTCGTGTACTGCTCAGTATCTTGATCGCAGAGATATAAGTCAAAATGTGCACCATCCTATATTAATTCAGGGCCGAAATGGGCCAATATGAGTGGTAGAGCATACATGTTCAAGGCAATGGTACCGAGTTAGGCATCCGCCATTACCACACACCAACCAATACAGCTGTGGGGACGGCGTGGGCTAGTGGTTAAGTAACACGGCTCACAATCCGAAGGTGATGGGTTCGATCCCCATCACAGTACCGGCCGTTACCCTGAGGAAGCAAACCCTTATAAAATACAGGAGGTAGTAGACCCTTACATAAAATGCTTGCTGAAGTCGGATGCACTGGGCTGACAGGCGCAATAAAAAACCACATTGCAACGCACACCGCCTTGGGAATTAGAGAAATAAGGCGAACGCCAAAAAAAAAAAAAATACAGCATAAAATAGCTACCCGGCTTACTGTTAAGCAAGTATCGCTAAGATTCGCTGGCTGCTGCCAGCGCATTCACTGAATGCATCTTCATCTCCATTTGACTGACCTGGACAGAAAAAGGCTTTCAACAAAAATATAACGGTTTCTTCTTCACACTGATGTGTACCTGGAGGAGAGTTGCCCTCCCACGCCGCACTGACCACGTGTCCACAAAAGTCAACTGTTTACATACTCTGCCCCTCCATCTCTCCTGTTGGTCTTATATAAGCGTATCACCTAAATCAAATATTACTCAAATTTTATTCAAGATCATGATTTTTGTGTGTTTTATTAACTCTTTCATTTCACATTTCCGCACCAATATTGTTGTTGTGCTTTAGAATTTGTGCTTTGTAAACTCTAAATTATCGGCAGTAGGTAATATAATTATTCACTTGCTGGTGGTAAAGCTCTTGCTTTCCATGGCAAATGTACGTGGTTCTTCTTCTTCTTCTTCTTCTTCATCGTACGCAGTCAGACAGTAACCATTATTTTTTCGAAAAAAGCGGTGGTCATCCTGAGGCTGTCGACACTGCCATAGAGCTTATCCTGTGGTCCACTGGTGATGGCCACATCTGCTCTCTCTGATCCTCGTATGTCGGGCAGTTCTGCAGCAGATGCTCAGCGCTCATTTTCTCGGTACCACACGGGCATTCGTCGGTACCACCTATCTTCAATTTGTTGAATAGGTGGTACCTCAGTCTATTGTGGCCAGTGCGAAGTCTGAAGACAACGACCTACTCTCTTCTGTTTAACTGGTAATAGGCATCGTTTTTGGTGCAGCCGGTATGTTCAGTTTCCGATTTGGTCATGTATCTGGCTTTAATAAGCCGTTTTGACTCTTCGTACGTCATACTAGTATCTGTTTGTGGTAGTCTTGCACCTTCTTTTGCCAGTCTGTCTGCCTCCTCGTTTCCTTGGATGTTCCAGTGTGATGGGACCCACTGTACCACTACACTTTTTGGTGCGGACTGCTGGCATAGTTGACAGAGTACTGCTCTTAAGTCATTAAGCTCAGTGTTTTTCTGGCTTTTTAGCGCTGAGACTACCGCCAGATAATCTGTAAGCAGGACTATATGGGTTTCATTTTCTTTATGTGTCACCATTTCTTCCACTGCCGCCCTCAATGCCTCTGCCTCCGCTCTGAAATTGCTTGTGTACTTACCAGTAGCGAGTGACAGTGTTATTTTTCTGCCATTTGGTAGGTTCAGGAATGCTCCTGCCCCTCCGTTCTGTGTAGTGTTTGTTACAGAACCGTCGGTGCATGCATGGGTCCAGTCCATGCTTGGGTAGTTTTTCGATATAAAGCTTAGGGTAGTATCTCTCCTTTCTTTTTCAGTCTGGCAGTTTTTGTTTCCAATACCTGGTATATTTTCTATCAACTCTGGAGATATATCCTGCCTCCAGGTAAGTTTTCGTACATTAGGGATAGGATTTGGTGTTGTTAGTGCGTTTATGGGATCTTCGTGCATCTTTGCTTTGGCTATTTCTGCAAAGTTTCTCCGCTTTAGTTTCCCATTTCCCAAATTGTTTAGTCTCTGGTGCATTGGATGGTCAGTCAGTCTTTGAAGTGTGCGTGGTTCAACTCTAGCTACCGGCACGCTCCAGGCGACCCAGTTGTATAAGTAGAAGAAGAGTGGGGGATCTTTTGGGGGGGTAGGGGGGAGGGGTCATTTTAAATTGGTACGTGACCTACAGGTAGGGAAAGAAATACAGCGAGGAAAGGGATTGGCAACCCCATCACATATAAACTGTGGCTTAATACAATGAGATCTCTAACACTTCATCCCCGAAGGCACTTTCTGCTACAGACATATATCTCTACATTCTGTTGACTTATTTCCACAAATGATTGTACACAGTAATGATGGACTCTGGATAATAATACCAATCATGATTTCCTTCTATTCGTACTTCTTCTTCATCGTCCTATTTTTCTTCTTCGTTTTTTTATTTTTCTTCTTCCTTTTCTTCTTCTTGGATTATCATTAAAAGGACGCTTGTGACGATGTGTCGCAGTTTACAGCTGTACTGCGAAATGCACGACTGTCGGTTAAACACATCCGATTTCAGCACGGCGTTGTTGGGGCCGGGTTTGTCTTCCATCTTCAATCCCTAATCTCTAAGACCGACACTTGATTCCTGATTCCTGATTCCTGATTCTAGGAACCAACATCATCACAGAGGGAACATATCCACAAGAACATCGTTCTCCATTTAAACAGCCAGCCAAGAGAGTCTCAGTCAGGTGTTCATTTCGTGTTCTTCGGATCTTTCGACAGGACACACTATCCCCTCTCGTCTAGTGACTCCCAACTATATCATCCTCTGCACAAATGTGTCAAGATGCTGAGCAGCGCATGACTGCTAACGTCAGGGCTAGCGAACAAAAGTTGCCAAGACCCTTCTACACCTCCATGCGATTATCCTGGAAAACAGGCTGCCACAGGGTAGACTGGCTAAGGAGAAGAGATCGAAGAGGGAATGCTAACCCAGTATTAACAAATGCTTGCTGAAGTGGGATGTGTTGATCCGAAAGGTGCAAAAATCGCAGTCAAGCTGTAAACTGCGACACAACGCATTCCGTTCTCTGGACTACATTCTGCTACTTAAGCCATTTCAGGGTTTGGCAGCAAGAGATTGAGAACGAACGAAGCCAAGCCAAGCCAAATCTAGGGATCCAAGTAGTGTTATATTCCAGGTAGATGTGAACAGTTATTGTGGTGAATTGAGAGGCCAGTACAGTTATGCGCATCATACTTACCAGGACGTTGTGTCGGTCAGACACAATAGACAACCAAGACAACTATGTCTATTACATGTCCAGTTTCCTGGAAACAGGCTTTCAAGGCACCCTGTTTAACGATATGTGGATCGATGTGATCCCTGTAATAGTCAGCGTCTAATTAAGCCCTTTCAGGGTTTGGTAGTGGGAGTTTGAGAACGAACGAAGCCAAGCCAAGCCATATGTGTCCGACCTTATGTCTCTTCATCATTCTGTAAAGTACCCATAACTGCCCTTATCAACTCAACCCTGTCTCTTCATCCTTCTAATAAGTGCCCATAACTTCCCTTATAAACTCAACTCTGTATCTCATCATCACCCCGTCGTTCAACACAGCTCGTCCCGCCACTGCATCAGCTCTTTCGTTGGTCCAGAAGCATGCATGTGACACATTGTACAAAAGAATTGCCCAGAAGAGAGGCTTACTCCCTTCTTAGCTTTCAATCTTAAGAAACATGCGCTGTGAGTCTGACAGTATCACCGCTTGTGTTACCGGTTGCGTCCCCAATCAAGTTATGGCCGCTGTTTCAATCTCCATCCTCATACTCGATGTGACAGGAGACTATGCAGCTGATGTCTCCACCACCTCTCTGCCATTTTGGTAGCCGACAAAACCCAAATCGCACTTGCTTTTATCTCTATAGACGGAGCCATCTGTGTACATAATTTGGCCTTGTGCTCCTTGATGTTCCTGGATACGCTCCTGTATTGAAGCTTCAGTCTTAGTACTACGCTCCTGTATTGAAGCTTCAGTCTTAGTACTACGCTCCTGTATTGAAGCTTCAGTCTTAGTACTACGCTCCTGTATTGAAGCTTCAGTCTTAGTACTACGCTCCTGTATTGAAGCTTCAGTCTTAGTACTACGCTCCTGTATTGAAGCTTCAGTCTTAGTACCACCCCACACACGACACTCTCTGCTCAGCTGTATCAATACCATTGTCAGAGGGCTCTCGTTGCCCACTTCTACCCATTCGCTGCATCTTACAACTTCTTCAAAGGCAAAGACCCTCATCAGGGCGTCTTCTGCCTCTGCCAACCATGACCTTCCTTGCGTAATGCCACTTGAAGGCGAAATATGATTTTGGTCAGCCATGGATCACTGACCCTGATGTGAGAAGTCAGCCATGGATCACTGACCCTGATGTGAGAAGTCAGCCATGGATCACTGGCCCTGATGTGAGAAGTCAGCCATGGATCACTGGCCCTGATGTGAGCAGTCAGCCATGGATCACTGACCCTGATGTGAGAAGTCAGCCATGGATCACTGACCCTGATGTGAGAAGTCAGCCATGGATCACTGACCCTGATGTGAGAAGTCAGCCATGGATCACTGGCCCTGATGTGAGCAGTCAGCCATGAGTCGTTGGCTGATCTCTTCTCATTCACCCTCGTATCTACACCTCCTCTTCTTTCTAAATTCCGTGTGTCTGTCAGATGACCAGTCCCCTATCTCGATGTTTTAATTCTCTTTGGTAGTCAGGGTGCCCATCGACGTTGAAGTGCTGGACATTTATTTATTATACATCTTCAATCAATTAATGAGTCGAAAGCTGTTCAGGTTCAGTGTAGCGAAGGACGTCAGCAAATGCATATGAAATCATCTAATGTTGACCTGTCTAAATTTATGTCTAACTATCTTTCAACGTTAAGGAGGGATCTTATATCTAGCGAAGCTCCTCGGTCACTGTAGGTTCTAAAATATATCGATACGCCACTGCAACCAAGCTGACACATTCTCAATACTCCCCACCACTCTCTACCGCAACTTCCTCCCAAACTATTAAACGATGAAGCTGATACAATACGCTCTACCACCTCCATCCTAACCTGAGGCTGAGTTCTATTTAAACATTTCTCAAAGCCACGACAGCTCTCTGGTACTCAAACCCTCAAAGAGGTCATGTGACGGCCCACTGAACGTGGTACAACATTTGTGAAGGGTTAATCTGTGAACCGAGAAACCCAACAATTGTCACGCCTGATCGAAGCGAGGCTTGTTCGCTCACACATACATGAATGTACCTATAATTTGAGGTCTTTTTTTTATTTCTCTTCTTCCTTTTATTTATTAATTTCTTTTTTGTTCAAATCGTTGTCTTTCTTCTTCTTCTGTTTTTATTTCCTCCTTTTTTTCTTTGCATCGACTACTTTGTTCTCGTTAATGTCTTTGTTTCGTTTACTTCATTTCATTTTCTTTCTCTTTCTGATGTTTGTTCTTCTGCCTTTGTCTCGTCTACTTTCTTTCTCTCTCTCTCTCTCTCTCTCTCTCTCTCTCTCTCTCTCTCTCTCTCTCTCGCTCTTTTTTTTTGTTTGATCTTCTGTCTTTGTTCCGTCTAACTTCTTGTCTTTTTCCTCCTGTTTCTTCGTCTCTGCTTTTTTCTTCTGTTGTTTGTTGTTTTTTTTGTGGTTCTTCATTGTTTATTTCTTCTAATTTGTTTTCCTTTTCTCTCTCTTTTTGATGTTCGTTCTTTTGTTTTTCTTTCGTCTACTACTTTTCTTTCTTCTTTTCCTTCGTTTCTTCTTTTCTCATTCTTTGTTTTTTTTTTTTTTTCGTTGTTTCGTCTGTTATTTTTTTCTCTTAATTGATTTTTGGTTCCTCTTCCTCTGTTTCTTCTACCTCTTTTCTTTCTTCTTCTTTTTCTTCCTTTCTTCCTTTCACCTTGTTAATTTTTCTGTGTGTTCTTCTTTCGTTCTATCTTTCTTCCTTCTACATCCTGTCATCTTCTATATTTCTTTCATTCTTCATGTTTCTTCTGTTCTCCTACTTTATTTCTTCCTTATTTTCTCTTTCTTTATGGCTTGCTTCTTTATCCCTCAATTTTTTTTCTTTCCTTTTTCTTCTTTTTCTTCTTTTTTCTTCTTTTCAGTTTCTCCTTCTTCTGCATTCTCTCTTAAGAAAAGCAGCACATAATACTTTCAGAGATGGTAGCAGAGGAATCAACGTCAGATATCGTATTGATAGGAAATATTGTAACCTTTGGAGACTTCAAGCTAGAAACCAAGATTAAACCTCACTGTATCAGAGATTGTCTGTTTTCGGACGACTGTGCCCTCTTTGCTGACTCAGATGAGGATCTAGAAAATAGTGGATAGATTCTCCGACGCGGGTTCCGTTTTTGGTTGAACAATCAGCATGAATAAATCAGAAATCGTGTATCAACCGCTGCTGAAGACAGATGTGTTGGACCGAAAAGTGCAAATATCACAGTCAAGCTGTAAACTAGTGACACAACGCATTCCGTTCTCCGAACTACATCCTGCTGCTTGCAAAATCCTGTGGTCGGGGCTTGGTAGCGGGAGATTGAGAACAAACGCAGAAGAAGAAGAAGAAGAAGAAGAAGAAGAAGAAGAAGAAGAAGAAGAAGAAGAAGAAGAAGAAGAAGAAGGAGAAAAATGAAAATGAAAGAGAAGAAGAAGTGTATCAACCGGCCCCTGGCAGAAGTTGTACTGAGCAAATTATCCAGGTCAGTGATGAGAAACTAAAATGTTGGTAGCACACCATCTCAGAACACCGCCATTGATGAACGCTAGGATCTGAAAAGAAGCTGATTTTGGCAGACATAAATGTTTGGCCTCGAAGTGGCATTAGTAAAAAAGTAAAGTAAAGTAATCCATAGCCGTAGAGTGTAAGCGATCTCACATTTCAAAGGCTCGGCTATATGAGAGCGGTAGAAATCTCCTCTTCCTCGCCGCTTTTACTTCCCGAAACTGAACCGGTACCCATTTAAGGCTGGGTCGACCCGGGCGCCGTTGCGGTCTGAAAAAACATTACCGCCTCAATCCAGGACCGCTCAGATGCGAAGCCAGCGTGCTAACCACAGCGCTACGCGGCTCCCCATTAGTCAACATTCGAGATTAAAGGTTTACAAGGCTGTTGTACCATCCAATATAGCTGTATGCATGTGAAACAAGGACTGTATTCAGACAGAACGTAAAGAAGTTCAGCAGTTGGCACACAATCTGCTTCAGAAGCGTATTGGAGATAAAATGGTAAGACATGATCCCAGGTCCCACCGTTCTTGAAAGAGCTGGTATCCCTAGCTTTAATACTAGTCTGATGTAGTCACATATCAGCTAGCGGGTCCTTTTGGCTTGGCTTCGTTCGTTCTCAATCTCCTGCTACCATACCCTGAATGGGCTTAAGTAGCAGAATATGGTCCAGAGAACGGAATGCGTTGTGTCGTAGTTTACAGTTTGGCTGCGATATTTGCACCTTTCGGTCCAACACATCCGACTTCAGCAAGCATTTTTTGAGTACCCTGCTAGAATTCCGTCTTCTATCCCCTCTCCTTAGCCAGTCTGCCCTGCTGCAGCCTGTTATCCAGGATCACCGCGTGGAGGTGTAGGTCTTGGCAGCTGTTGTTCGCTGGCCCTGACGCTAGCAGTCAGCTATGGGTCGCTGACTATTACAGCTCAGCATCTTGATCCCACGCAGTCCTTATGACTTACCTTCGTCTGCCAAAAATGTTCTTTTATTGTGAGATGCAGGAATGTAAACGCTCACCTGCTGGTCGAAGAAAGCGAATCAAAGACACGCTTCAGTTTTCTTTAAAAGCTTTTGGGTGTAAACCCGACACTTGTCAAGCTGCTGCGCAAGTCCGAACAGCATGGTCATCTCTTCATGAACGGGCGGCCTCGTGCGAGTCATGCATAGAACAGCATGGCAGCACATCTCTTTATGAAGGGGCGGCGTCACGCGAGTCATTCATAGAACAGCATGGCCATCTCTTCATGAAGGGACGGCGTCATGCGAGTCATTCATAGAATCAACAGCTGAACATTGAAGACAGACTATAAAAACCCGAGAAATGAAGACTTCACTCCAGGAGCCCATTCTCTGCCCACACTGCCCGAGGCATTTCTAGACTCACATCGGACTCTTCAGCCGCCTTCGCACTCATGCAATGACTGGACATTTTCAAAATGGCTGAACAGAGGTAGTGGTCATCATCATACGTAATGGACGAACATCAACATCACAATCACTCTTTCTTCTATGTTTCATCTGCTTTTTTTGTTAATAAAACATTAGTAGTCCATCTCGAGCAAAGATGGCGGCATCATTTGGCGTGTGCTGCAGGATGCCATCTCGTGTGAATGGAAAGCCCAAATCAGCCCCTGTAGACTCTGTCACAATTGGGATACACCTGAGGAGGCGGTTGTGTGATCGTTGTGTGATTTGTTCTTTCGGCGGCCTGCTTTCTCTGAGCCACCGCAATATTGTTGCGATGTGAGCACCTTGTGTGAGGGCAGTGTATCATCAGGAGCGGTTCTGTGCAAGCATCTACTAGGTAAAGGTGGGTGCCATGGCAACAATTGCTATCGGGGATGAAGATAACTCTTCATGGACTAAGCCGCAGCCCATGTGATGTGTGGTGGTCAGTTCGCTTTCTTCCCCAACCCATACTTCAGGTACCAATTTATAGCTTGGTCGACTGAAGGAGTGGTCGCACCAGTAACGAACCCACGCACCGATTTGTTCTGTCCGTCCATGATTTCGAACCCTGGAGCGTTGTAATCCTAACCTCAGCAAGTCAGCTCACTGTTGACTGGGCTACACACTCCACTCTACCAGGAAATGCCATCAATGTTGAAGTGCTTCAGAGATACTTTCAAGGAGTCTCTGTAGTGCCTCATCTACACCCCGTATAATGGCTGTCTTGGGAGACGCACACCGAGCATGAGAATAACATGCCTTGTCCATCTTATCTCCAATTATTAAGCAGAAACGTCGACTGCTTTGACTTGATTAGAATGTCAGAGTTAGGCACTGTGTCCTGCCAGATGATTCTATACGTCCTGAGCAGACAGCTCCTATTGAAACGATTTAGCTGTCTGACATGTCACCTATACAATTTCCACGTATCATAATCTTGCAGCAGAGTTGTTAACACTCCAGCTCGATAGACTATTACTTTGAAGGTGACACTGATGCTGTGTCGGTTCCAAACGTTTGACCGCAGCCTTCTAAACACACTGCTTGCCTCTATTATCGTGTTGTTAACCTCAGATTCGATATTTGCTTCTCTGGTGATGGCACTGCTTATGTAGGTGAAGCTATCGGCTGTCTGGAGACGATGGTTGTGTATGGTGACGTTCCGTGAACTGACTGATGGATCCGCAGCATCACGCTAAGGGCAGGCAGTCGAGACAAACCCACTTAGTGCCTACATTGTAAAAAAAAGTAAAGTAAAGTATCCCATAGCATTACTCCCGTAGGGTGTGAGGTGTTAGCGATCTCACATTTCAAAGGCTCGGTGTGGTATCTGACCATACCCGTTAAACAATTTTTATTACACTCAACCTTAATGAACTTTTACATTTTTGTCATTTGTTTTTCCCCCGTTATGTAAGGACGTAGCCATCTCCTCTCCCTCGCCGCTTTTACTTCCCGGACTGAACCGGTACCCATTTAAGGCTGGGTCGACCAGCCATTGCGGTCTGAAAAAAACATTACCGCCTCAACTGGGGAATGAACCCAGGACCACGCAGATGCGAAGCCAGCGTGCTAACCACCGCGCTACGCGGCTCCCTACATTGACTCTCAACAAATCATGTGGTTTGGTCAGTTAGTCAGAACGTGCATTATGACCAGCCTGCATGAAGAGCATATCATACACAGGTCTCCAGCCCACGAACAAGAGGCGGACCACGTCGTCAATGCATCGTTGGTGTCTGTGACACTCTCAGAAAGTTATACCTAAAGGCGTCACAAGCCTCCCACTTCGTAATAGCAAGAAACCTACGCATCCAACCTCTCTGCGACGCCGTACGACAAGGGCAGTAGGACATTCCACCTCTCTGCGACGCAGTATAGAAAGAGCAGTAGGACATCCAACCTCTCTGCGACGCCGTATAGAAAGAGCAGTAGGACATCCAACCTCTCTGCAACGCCGTATAGAAAGAGCAGTAGGACATTCCACCTCTCTGCGACGCAGTATAGAAAGAGCAGTAGGACATCCAACCTCTCTGCAACGCCGTATAGAAAGAGCAGTAGGACATCCAACCTCTCTGCGACGCCGTATATAAAGAGCAGTAGGACATCCAACCTCTCTGCGACGCCGTATAGAAAGAGCAGTAGGACATCCAACCTCTCTGCGACGCCGTATATAAAGAGCAGTAGGATATCCAACCTCTCTGCGACGCCGTATAGAAAGAGCAGTAGGACATCCAACCTCTCTGCGACGCCGTATATAAAGAGCAGTAGGACATCCAACCTCTCTGCGACGCCGTATGGCAAGGACACTAGGGCACACGAAGAAGAAAGAATGAAATAGTACAGATTGTCCAAGTGGTGATTGTGAAATCAAAATGATTGCACTCCGACGATAACTCCGTTATAGCGGACTACATATTTTCTTATCAGGTGTTTTTTTTTTTTGTTTTTTTTTTGCGTTCGCCTTATTTATCTATTCCCCAAGGCGTGTGTGCGTTACACTGTGGTTTTTATTTTGCACCTGTCGGCCCAGTGCATCCGACTTCAGCATGCATTTTATGTAAGGGTCTGCTTCCTCCTGCATTTTCTAAGGGTTTGCTTCCCCGGGGTAAAGGCCGGTGCTGTGATGGGGATCGAACCCAGCACCTTCTGGTTGTGAGCCGTGCCACTTAACCACTAGGCCACGCCGTCCCCCTATCAGGTGTTTAAGGCGCGGTCGTCAGCGAATAGAAGATCCAAGATGGTGTCTTCAGTCCCCTTGGTGTAAAACAACAGGCGTCTCAATCAGTGCTCTTTTCTAAGTAGTTCAGAATGTATCTCTCAGACATGTTCACCTTGTATTTATATTTCTTCTTAAAATACAACTAGATTGTTAGCACCCGGCTTCGTATGTCAAATAACGGGGGAAAAACAAATGACAAAAATGTAAAAGTTCATTAAGATTGAGTGTAATCAAAATTGTTTAACGGGTATGGTCAGATACCACACCGAGACGAGAACACAAACAAAACCTACGTTACGACCAATAAGCCTTCATCATGGACAACAAATAACAACAATACTGAACTAACTTAACTTAACTTAATGTTTTTATACTGGTTTAGAAGACTCTGCCGAGTCTGTATACAACCTGTTCCAATTACATCATCTTGCTCTAGAAGCTGTACGCATCCAATCTATTCTTAAATGCATTAACCGTCCCAGCCTCCACCACATCACTTGGCAATGCATTCCAAGCATTCACAACTCTCTGCCTAAAAAAATACTTCCTAATATCTAATCTGGACCTCTCCATAGTCAACTTGTAGCTGTGACCTCTTGCTCTTGTTGGTGGTTGTATTTTTTTTTTAAACTTGTTATAGTCTACTTTATCCATTCCTCTGATCATCTTATACATCTGTATTGTCACCACGAATTCTTCTCTCTTCTAGACACTGTAGGCCGGTTCTTTTTAATCTTTCCTCATAACTGTAATTCTGGAATCCCACTATCAGCTTTGTCGCTCTTTTTTTGTATTCTCCGCAGCATGTCTATATCCCCTCTCTGATAAGGACTCCACACCTGTACACAGTACTCCAATCTAGGTCTAACAAATGCTTTATACAGTTTGACTATCACCTCCTTGCTCCTATGTTTAATATTTCTTTTTATCATACCTAACATTGCATTTGCCTTTTTTACTGCTACCTGAACTTGCTCCCTCACCTTACATGTATGATCTATTATAACCCCTAAGTCCCTTTCTCTATCTATCTTTCTAATATTGTTCTCTCCCATTCTGTAATTATGTTCCATATTGGATCTACCCATGTGGATGACTGTACATTTATCTACATTAAACTCCATTTGCCAGATTACAGACCATTCTCGAATTTTATCTAAATCCGACCTCAATATATCCACTTCTGCTTTAGATGAGACACTACTGCATGGTTTTGTGTCATCAGCAAATTTTGCAATAATGGATCCCATACCTAAGTCCAAATCATTTATATATATCAAGAAAAAAATTGGTCCCAAAACCGAGCCCTGTGGCACTCCACTTTTCACTTCACACCACTCAGAGTACTTCTAATTTATACCCACACTTTGCCTTCTTCCCATTAACCAATTTTCAATCCATTTGGCAACTTCCCCACCAATTCCATGTGATTTTAACTTTCGAAATAATCTTTGATGAGGTACTCTATCAAAGGCCTTTGCAGAGTCTAGATAAATAACGTCCACTGGCTCACCTTTATCTAACATTTTGGTAACCTCCTCCATGAATTCTAATAGATTTGTTAAGCATAATCTCCCTCTGGTAAACCCATGCTGACTATTTCTAATTAGATTAAATTTGTCTAAATGCATTACAATGTTTTCTTTGATTATTGACTCTAACAATTTACAGACTATGCTCGTTAAGCTCACAGGTCTATAGTTTGCTGGATCTGCTTTTTTGACTTTTTTGAATAAGCGGATCACTCCCGCATCTTTCCAATCCCGTGGAACAATCCCTTGTGCGAGTGATTGAGAACATAATATAGCCAATGGTTTTGCTAATTGGTCTCTAATTTCAAACAGCAATTTTGGATGAATACTATCTTGACCTGGACATTTATCCACTTTCAACCCCTCCAATTTTTTTTAAAAACCATTTCCTTTGTAATACAGATTGATCCTAATCCTGCTGTATCCATGTCTCTTTGAAAAATATCTACAGGCTCTGGGATCTTGGAGCAGTCCTCTTTTGTGTACACTGTGCCAAAGTAGTGATTGAGTAGATTTGCTGCCTCCCGATTTTCACTTATTTTTTTTCCTGTACTGTCTATGAGAGGGCCTACTTTGTCCTTTGATCTCTATTTATTTCTAACAAAAGAGAAGAAGCATTTACTATCAGTCTTGATCCTCTGAGCAAATTTCTTTTCGAAGTCTATTTTTGCTGTTTTATTCGCTTTCGGAGATATGTATTGCTTGTCCAAATATCTTACATATGTTTCTTTTGATTTACCTGCCTCTATATATTTTTTCCATGCTTTATTTTTAGCTCTTCTACATTTAACTTCAATTTTAGTTATCCACTTTTTACGCTTGGGGTTAACCTCCCTATATGGAACACATTCCTCTTTTAGCGTTTCGAGAATTGTTTTAAAACTTTCCCACTCCTGTTCAACATCTTTTCCTCCGACAATATCTTCCCAGATTATGTGGTTCACTGCCACTTTCATCCTCTTAACATCTGCCTTAGAGTAGTCATATGTTCGCGTGTTTATGTTTACTTCTTTCCCTGCAATAAGATCCCATCGGATGATTTGATGGTCACTTGAGCCAAACAGTTCCCCAACGGTAACGTTTTCAATCATATTTTCCTCTGTAGTAAAAACTAGGTCGAGTATGTTTTTGTCTCTGGTGGCTGCTTCTACATGTTGAATTAAAAAATTTTCAGTTATGCACTTAACAAACGGTTTTGACTCTACAAGTGCTTTTGCCATATCCCATTGTATTTCTGGAAAGTTGAAATCCGCCATTAATAATAATTTCCTATCACTTGCCTTTACTATGCTACTAATCAGCTCCTCCTTGCCTTTACTATGCTACTAATCAGCTCCTCATCTTCCTCCTTTTGACTTGATGGACATCTATAGCATACTCCAATCACTATTTTTTCACCCCCACTTTCTATTTCACCCCATACACTTTCATGTTCGATACCACATGATATATCCTCTCTGCTCGTTATATTAACAGAATTTATACAGTATAATAAAACACCACCCCCCTCAGCCTTGTCTCCAACTACCCTATCCTTCCTTAACATTGTATATCCCTCTATTTCAAGTTCACCATCTGCAATGTCCTCATATGCCCATGATTCTGTTAACCCTATTATATTTGGTTTTTCTTCCTCTACATACAGTTCAAATTCTTCTCTTTTATTTACTATGCTTCTCACATTTGCATAAAAACATTTTAGTTTGCAATTTTGTTGTTTTTCCACTTTTTGCTTTTGCTGCATCATTTTAATGTTTGCTTTTCCACTACTTAATTCCCACTTCTCTGACCCAAACTCTCCCCTTTGACTACATCCTCTATAGCACCCTATTTTATGCCTATCTTTAGTCTCATACTTTGTGCGCAACTGTGTTGCCTGGACGGAGCGTGTGTTGACCAAAGTACATGTGGGATCAAGAGAAAGGTACCCTGTACTCCGCTGCCTCGCGAAGAGGGAGAGTTTGATGAGTACCCATTATCGTATGTGTCGGTGTGATATTTGTGGCTGTCATTGTAGTGCCGAGTACCGTGTGGATTTTTCTAAATTTTCTTATTCCACCTCTTTTTCCCCTTTTGTTTTTTGGCTTCCTTGTCCTTCTATTTTGTGCGGACGAGTTGTTTTTTTGGAGGATGTTGTGTTCCCGCAGATGTTTGAGTAGTTTGTTTGTGCATGATGATATTGCGAGTCATAGCCCTAAGAGATGGGTTCTTTAATATTTTACGGTTTTCATGGTTGCTGTTAAACCGTTTTCTCCCACTGGTCGGTCCATGGCAGGGTCGTTATCGCGTCATGCACCGGTGATTTTCTGACCGTAAACATGACCCAGATCCCCTTGCGTGGGTAGCTGTGATCCTTTAGTGAATTGGGAAATCAGAAATGCACTTTCCACGATCCTAAACAGTGGAAACACAGGTCGGAAACACAGGCACAGTTAATTTTCACATCTAAATTATGCACAATTATATCCGAGAAAGATAGAGAATATCGCGGGATAATCCTGGTAAACACACAAAAATCACTCCGACATTGGGAGCAACTTAATTCAGCTGCCAGTAATGGCGCTCGAACCGGAAACAACTCAACAAATCAACATTTAAGGAAAAAATGGTCTACATATCTGAAAGTAGACCCAGTCTGTCTAAGCGACCGGATGGGTCAGATTCGTGACTGAATATGAAGGTGGCGGTCAAATAAGGTGGCCAGGAGAGCGTATGAAGTGAGGGGGGATGCGCCGGATAAGCCAGTGGTTGCCAAATATGGAAACGACCAAATAGTCAGGCAAGTGGGAGAACAAAAAGAAGGTGATATAAGCCGGAAGGAAGTGAGATTAATATAAGGGGGGGGGGGCTGGGAGGCTGATAGAAGAAAAAGGGGGTGGGGGGGGCAAAGAAAGTTAAATAGATAAGGGCCAGTATGAGATTTTAAGAAACGGTATGGAAGACATTAATGCAATGCGTTTGGAGGCAGCCCATGCTGGAGATAAGTCTATTCTCAAGGGCGAATCGAGAACCAAGAAACTGGACCAGTGACCCTTACCAGTCAGCCTTACCCCGGTGCTAAGGACCATTGAAGTGGCTGGCAATAGATGAACCTGTGCCCGTTACGGATATCATTGAGGTGTTGGCGGAAACGCTCACGCAGTTCCATACCAGTTTCCCCAATGTGTGTCATACCACACTGGCGGCAGATGATAGAATAGATGAGGTTACAGGAATTGCATGTGAATTCCTCTTTGATGAATAACATAACTATTTAATACACGCAATTCAGTAGTGGCTTCAAGTTGACATAGCGATGAAATATGCTGGGTTGATTACTGCGACTTTGCCTGTTTGAGAGATTGTTTTTAATGTAAGTAGCATTTGGATCAGCAGCAGCACTATAGTCACTTTATAGTCACTTTATAGTAACTTTATAGTCACTTTATAGTCACTTTATAGTCACTTTATACGAAATTTGTAGATTACAGAAAACGTCATCATAACAACACTTCACTCAAGTGAGAGATCCTCTTCTTCTTCTTCTTCTTCTTCTTCTTCTTCTTCTTCTTCTTTTTCTTCTTCGTACACTGTCAGACGTCAACTTGAATTTGTTCGAAGAAAGCAGCGATCATCCTGAGGCTGTCGACACTGCCATAGAGCTTGTCTAGTGTTGCCACTGGGGATGGCCACATGTGCTTTCTCTGGTCTTCGTATGTCGGGCAATTTTGCAGCAGATGTTCAGCGGTCATTTTCCCTGTACCACGGGTGCATTCGTCAAGGCCACCTATCTTCAGTTTATTGAATAGATTATACCTCAGTCTGTTGTGGCCTGTGCGGAGTCTGAAAACCACGACCTGCTCTCTTCTGTTCAACTGGTAGTAGGCATCATTTTTTGTATGCAGCTAGTATGTTCTGATTCCCATTTGGCCATGTATCTGGCCCTAATAAACCTTTTGAACTCTTCGTAGGTCATACTAGAATCTGGTTTTGGTAGTCTTGCACCTTCTTTTGCCAGTCTGTCTGCCCCCTCGTTGCCTTGGATGTTACAGTGGGATGGAACCCACTGTACCACTACTCTTTTTGGTGCGGACTGCTGGCATAGTTGACAGTGTACTGCTCTTAAATCATTAAGTTCAGTAATTTGCTGGCTTTTTAGTACTGTGACTACGGCCAGGGGATCTGTAAACAGGACTATCTGTCTATCATTGCTTTCGCCTTTCAGCATTGCTTCTACTGCAGCCCTCAGTACCTCTGCCTCCGCTCTGAAATTGCTTGAGAATTTCCCAGTTGCCATTGACAGTGTTATTTTTCTACCATTCGTTAAGCTCAGCAATACCCCTCCACCTCCTTTATGTGTTGTGTTTGTTACAGAACCGTCGGTGTATGCATGGACCAGTCCATGCTTGGGTAGTTTTCCGCTATGTACCGCAGGGTTATGTCTCTTCTTTCTTTTTCAGTCTTGCTGTTCTTGTTTCCAATACCTGGTATATTTTCTACCACCTCCGGAATGATATGCTGCTTCCATGTTAGTTTGCGTACAGTAGGGATGAGCTTTGGTGTTGTTATGGTTATCATATGGTCTTCGCTCATCTTTGCTTTGGCTATTTCTGCAAAGTTTCTCCGCTTTAGTTTCCCTTTTCCAAATCTATTTAGTCTCTGATGCATTGGATGGTCTGTCTGTCTTATGAGTTTCTCTATTTGCTGCTGGGCTCTGTAGTCTCTTCTGTCGGTCATGGATTGCAGTTTTGTTATCTTTTCAAGTTCTACAATTGGCGTTGACTTCATGCCTCATGTTATAACTCTCATGGCTTGGTTTTGAAGTTTGCTAATTTTATCAAAGTTCGCCTTTGCAGCTGTTGTCCATGCCGCAATGCCATACTCGAGAACTGGTCTCACTCTTCCAGTGTACAGTTTCTTTAGTATGCTTTCGTCTGCTCCCCAGCTTGTGCCAGCAAGTTTCCTCATGATTGCCATTCTTTGTCTAGCTCTCATTCGGTTTCTCTCGATCTGACTTTTCCATGTTCTGCGCCGATCAAATGTGACGCCCAAGTAGTTTGGGCTGTCGTTTGGCTGCAGATATTTGCCGTTAAAAGTTATTTTGGTGTTCTGTGGTTTATTTGAAAACGAGAATATCGTACATGTTGTTTTTTGAATGAATTCCTTCTTCTTCTCCTTCTTCTTTTTCTTCTTTTTCTTCCTCTTTCCTCCACCCTTCCTCCCCCTTCCTTCCCCTTCCTCCCCCCTTTCCCCCCCCTTTCCTCCCCCGTCTCCCCCTCCATCCCCCTTCCTCTCCCTTTCTCTCCCCCCTTCCTCCTCCCTTTCTCTAATACCTTTCTCTCCCAATCCCCCTTCCTCCCCCCTTTTCCTCACCCCCTTCCTCCTCTCTTCCTCCCCCCTTACTCTCCTTCTTCCCCCCCTTCCTCCCCCTTCCTCCCTCCCCCTTTTTCCCCCTTCCTCCTCTCCCCCCTCTTTCCTCCTCCCCTTTTCCTCCCCCTTCACCCCTTCCTCCTCTCCCCCCTCTTTCCTCCTGCCCTTTTCCTCCCCCTTCACCCCTTCCTCCCCCTTTCCCCCTCCTCCTCCCCCTTTCTCCATCTCCTTTCTCCCCCTTTCCCCCACCTTTTCTACGAGATGCAGGGCACCCGTGAAAAAGACGGTGGAGTCGGGAGTCAAACCCACACCACCTGATCACGAGACCTACGGCTTAACCACTTCGCCAGGGAATACTACACGTCCGGATAGTGATAAAGTTAGCAGAACTGATTATCGTTATCAATTTGCAAGAAAATCTAGAAATGACATAATCAAACTTAACAAGTAAGACATTTCCGTGTCTAATAAGTTAGAAGTATTCCTCACACAGCAGTTGGTGCAATTGTTCAGAATAACGCCAAAGTGTTAAATGGACATTACAAATTCTCCGACCTGGCTAATTAAACTCTTTAGTCACGTTCTGTTTATTTGTTATTCATGAAGCCTTCACACGCGCTTGCACGGGGTTTACAGTACCTCTATTTGCCTTATTCAGTGGCCATAGTGCATTTGAAAGCTAGATAAAAGCTATGCTTTGCTATTCGCCGATCTTCTCCATTCGTCAGTGTTCTGGTCCTTTTCATGCCGAATTATCAGAGCTCTGCAGTATTTGAATATTGCATCGTTACGGATCATCTTTATCATTTAGAGTCGTCTTTATGTCGTATTTATCGTTTCGTGTCGTCTTTATGAATCGTATTTATCGTTTCGAGTCGTCTTTAGGAGTCGTCTTTATCGTTTCGTGTCGTCTTTATGTCGTATTTATCGTTTCGTGTCGTCTTTATGAGTCGTCTTTATCGTTTCGTGTCGTCTTTATGAGTCGTCTTTATCGTCTCGTGTCGTCTTTGTGTCGTATTTATCGCTTCGTGTCGTCTTTATGAGTCGTCTTTATCGTTTCGTGTCGTCTTTATGTCGTATTTATCGTTTCGTGTCGTCTGTATGAGTCGTCATTATCGTTTCGTGTCGTCTTTATGAGTCTTATTTACCTTTTAGTGTCGCCTTTACCATTTCGAGATGTCGAAGAGCAAGCGCGTTTTGTAACCATTCTCTTTTAAGTCTGGCTGAAGATGAAAATAGAGAGGAAACGTCGTTTAATGTAGAACAAGCACCATCACGACCAGCAAAAAAAGTCTCAAAGCGATTTGAAGAGTTTTCCCAGGGATTGAGCTCAAAGGTATCAATTACAAACAAAAATACAATCATCCGATTGAGCTATGATTGAATGAGGTCAAGAAAAGATAAAACGCCCCTGGGTAGAATGGCATCTGCTAAGAAAACATTTCAATAACTTGTTGTGCCTATTTTGAACGAAATTAACAGTTTTTATTAATACTTTGCTGCTTATTAACATAATAAATTATTGATTATAGTAGTGTGCTACTTAATAGCTTAGTGCGTTAGCTAATGGTTGTAGTAGTGCGTTACTTAATGGGTTAGGACGTTAGCTAATTGTTGTAGTAGTGCGTTACTTAATGGGCTAGGACGTTAGCTAATTGTTGTAGTAGTGCGTCACTTAATGGGTTAGGACGTTAGCTAATTGTTGTAGTAGTGCGTTACTTAATGGGTTAGGACGTTAGCTAATTGTTGTAGTAGTGCGTTACTTAATAGGTTAGGACGTTAGCTAATTGTTGTAGTAGTGCGTTACTTAATGGGTTAGGACGTTAGCTAATTGTTGTAATAGTGCGTTACTTAATGGGTTTGCACGTTAGCTAATGATTGTAGTACTGCATTACTTAATGGTTTAGTACGTTAGCTAATAGTTGTAATAGTGCGTTACTTAATGGGATAGGACGTTAGTCAATGGAACATCTTTTGTAGGCAGAGAGTGGTGAATGCTTGGAATGCATTGCCGTATGAAATAGTGGAGGAAGGGTCAATTAATGCATTCAATAATAGATTGGATGACCAAAGTTATTTATAGATCAACTGAAGATAAAAGAAGCTGAGTGTGTACCGCCAGACTTTGCAGTGTCTTCTAAACCAGTATAAAAATGTAATGTTAAGTCAAGTCAAGTCCAAGTTAAAAGTTAACAGTTAAATAAAATTCCTTCAGCCATTTTGTTTCGTCAAGGTCGCTACCAACTTGTCAATCTATAATCTTTATGAGCTAAACACTCCAACATTATTACACTACTCCGATAACCGGTTCTTGTTGTTGTGGCGATTGTTGTTGTTGTTGTTATTGTGGCGGTTGTTGCTGTTGTGCTGGTTGTTGTTGTTGTTGTTGTTGCTGTTGCTTAATGCCCACAATGAGTAAGTTTACTCTTGTGTGCGCCCTGAAAAGAACATTATGTGTCGTTTTGTAAGTGGCTTTCCTCACATCCTAAGCGTGCTGATGAAGGTTGACCACAGTCCTCCTGGCGATTGTGCTATGTTTGGCTTCGTCCGAGAGACGCTGACTACTATAGGGATCACGTCGATCCACATATCGTTAAACAGGGTGCCTTGAAAGCCTTTTTCCAGGAAACTGAACATGCAAGAGACATAGTGGTCTTGATTGTCTATTGTGTCTGACCGACACGACGTCCTGGTCAGTATGATGCGCATTGACTGGACTGGCCTCTCAGTTCCTCACAATAACTGTTTAAATCTACCAAGAATACAACATTACCTGGATCCCTAGATTTAATTAACAATGCAGCTTCTATGACAGTCTTCATTAACTATATGATCCTATAGTTTCAAAGCGCACGTTATGGAAAGGCTAAAACATCTAATTTCAATCAATCATTGATTGTATTCATTTATTAAATAACAGTCGTTTTCATGCCTCCAAATTCCCTTTACCTGATATGTTTCACCTGTCGCGAATCATTGAGTCTTTACCACTCTGCCCTGAGATAACAGGTCCCGTCAGGTCGGTCGCTTTTGTTTACATTTCCGACTTTTTTGTGGCTTAAGAGTGTTGCTTGAAGTGTTTACACAAATCTTACAACATGTCTATCAATTGATAGCATTCTTTGGCTCCGAGATTTGATTTAATTGTTTGCAAATTTTTTTTGGTTACAATCTGTTTTGTTTTCTTTTTCTTTTTCTTGAAGAGTTTGGATAGTTCTTTAGCACCTAACCCAGAAATGTCAGAAAATAATCAGAACTCGAAGGGAGAAATTGTTTTATTTTGTTGAATATGGAATAGAGTGGGCTCTTTTCAACTGTAACATTCGAGGCAACGAGGAGGCTGACAGATTGGCGCAAGAAGGTGGTAGGTTACTACAACCAGATTCTAGTGAGTCCAGAAGATTTATTATGGCCGGATGCATGGCCAAATGGGAAACAGAGCATCCTGGCTACATACAAAAACATGATACCTATTACCAGTTGAACAGAATCTACAGACTCTACACAGGCCACAACAGACTGAGGTATCATCTATTCAATAAACTGAAGATAGGAGCTGCTGACGAATGTACCTTGTGGTACAGGGAAAATGACCGCTGAACATCTGCTGCAAAATTGCCCGACATACGAGGACCAGAGAAAGCACATGTGGCCATCACCAGTGGCAAGACTAGACAAGCTCTATAGCAGTGTCGACAGCCTCATGATGACAGCTGCTTTCTTCGAACAAATTCCGTACGAAGAAGAAAATGAAATACAGGTATATTAGGAGTATTTAATCAAGAATGGGATATAATTGAAGAACGGTATATCGAGTATGGGACGTGATTGAAGAGCGGTATATTGAGTATGGGACGTGATTGAAGAACGGTATATCGAGTATGGGACGTGATTGAAGAACGGTATATCGAGTACGGAACGTGATTGAAGAACGGTATATCGAGTATGAGATGGGATGTGATTGAAGAACGGTATATCGAGTATGAGATGGGATGTGATTGAAGAACTGTATATCGAGTATGGGACGTGATTGAAGAACGGTATATCGAGTATGGGACGTGATTTTTTTTTTTTTTTTTTTTTTTTTTTGCGTTCGCCTTATTTCTCTAATCCCCAAGGCGGTGTGCATTGCACTGCGTTTTTATTTTGCGCCTGTCGGCCCAGTGCATCCGACTTCAGCATGCATTTTATGTAAGGGTCTGCTTCCTCCTGCATTTTCTAAGGGTTTGCTTCCCCGGGGTAACGGCCGGTGCTGAGATGGGGATCGAACCCAGCACCTTATGGTTGTGAGCCGTGTCACATAACCACTAGGCCACGCCGTTGGGACGTGATTGAAGAACGGTATTTCGAGTATGGGACGTGATTGAAGAACGGTATATCGAGTATCAGATGGGATGTTATTGAAGAACGGTATATCGAGTATGAGATGGGATGTGATTGAAGAACGGTATATCGAGTATGAGATGGCATGTGATTGAAGAACGGTAAATCGAGTATCGGACGTGATTGAAGAAGGGTATATCGAGTATGAGATGGGATGTGATCGAAGAACGGTATATCGAGTATGAGATGGGATGTGATTGAAGAACGGTATATCGAGTATGGGACGTGATTGAAGAACGGTATATCGAGTATGAGATGGGATGTGATTGCAGAACTGTATATCGAGTATGAGATGGGATGTGATTGAAGAACGGTATATCGAGTATGGGACGTGATTGAAGAACGGTATATCGAGTATGAGATGGGATGTGATTGCAGAACTGTATATTGAGTATGGGACGTGATTGAAGAACGGTATATCGAGTATGGGACGTGATTGAAGAACGGTATATCGAGTACGGAACGTGATTGAAGAACGGTATATCGAGTATGAGATGGGATGTGATTGAAGAACGGTATATCGAGCATGAGATGGGATGTGATTGAAGAACTGTATATCGAGTATGGGACGTGATTGAAGAACGGTATATCGAGTATGGGACGTGATTGAAGAACGGTATTTCGAGTATGGGACGTGATTGAAGAACGGTATATCGAGTATCAGATGGGATGTTATTGAAGAACGGTATATCGAGTATGAGATGGGATGTGATTGAAGAACGGTATATCGAGTATGAGATGGCATGTGATTGAAGAACGGTAAATCGAGTATCGGACGTGATTGAAGAACGGTATATCGAGTATGAGATGGGATGTGATTGCAGAACTGTATATCGAGCATGAGATGGGATGTGATTGATGAAACGATATATCGAGTATGGGATGAGATGTGATTGAAGAACGGTATATTGAGGATGGGATGTGATTGAAGAACGGTATATCGAGTATGGGACGTGATTGAAGAACGGTATATCGAGTATGGGACGTGATTGAAGAACGGTATATCGAGTATGAGATGGGATGTGATTGAAGAGCTGTATATCGAGTATGGGACGGGATTGAAGAACGGTATATCGAGTATAGGACGTGATTGAAGAACGGTATATCGAGTATGGGACGTGATTGAAGAACGGCATATCGAGTATGAGATGGGGTGTGATTGAAGAACGGTATATCGAGTATGAGATGGGATGTGATTGAAGAGCTGTATATCGAGTATGGGACGTGATTGAAGAACGGCATATCGAGTATGAGATGGGATGTGATTGCAGAACGGTAAATCGAGTATCGGACGTGATTGAAGAACGGTATATCGAGTATGAGATGGGATGTGATCGAAGAACTGTATATCGAGTATGAGATGGGATGTGATTGAAGAACGGTATATCGAGTATGGGACGTGATTGAAGAACGGTATATCGAGTATGAGATGGGATGTGATTGATGAAACGGTATATCGAGTATGGGATGGGATGTGATTGAAGAACGATATATCGAGTATGGGACGTGATTGAAGAACGGTATATTGAGTATGGGATGGGATTGAAGAACGGCATATCGAGTATTGGACTTGATTGAAGAACGGTATATCGAGTATGGGACGTGATTGAAGAACGGTATATTGGGTATGGGATGGGATTGAAGAACGGCATATCGAGTATGGGACTTGATTGAAGAACGGTATATTGAGGATGGAATGGGATTGAAGAACGGTATATCGATCGTTACAATATTGACTAAGTTGACATACAATAATATATTTACATGCAGATAAGATATTGTGCAATACTTTATTTCAGTAAATCAAACAAAACATTGTAACTCCCTGAGGAGAATATATTCTCAATTAACACAGACCAACTATATTCGCGATCCACTTTGTTTAAGTATAGATTCAATTTCTTGTTGATAGCAGACATATATGAATATAAACGGACTATCCAAAGTACCACATATCTCCACGCAGTCGGAAATGTGTCAATGGAATCGGCTTAGCAACGCTTGCATAACCACACGCTATAAAGTAAAGTAAAGTAAAGTAAAGTAAAGTAAAGTAACCCATAGCATTACTGCCGTAGGGGTGTGAGGTGTTGGCGATATCACATTTCAAAATCTCGGATTTATGAAATCTGTAGCCATCTACCCTCCCTCCCCGGAGATGTAGCCAAAACATCTCCACGATATTGTGACCATTATCATGTAGCCAAAACGTTCCCATGATATTGTGACCATTATCATGTAGCAAAAACGTCCCCATGATATTGTGACCATTATCATGTAGCAAAAACGTCTCTAGGATATTGTGACCATTATCATGTAGCCAAAACCGAATACTAATTCCACAGCAAGCCGGCTTTGGACAGCACAGATCCACTGAGGACCAGGTCATCCTCATAGCCCAGGAGATAGAAGATGCCTACCAGGCACAGAAACACACAGTAGCTGTTTGGGTGGATCTGGAAAAGGCATTTGACAAAGTCTGGAAGGATGGACTTAGAGTCAAGCTAAGAAGAAGTGATGTCTGTGGGAAGATGTACAAGTGGATCAACCACTACCTCAAACAAAGAACGGCCAGAGTCCAAGTACAAGGGCAGATGAGCAAAAAGGTGACACTCGAGCAGGGAGTACCCCAAGGGGGAGTATTGTCACCCACACTCTTCCTGGTATATATAAACGATATTACAGAGAATATACCAAGAAGAGTCCATAGCTCAATGTTTGCAGACGATCTGGCTATGTGGACCTCTGAAAAGAATCTCACCATAGCAAGAAATCGGATGCAGACGGCCCTAACATCGCTGGAAGAGTGGGCGAACTCATGGCTGGGAAAAATAAACGAGGAGAAAACCACGTGCACAATATTCTCGCTCTCACTAAAACCCCAAAGTACCAAATTAAGTCTGAATGGCAAAATCCTGCAGCCAAACGACAACCCAACCTATCTGGGAGTCACATTTGATCGGCGCATGACATGGAAAAGTCAGATTGAGAGAAACCGAATGAAAGCCAGAGAAAGAATGGCGATCATGAGGAAACTTGCTGGCACAAGCTGGGGAGCAGACGAAGGCATACTAAAGAAACTGTACACTGGAAGAGTGAGAACAGTTCTCGAGTATGGCATTGCGGCATGGACAACCGCAGCGAAGGCAAACTTCGATAAAGTTAACAAACTTCAAAACCAAGCCATGAGAATTATAACAGGTGGCATGAAGTCAACGCCAATTGTAGAACTTGAAAAGATTACAAAATTGCAATCCATGACCGATAGAAGAGACTGCAGAGCCCAGCTGCAGTCAGAGAAACTCAGAAGACTGACGGACCATCCAATGTACCAGAGACTAAACAATTTGGGAAACGGGAAACTAAAGCGGAGAAACTTTGCAGAAATAGCCAAAGCAAAGATGCACGAAGATCCCATAAACGCACTAACAACACCAAAACCCATCACTACTGTACGAAAACCTACTTGGAGGCAGGATATATTTCCAGAGGTGGTAGAAAATATACCAGGTATTCCAAACAAAAACTGCCAGAGTGAAAAAAAAAGGAGAGACACTACCCTAAGCTTCATAACGAAAAGCTACCCAAGCATGGACTGGACCCATGCATACACCGACGGTTCTGTAACAAACACTACACAGAACGGAGGGGCAGGAGCATTCCTGAACCTACCAAATGGCAGAAAAATAACACTGTCATTCGCTACTGGTAAGTACACAAGCAATTTCAGAGCAGAGGCAGAGGCACTGAGGGCGGCAGTGGAAGAAATGGTAACACACAGTGAAAATGAGAGCAATATAGTCCTGCTGACAGATGCTCTCGAAGTAGTCACAGCGCTAAAAAGCCAGAAAAACACTGAGCTTAATGACTTAAGAGCAGCACTCTGCAAACTGTGCCAGCAGTCCGCACCAAAAAGGGTAGTGGTACAGTGGGTTCCGTCACACTGCAACATCCAAGGCAACGAGGAGGCAGACAGACTGGCAAAAGAATGTGCAAGGCTACCACAAACAGATACCAGTATGACGTACGAAGAGTCAAAACGGCTTATCAAAGCCAGATATATGACCAAATGGGAAACCGAACATACTGGTTACACCAAAAACGATGCCTATTACCAGTTGAACCGAAGAGAGCAGGTCGTTGTCTTCAGACTTCGCACTGGCCACAACAGACTGAGGTACCACCTATTCAACAAATTGAAGATAGGGTGTACCGACGAATGCCCGTGCGGTACTGGTAAAATGACCACTGAACATCTGCTGCAGAACTGCCCGACATACGAGGATCAGAGAGAGCAGATGTGGCCATTGCCAGTGGAACTGCAAGACAAGCTCTATGGTAGTGGCGAGAGTCTCAGGATGACCGCCGCTTTTTTCGAGAAAATAATGGTTACTGTCTGACTGTGTAGGCAGAAGAAGAAGAAGATGTAGCCAAAACGATGTTTGGATTTATCCTAGTCTTCTGCTTCTCAGTACCATTCGAAGACTGACAGGAATGGCGAACATTCGAGGACTGACAGGAATGGCGAACATTCGAGGACTGACGGGAATGACGAATATTGGAGGACTGATAGGAATGGGGAACATTGGAGGACTGACAGAATGGGGAACATTGGAGGATTGATATGAATGACAAACATTCGAGAACTGACAGGAATGGCGAACATTGGATGACTGACAGGAATGGCGAATATTGGAGGACTGACAGGAATGGCGAACACTGGAGAACTGACAGTAAGAATTAACCTTCGAGGACTGACAGAAAGGGGAAGCCCTCGGCGACTGAGCAGTGTGTACAGCTAGCGAGCTACGTGGATTATGTGTGTCTAATAGGACTAGTGACAGGGCTCAGAACCGGAACTTGATGGTGTTCGGATTTACGAAACAGCAAGGTCGTGCCAATATGAACAGTAAAACCTATTTTAAAATTCGTGCTGAAGTCGGATGCACTGGTCCGTTAGAGCGCAAAACCCAGTACAACACACTACTCCATTTCGGGAAACAATTCGAATGAGAGGGGATTTGTTGTTGTAGATTGAACACATTTGGTAGTAATACTCTTTTGTGCACCCTACAAAGGAAGTGAAGGGTTGTTGTAGCTTTCCTCGCATCCTGAGAGTGCTGATGAAAGTAGACCGGTGTCCTTCAGATAGTTGAGCTATGCTTGGCTTCATCTGTGTGTCGCTCACTGCTACGGGGATCACGTCAATCCCTCGCCTAGTAGCCAGACTGCCATGAAAACAGTCCGTTTCAATGAAAGGCTACGAGGAAGCCAATGTTAGGTTCTTGTCCACTATGTTTTGCCTGAAACTGACTAACATGTCTGATCAGTATGTTTTGCCTGAACCCGACTAACATGTCCGATCAGTATGTTTTGCCTGAAACTGACTAACATGTCTGATCAGTATGTTTTCCCTGAACCGGACTAACATGTCCGATCAGTATGTTTTGCCTGAAACTGACTAACATGTCTGATCAGTATGTTTTGCCTGAACCCGACTAACATGTCCGATCAGTATGTTTTGCCTGAAACTGACTAACATGTCTGATCAGTATGTTTTCCCTGAACCGGACTAACATGTCCGATCAGTATGTTTTGCCTGAAACTGACTAACATGTCTGATCAGTATGTTTTGCCTGAACCTGACAAACATGTCCGATCAGTATGTTTTGCCTGAAACTGACTAACATGTCCGATCAGTATGTTTTGCCTGAAACTGACTAACATGTCTGATCAGTATGTTTTCCCTGAACCGGACTAACATGTCCGATCAGTATGTTTTGCCTGAAACTGACTAACATGTCTGATCAGTATGTTTTGCCTGAACCTGACAAACATGTCCGATCAGTATGTTTTGCCTGAAACTGACTAACATGTCCGATCAGTATGTTTTGCCTGAAACTGACTAACATGTCTGATCAGTATGTTTTGCCTGAACCTGACAAACATGTCCGATCAGTATGTTTTGCCTGAACCTGACAAACATGTCCGATCAGTATGTTTTGCCTGAAACTGACTAACATGTGTGATCAGTATGTTTTACCTGAACCCGACTAACATGTCCGATCAGTATGTTTTCCCTGAATCTGACTAACATGTCCGATCAGTATGTTTTGCCTTAAACTGACTAACATGTCTGATCAGTATGTTTTGTCTGAAACTGACTAACATGTCTGATCAGTATGTTTTGCCTGAAACTGACTAACATGTCTGATCAGTATGTTTTGCCTGAACCTGACTAACATGTCCGATCAGTATGTTTTGCCTGAACCTGACAAACATGTCCGATCAGTATGTTTTGCCTGACCAAACGTTAGTCTTCCTCCTTCGCCATTTACTGAAACAGAACACCTAAATGTCTGTCTGCAAAACAGTGCTGTCGGTTCCTCATGATATAACATAATGTAACATCATCCCCATCATAAATTGAACAACACACCCTTAGCAGCGAGCCTTTCCTCACAAACAATGCATCTTGTATTCGTTTCAGCAATCTAACCTTTATTTCCGTGACCTGGTACAAGGGACCACCATTA
This sequence comes from Ariolimax columbianus, assembly GCA_036924085.1. Lineage (NCBI taxonomy): Eukaryota > Metazoa > Mollusca > Gastropoda > Stylommatophora > Arionidae > Ariolimax > Ariolimax columbianus. The sequence goes on from JAVGWX010000019.1 coordinate 17,795,018, forward strand.
TCAGATGGATTACACAGGCCAGAGCTGAAACAATAAAACTTAATCCCTTATACATTTAACACACGTGGAAGTCAGGCTGGGGAATCGTTATCAGGATGGCGTATTTCATTACTTTTGCTGTTTGTTTGTGGGTGCTCCCTTGCTAAATATTTTGCTTACAGTCCTGCAGATTGCATTTTGCAATTAATATGCATTAAAAAGACAGATTAGACAAAACCTATGTCGGGAAGTAGACTATGGAGTGCCGCAAAGTTCACAAAGATAATTAAGAAAATAAATGATGATATGAAATGTAGAATTATGTATATAAGCTTTTTTGAGCCATTTCAGCTAAGAACTGATGTTTGGTAGGAATGCATCTTTTTACCATTTATATTTTTGAAGGCTTTGGACTGGGGAAGTAAGATGGCCGCGCCTTAACTGCTCCGCTTTCGAATCGCTCAGGTGTTTGTGTCGTTTTCCGATGTTTGGTGGTTCCAGTTCGGATTATATTTTACAACACCTTCATCAGATGGTAGCAGGGACTGTATTCTGTGGAATTAATGTGCTTTCGATCAGTTATTCTGTTTTTTATGCTACATTTCATGCCTAGCTTAAGCCGCGGGAAACCAGTCCATGATGGAGTTGAATGTTCCGCTTAACTGCACACCACAATTCAGTCCAGGTTATCACTACTCAGGACCTTTTGGCTCGGACTGAGCTGACTTCCTCCTGCCCTCTCCTCCCTCACCGGAGGTTATGCGATACCTCTCTCACCCGTATATTCTCAGTACAGCAAGGGTCATTCTGACCCTAAGGTGGACCCAAGCAGAAGCCTCGGTGGCGGTACACGGAAAGACAGGGAGTTTGACACAGACAGACACGGAAAGCCTAACACAAACATTGGTTTAACACACTCCTCGCGGCCCTCATCCTACGGCAGCGGAGTACTCGGCTCCACCTGGTGAGTCTGTAGGGACTTCGGTCGACACGCTATGCATGAACACAGCCTCAGCAGTTGGACATGGTAGTCGCCGATCGACGCCACGGATCTTTAACGCCTACCTGAACATGATTATTATTATTATGAACTGGATAACGAAGACAACAAAATCAACCTAAAAATGGCATTCAATGGAATTAGGTTTCTTCTTTTTCTACTTCTAATGCTGTCAGACGTCAACTTGAATTTGATTGAAGAAAGCAGCTTTCATCCTGAGGCTGTCGACACGGCCATAGAGCTTGTCTAGTGTTGGCATTGGTGATGGCCACATGTGCTTTCTCTGGTTCTCGTATGTCGGGAAACTTTGCAGCAGGATGTTCAGCGGTCAATTTCCCTGTACCGCATGTGCATTCGTCAGTGCCACCTATCTACAGTTTATTGAATAGGTGGTACCTCAGTCTATTGTGGCCTGTGCGGAGTCTGAAGATCACGACCTGCTCTCTTCTGTTCAACTGGTAGTAGGCATCAATGGAATTATGTTTAATAGTTTCCCATCGCAAGCGAAGGTGCAGACAGAATCATACTTGTTACTGCAAAATGTGTTTTTTAGTGGCTGTAAAGACTGATCCTGGAACGGTATACCCTGCCATATTCAGGGCACACAAGTGGGGAGCAGGCTGTGGAGTCGCCGTGTGTTTTGTGTGTTTCTAGCAGCACGCTTTTGCTGAGCCCTTGCGAAGGAATTTTTCATTGGGATCTGAACACCGTCGATGATGCTAGCTCACCAGGTGGTATGGTTGTGTGCAAACAATTCACATGATGGAACACCAATGTTGAACCTTTTCAGAGACACTTTCAATGTGTCTGTAGCGTTTCTTCTGCCCTCCTGGTGAGCGTCTGTCTGTTGTTAGCTTCACCGTACAACAGCTGCTTGGGGATGCGCTCATCTGATATGCAAACAACATGCCCCGCCCATCTTATCAGACTTTATGCAGAAATGTATGGATGCTCAACATGTTATTTTTACAAATAATTTCAGAGTTACGCCTCTTTGTTCTACCTGCTGAGCATGAAACGCCTACACTGACAGCTCAAATGAAAACGATTTACCTGTCTGGCATGTCTGCTATACACTGTCCATGTCTCACAGGCATGTAGCCGCCAAGTGGACAGCACCACGGGCACAATATATGTTTGCCTTGTGGTTGTACTGACGCCATATCGGTTCCAGACGTTTGCTTAGAACCTCCCAATCGCAGAGCCCGCCTTAGCCATCTTGATGTTGACCTATTTCAATATTCTCCGCTCTAGTGAAGGTACTATCTAGGTAGGGGACGCTACACACTGTCTGTGGACGGTGGTTCTGTACAGTAATGTTTGGCTTGATGTATGGCTCCCTATGTGAAGGCTTGAAGAGTACCTCCGTTTTCCTAGTGTTGATCGAGAGACCAACGTTTTTACACGCTGCTGAAAACTACGCCATAGTGGACTGTATATCATTTTTGAGCAAGTGCTGAGGGGCAATCGTCCTTGAACATCAGATCCAAGATAGTGGCCTCACTGACCGTGGTGTAGAATTTCAGGTGCCTCGCGATGGACAGTTGGCTCAGCATTCTGTACCTGTTATGCATGGCAGTTGCAGCGTCATGTACAGCATCAGTGAGCATTGCTGCAACGATCGTGATAAAGCGTGTCGGTGCCAGCCCACAAACCTGTTTGATACAGGAGGTTACTGGGAAGACTACAGCCCAATTCTCTTTCGTGCAGTACACGAGCCATCATGCCATTGCCTGACAACCGTATTGAATCTAACGAGGCAACCAAACTGCCATGATTTGCCGGAGTCCTTCTCTGTTGACGGTGTCAAAGACTTTGGTCAGATCGGCAAAAAACTGTATACATATCATATTTCTGTTCTTAAAATTTCTCTTGCAGTCGACGTGTTGCATATATTATGTCAACTGTCCTAATACCCGCACGAAAACCACACTGACTCTCAGGGAATAGGGACTAGGCTTGACCGAGGACTTGTCTCTTCTGTCATATAACTAACTAGGCTTGGTTGAGGACTTTTCTGTCCCATAACTAGACCTTGCTGAGGACTTGATTTTTCTGCCCCATGCCATTTATCATTGCAACATGTAAAGCGTTGTAATTGATAAGAGGTCACAGAAATTGGCAATGAGAACAAACAGAGGAAAAAATAGATTATGAGAATCAATGAAATTAACGAAGAGTCATAGGCAGCGGCCGCTGACAGAGAAGGATGGTGTGGTGTTGTGAGGATGTCTTTATGTGTGCCCCAACGACATCATCGGTTACGGGATGACCTGACCTGACCTCAGCGGAAATCAGATTATGTTGGGAGACAACACTCCAGAAATGAGTAGTAATATAGAAGACGTAGGAGCCGCATAGCGCAGTGGTTAGCGCACTGGCTTCGCATCTGAGTGGTCCTGGGTTCATTCCCCAATTGAGGTGGTAATGCTTTTTCAGACCGCAAGGGCTCCCTGGTCGACCCAGCCTTAATTGGGTACCGGTTCAGTCCGGGAAGTAAAAGCGGCTAGGTAGAGGAGATGGCTACCGCCCTCATATAGCTGAGCCTTTGAAATGTGAGATCGCCAACACCTCACACCCATACGCAGCAATGCTATGGGTTACGTTACTTTACTTTTACTATAGGATGTATTGATACTTAGTTCATAGTTCTTAAGAAGTAAGTATCAATCCTGTACTTCTACAGGGGTAGATACCCATGTGCAGGTCCCAGCTCTGGTATGAGCTGGATGTAGCCGGGTTTCCTGCTTAGCGGGCTAGGCTCGAGCAGCTTAATACTCCGTTGCATTGGGACAAGCGCTTGCAGAGGGCGGTTACCCTATGTGCTAGCCCATCTTAATAGACTCAAACACTAGAGCAAAGTAGACCCTCCGCCTGTTAGGTGCTATATATGTTGATGACCGGTGTAATGTCACGTCACACAGATAGTCACCTCTTACGACATGCTCTCTGTGTGGTAGTGGTGATATCCTTGTCCTTGTCGTACACAAAGACCCCGGCAGACCACTCGGACACGTATTAATACATATCGCTGCCGAAGACGGATGTGTCGGACCGAAAGGTGCAAATATCGCAGTCAAACTGTAAACTTGCGACACAACGCAATCCGTTCTCCTGATTACATTCTGCTAATTGCAAGGCCCTGTTCAGGACTTGGTAATGGGAGATTGAGAACGAACGCAGAAGAAGAAGAAGAAGACGAAGAAGAAGAAGAAGAAGAAGAAGAAGAAGAAGAAGAAGAAGGAAGAAGATACATATATCAAAATGATAATATAAAAACTGAGAAGAGCTTTCGTTGCATCGTGGAATTAATAGAAATGTAACAAATGTAAGCCAGTTACTAAAATACAAATCTTCAACTCCATTGTAACTCTGGGTCTCCATATTTTATGGTCAAGTCAGGTCATCCCGTAACCGATCAGTTCCTTGTGGCTTCTTTTAAGAACCTCCCTTCCCCCCCCCCCCCCCCCCCCACGCCTCCTCACAAACCCACGTCACCCCTCTCTGTCAGCGACTGGTCCTCTGTTCGAAGATTTATCCAATATTTTATGTTGCCCTCTACCCTCTTTTTGAGACTACCTGTCCGTCGTCGTCCACCTTACACCTTTTCGTTGCAGGATTGTTTTACCAAAACCGTTTGATCTCCATAAGTTGTCGCGCCAAGTGAGTTTCCGTCGCTTGATCATTATCAAGAGGTCTTCAAAAGGCATTATTGCTGTTGTAAGTATATCTCGTATTCCCTCCTTTGTAACTCAGCACTATTTCTGTTGTAAGTATATCTCGTATTCCCTCCTTTGTAACTCAGCACTATTTCTATTGTAAGTATATCTCGTATTCCCTCCTTGGTAACTCAGCCCAATTGCTGTTGTAAGTATATCTCGTATTCCCTCATTTGTAACTCAGCACTATTTCTGTTGTAAGTATATCTCGTATTCCCTCCTTTGTAACTCAGCACTATTTCTATTGTAAGTATATCTCGTATTCCCTCCTTGGTAACTCAGCCCAATTGCTGTTGTAAGTATATCTCGTATTCCCTCCTTTGTAACTCGGCCCTATTGATGTTGTAAGTATATCTTGTAATCCCTCCTTTGTAACTCGGCCCTAATGATTTTGTAACTATATCTCGTATTCCCTCCTTTGTAACTCAGCCATATTGCTGTGTAAGTATATCTCGTATTCCCTCCTTTGTAACTCAGCCCTATTGCTTTTGTAAGTATATCTCGTATTCCCTCATTTGTAACTAGGCCCTATTGCTGTTGTAAGTATATCTCGTATTCCCTCCTTTGTAACTCGGCCCTATTGATGTTGTAAGTATATCTTGCATTCACTCCTTTGTAACTCGGCCCTATTGATTTTGTAAATATATCTCGTATTCCCTCCTTTGTAACTCAGCCATATTGCTGTGTAAGTATATCTCGTATTCCCTCCTTTGTAACTCAGCCCTATTGCTTTTGTAAGTATATCTCGTATTCCCTCATTTGTAACTAGGCCCTATTGCTGTTGTAAGTATATCTCGTATTCCCTCCTTTGTAACTCGGTCTTTGCACGTGACGTCTATAAGTATTCGGAAACATCTCATCTCCAAGGCCTGTATCTTCCGCTGCAGGTCAGATGTAATTGCCCATATCTCTCAAACATAGACGAATATTGTCAGTTCCGATGTACTCATTAATTTGATCTTCCTGCAAATGGCTAACCTTTTGTCATTACAGATTCTGTTATTATTTGCAAGCTCCGATATACCCGTGCTGTTCTAGCCAACACATTACATTTTGATCCTTCATCACTGGCAATTGAACCCAGATATTTTCATGGACGAAAATCATAATTCACAGTTTTTGGTCATGCTCAGCCTGTGATGGATTCATCGTGTACAATTATCACGTCGACCCTACCGCAGACGTCATCCCATATGAGTAGCAGACAGACCTTTGACGTAAGTAGCAATTCTGACATTGTCCAAAGAATCGGTTTGATAGCCCAGTATAAACTCCCTGCACAGAGTCTGGTCCCTGTAGAGAAAACAAAACTGCGCCTTCACAAATCCTGTATCATTCCAATCCTTCTGTGTGGCTCCAAAACTTGGACAATCTTGCAAAGAGATCATTAGTGTTTTGTATATGTGCAGTCAGACACGTATCATTGGGATTCACTGGAAGGACTTGATATCAACACTGTGGTCGTCCGACACCTATTCTTCTTCTTCTTCTTCCTCGTTCATCTCCAGACCTGAACTTCAATGACTCTAACAAAGGCAGCAGCTGACTCAAAGCTTTGTACGCTTCCGTACAGCTTCTCGTGGAAGGACACTGGCTGTTGCCAAATGCTACTTCTTTTGTCGGTATACAGTGAACAGGACTACAAAATATGTTCTGCTTTCATTCGGGCTGTACCGCAGGCACAAAGGTCTGTAGTGCCAATCTTGAACTTGTTGTACAGATGACATCTAAGTCTGTTGGGACCTGTGCGTAGCCGGAGAATTATCACCTGGTCTCGCCTGCAGAGTTGATGGTAGGCATCGTGTTCTATGTGGCCCATTCGAAGGTAATGTTCTATGATGGACCAAGGACGCCTCTCTATCTTACGTCTTGTGGCCCGTCTCTCCCAAGATGTCCCGACCAGGTCCTACACTTGTCTATCGAAATTGAGGAAATCAAAAGACCTTGTCCCACATAAAGGCGCGCCAGGATGGCAGTGCAACACGTGGCTGCGACAAATCGCCCTCACCTCTTCAGAGCTATACACCTCACTGATCTCGGTTGTCAATCGTGGTCACAGACGGTTCACTCAACGGACCGGGTCGCCTAAGCGGATTACTTTTATTAATGTAAAGTCGGGTTTATTGTATGGCTCTGCAACATGGAGATCAACATAAACAACAACGATAAAGCTACATACTTTATTTAATGAATGCATGCCCGTGCGAAATATAAAGAAGGAAATTGTAAGATAATATCATTGATACGTAACTGTTGTAGAGAACAAAACAGATATCAGTGGAACATGATGTGAAGAGACTTTTTGATTTTTATTTTGCGTTCGTCTTATTTCTTTAATCCCCAAGGTGGTGTACGTTGCACTGGTTTTTATTTTGAGCCTGTCGGCCCAGTGCATCCGACTGCAGCATGCATTTTATGTAAGGGTTTTGGCTTGGCGTTGGCATTGTTCGTTCTCAATCTCTCGCTACCAGACTCTGAAAGGGCTTAAGTAGCAGAATGTAGTCTAGAGAATGAAATGCGTTGTGTCGTAGTTTACAGCTTGACTGCGATATTTTCACCTTTCGGTCCAAGACATCCGACTCCAGCAATCATTTTTGAGTACCGGGTTAGCATTCCCTCTTCGATCCCTTCTCCTTAGCCAGTCTGCTCTGCTGCAGCCTGTTATCCAGGATCCCCGCGTGGAGGTGTAGAAGGGTCTTGGCAGCTCTGGTTCACTGGTCCTGATGCTAGCAGTCAGCTATAAGCGTTTGACCACTGCAGCTCATGCGCTGCTCAGCATCTTGATCCCATGTAAGGGTATGCTTCCTCCTGCATTTTCTAAGGGTTTGCTTCCCCGAGGTAACGACCGGTGCTGTGATGGGGATCGAACCCAACACCTTCTGGTTGTGAGCCGTGTCACTTAATCACTAACCCACGCAGTCCCCTATGTGAAGAGATGGCGTTGAATGTGCCACTAAGTATCCTTAAAAAACAGTGAGAGATCCTTTAGTTAAGATAAATAAAGGCAGACCAAATCATAGATAGAGGAGGTCTCTGTGGCGAAGTGGAATTTGAGCTGTGATGGTCGGTCCATGATGTCAATTTTTTCCTGAGAATCCCTGGGTTCATCACTGGTGCTACGGAGTTCGTGCTTTGTGCGATGCTCTCGACAGATGGGGTACCCATCTTCCGAGAGAGACAGAGCTAAATGGGGAAAACCCGAGGCGATGAAGTCAAGCCCTCACTTAAAGTTAAAGTTAAAGGAAACTGGCAAGATGTTGTCAGAGGTGAAATAGATGTGAGGACACGAGAACAGCTTGTATTTGCTGAAGTCCTGTTTCCTATAAGCAGCTGAAATGCATTGATTGATTGATTGATCTATTTTTTTATTGATTTATTGATTGACATTGGTTGCATTTTTGTTTGACTGATAAATATGATTATTGATTGATTTTGTTGATTGGTTGATTGATTGATTAACTGGAAAAGACTAGTTTATTATGAAGGTGTAAGGCAATGATGACCCGAATCCTGACCACAAAGCGTAACCCTATTGTTGGCATAGGCCAGAAAGGGACGGTTAAGAATTTTAATGCACAAGGAATAGGTCGCATGCTCGTATAGTTTCCCGCATCGAGCAGGCTAGATTATTTATTTAATTCTCTATAGAGAAAATACCTGTGCCTTACATGGGTTTGTTATAACAAAAGGCTGGACTTGATAGTGAATTGAAGAACAGGACAGGGCCTGTACACCTTTGGAAAAAAAAAAATAGACAATATGATAATAACACACACTCATTTTTGTTGTCTTTTTTCTCTTTTTGTGTCTTCTTGTGGGAGTGCTTTAATCTTTCTCTTGATTTTCCACAGGACTAATATACAATTTCAACTACCACTATCCGTTTACATAGCATTTTTCTTAAACAGTCTATGGAACTTCAGTTGCCTCGACGTTCTGTGTAAGTTATTCAACAATATAATTATCACCATATGCATTGTGCGTCGGTCACAGCACTACATGATTATCACCATCCATTCTTATTAGAACATACAGTACAATTTTCATAACGATTACAGCAAATCCATAAAAATGTGTATGGCACTCAGTAATAGAGTGGGTACGAGCGGACGAATGCATCGAATAATTTAGAAATCATCTGGACGTTGGTGCGAATTAGGCTCGCAGTAAAATGTGTCCTTCAAAGTTGTATAATAGATGGTTGCAGAAAAATAACACTGTCATTCGCTACTGGTAAGTACACAAGCAATTTCAGAGCGGAGGCAGAGGCACTGAGGGCGGCAGTGGAAGAAATGGTGACACACAATGAAAATGAAAGCCATATAGTCCTGCTTAAAAATGCTCTCGCCGTAGTCACAGCGCTAAAAATTCAGAAAAACACTGAGCTTAATGACTTAAGAGCAGCACTCTGCAAACTGTGCCAGCAGTCGGCACCAAAAAGGGTAGTGGTACAGTGGGTTCCGTCACACTGCAACATCCAAGGCAACGAGGAGGCAGACAGACTGGCAAAAGAAGGTGCAAGACTACCACAAACAGATACCAGTATGACGTACGAAGAGTCAAAACGGCTTATCAAAGCCAGATACATGACCAAATGGGAAACCGAACATACTGGTTACACCAACAACGATGCCTATTACCAGTTGAACAGAAGAGAGCAGGTCGTTGTCTTCAGACTTCGCACTGGCCACAACAGACTGAGGTACCACCTATTCAACAAATTGAAGATAGGTGGTACCGACGAATGCCCGTGCGGTACTGGTAAAATGACCACTGAACATCTGCTGCAGAACTGCCCGACATACGAGGATCAGAGAGAGCAGATGTGGTCATTGCCAGTGGAACTGCAAGACAAGCTCTATGGTAGTGGCGAGAGTCTCAGGATGACCGCCGCTTTTTTCGAGAAAATAATGGTTACTGTCTGACTGTGTACGCAGAAGAAGAAGAAGACTTCGCACTGGCCACAATAGACTGAGGTACCACCTATTCAACAAATTGAAGATAGGTGGTACCGACGAATGCCCGTGCGGTACTGGTAAAATGACCGCTGAACATCTGCTGCAGAACTGCCCGACATACGAGGATCAGAGAGAGCAGCTGTGGCCATCACCAGTGGAACTGCAAGACAAGCTCTATGGCAGTGGCGACAGCCTCAGGATGACCGCCACTTTTTTCGAAAAAATAATGGTTACTGTCTGACTGCGTACGAAGAAGAAGAAGAAGAAGTATAATAGATGGTTGCAAGCTGTTTTCTATTGTTTTGGTTCTTTTTTTTTTTTTTTTTGCTTCATTCTGACAGCCATTATTGAAGACGTACCCGACGCAAATTATTTAATAAGCAATCTTTTGTCTGGCAATTTTAATGTCGGTGAATTGTGAACATAAAGTAATGTAGAGTTATCTGTGCAACTATTACTTGAGTGCGTACTCGTACATTTGATAAGAATCTATCAAATATCGCAGCCTCGCTGTACGATACGTCACAAGGTCACGTAGGCCAGAAATAGAAGAATATTGGTTAGGAATTTCATAATTTTTTGGAAGCTTTGCCCGAACAATGGCTAACATCCTGTTTTATTTTTGTGTGATTGATAAATGCCAATGATTTATTTACGTGCACGGGGTGTATACAGGACCTCCGATATTATCGCCAGCCTCAGAATCAACTAGGCGCTACATCTCACCTCCCATGAGACAAGGTATCGCTTAAAACTTGCAGGTTGTGAACTCCCACCCTTTTCGTGTTTTCATTCGTTTCTTGAGATAGAAACCTCTCGGTTCTAGCGGTCTCTTTAATTAGAACTACTTGTATTTATCTATTCATCAATATAGCTCTCCGTCTCCTCTCTGACATTGTCTCCGGCCCATGTCTGATAGAAGCTTACCGATACCGTATTTGGGCATCTGGTCTGCTATTTCCTCCTGTTCACACAAACCACCCCTCTCACCCATATCTAATAACTACCCTTATGAAGTCTAGCTGTTTTAGTATCCTGTATTCAAATCTTCTTCCTCTTCATCGATCGTCTTCAGACTTCGACTTCAACGGCTCTAACAAAGGCAGCAGTCAGCTCGAGGCGCTGTGAGTCAGTGAACATTTTTTCACGGAAGGACACTATTTGTTGCCTTTCACTAGTGCTTTGAGTGCAGGACTACAACAGGTGTTCCGCTACCACAGAAGCTGGCCCACATATACAAAGGCCCGTAGAGTTAATCTTTAATTTATTATAAAGATGACGCTTCAGTCGGTTGTGTCATGTGCGCAGACGGAAGTTGATCACCTGATCTCTTCTGGGGAGTTAACGTGATTTATGACCAGAGTGGGCTCTTTTCAGTTTTGATCAAGCATGACCTTGCCAAGTGCTTTAGCTCATTTTTGTGCTGGTTCTTGAGGGCTGTTAACACGTATATATATGTGATGATGTTCATAGATCACGTGTGATGAAGACCACTCTCTTTGTTCAGTCGTGTGGACAGTCTTTTGTCTTGCTGTGTCCGTTGACATGGGTGACTTGCGTGATATTTGGATTAAGGTGAGGGAAAAAAATGCGCCTTTTGTCCTCTCTGATCCTGAGCTACCCATGGTCAGTGGCAAGATTTTATTAAGACGACTGAAAATAGCATGGGATGCAGAATTTTCCTCAGGGTTTACTCCCGAAGCCTTTTCCGGAAACAGATATCCCACAAGACAGCGGAGGGGGGATGCCATCTAACGTTGTGTGTCGTGCCTTTCATATAACGGCAAGAGGTCGTAGGGACAATACTCAACTTGTCAGTGAGTTGGGCATCTCTCTCTGGCTGTGTTCCAGCCCATTATAGTAGTGTCTAGATTAACACACCAAAACCGACACCGTTTGTAGCTAGGGTGAAGGGCGCCAATCTAATGAAGTTCAGCTGTGTGAAGTAGTCCGTGAAATACGACACAGGTTTGAGCGTAGTGCTATTCCTATAGCCGATTTTCTTTCCAGGGTAATCGGACGAAAGATATCACACAAAAAACGAACGAATTAACCAGTCCAAATGGAAAACAACAACACTATTCCGTGAACACAAGTATAAATCGTCGAGTAGTGTCAATTCCAGCCAAATCCATGATCTGGTGCATCCATAATGAACTAAGACAGCAGAGCAATGTAGACTCGCAGCCAGCTACAGCGCCATCTTAGCTGCATCTAGGTATATACATGTAAGAGCAGAGTAGCCGGGCCAGAACCGAAATTAAACGATACCCACACAGCCTAGTAAGACCACTGAGCCTTTACCTAAATTCGCCTCTCGCGGCATCTACAATTTGTGTATTTCTATTTTCCTAAACCTAACATTTTTTCAAATGAATGAACAGCGAGAGTGGTCGTCCTCACCCGTGATGGACGAATAACAACGTATTCGTATGCATCGATTTCTACGGTTATCGTTGTCACGATACGCACGGAACGACCTAGCTATAAAAGCGTGGACTATCTCCATTATTGTTACTCCATTATCCTTGTTTGCTTTTTACCTTGCTAATAAATCCCTGTAAATGACATTAGCACGATCCCTTCTGGCATGTTTCTTTCTCTTTTTCGTATAAAGCCATTTGCGGATAAAGACAAACTACGAAACCAAACAGAACAAAATCAGGCTTATGTCTGTTTTGACATTTTTTCATGTTTCAACTTTCGTGTAGGCTGTTCTGTTGCTTTCTGTGGACAATTTTGGGTCATCCTCTGCTGCAACGCGTTATAGGGAGCCTCTTCTTTTGATCCCATTTGAAGAAAAAAAACGTTCTTGAATAATTTAAATAGGATTCATTTCCATGACGTCAGAAGGAACGGGTCCCTATAACTCTTAGCAGAAAAACAAGACCGACAATAGTCAGCAAATAAGTAAAGGCCACAGTATTCTATTCACTTTTATTAGTGTATCATATCTATCTATCTATCTATCTATCTATCTATCTATCTATCTATCTATCTATCTATCTATCTATCTATCTATCTATCTATCTATCTATATATCTATCTATCTATCTAACTATCTATCTATCTATCTATATATCTATCTATCTATCTATCTATCTATCTTTCTATCTGTCTACCTGTCTACCTGTCTGTCTGTCTGTATATCTATCTATCTACCTGTCTGTCTATCTGTCTGTCTACTTGTCTATCTGTCTGTTTGTCTGTCTGTCTATCTATCTATCGATTTATCTATCTATCCATCCATCCATCCATCCATCCATCCATCCATCCATATATCTATCTATCTATATCTATCTATCTATCTATCTATCTATCTATCTTTCTATCTATCTATCTATCTATCTATCTATCTATCTATCTATCTATCTATCTATCTATCTAACTGTTTGGCTGTCTGTATACCTATCTATCTTTATATATATAATTGTCTGTTTGTCTGTCGGTCTGTCTGTCATTCTGGCTTACGCCTAGTCGCTTCATCAAATGTAATCTTTCGCCATCTCCCCCTTTCTTTCTTCATCTCGCCCTCAATATTACTCTCTCTCTCTATTTCCCCCTCTCCCATCCATTTTTCCCTTTCTCTCCCGCTCCATGTCTTCACCCCTTCCATCGCTTCGTTTTTCCTTCCCCCTCTCTCTTTCTCTGCCCACCATCTCCTCTGCAATATCTCCAACTTTTACTCCCACTCCTACTCTTCTCTCCATCTTTCCCCCTTCATCACCCCTTTCTCTCCGCCTTCCGTATCTCCCTTCCATCTCTCCGCTCCATCACTCCCGCTTTCATCTCCCCGATATCTACCTTCCATCTCTCCTCTCCGATTCTCTCTCCCCGCCCCCTTTATCTCGTCCATATCTCCTTTCCATCTCCCCTCTCCATCTCTCCCTCCCATCTCCCCACTCCATCTCCTTCACCCTTCTATCTCCACCTTCAAAGACTAACACACGTATCTACCTGTTGTTTCCCAATGCCAGTTCAGGGGCCTTTTCCCGCTATTTATAATCGCAGCACGTGACAGGGAGGCCACATTTGTTAGTGACACTTGTGCAGGGCTAGGTGGTGGGGTAACGTCGTCTCAATTTGTGAAACATAGATAAAAGTGTCCTATTCTTATCTCTAGATTAGATGCCAGGATTACCCGGTTGTCAATCTATTACTGGCACGAAAATCTTTAATGTTATCTAGTCAAAGTAAATGTCTAATATTTAACACACACAAAAAGAAATTCCAGTTTTTAAACATGTTTGATCCGTTTAATTTTTTTTTTAAATAATTTGTTCCGACGAGTACCTAATGTGTCCTTCTTGTGCAAGTTTTTAGTTAATGAAATGGTGTAGAGAAAGATGCGAAATCTCTCTCTCTCTCTCTCTCTGTCTCCTCCCCCCCCCCCTCTCTCTCTGTCTCCCCTCACTCTCTGTTTGTCTCTCTGTCCCTCTGTCTCTCTCGCTGCCTCTCCTCCTCTTTCTGTCTTTCTGTCTCTATCGCCTCTCCCTACCTCTTTCTTCTCCTCTCTCGGTCTCTCTATGTCTCTCTGTCTATATGTCTCTCTGTCTATATGTCTCTCTGTCTCTTTCTGTTTCTCCCTGTCTCGCTCTCTCTTTGTTTCTCTCTCCGCGGTGTCTCTCGCTGTCTCCCTGTCTCTTTGTCTCTGTCTCCCTTTGTCTCTCTCTCCTATCTATGTATCTTTGTCTCTCTGGCTCTCTCTCCTCTCTCTCTCTGTCTCTCACCTCTCTCTCCTCTTGCTATCTGTCTCTCTCTGTCTCTCTCTCCTTTCTCTCTGTCTCTGTCACCTCTCTCTTACTGTATGTCTCTCTACTCTCTATCTTTGCTCTCTCTCTGTCTCTCTTCTCTCTTTTTCTGTTTCTCTACTCTCTCTGGTCTCTCTATATCTCCTCTCTCTGTCTGTCTCTCTCTCTTTTTTTCTTACTCTTCTCTCATACTCCTCATTCTTTCTCTTTATCACTCACTCTAAATGTCTCTTTCCTCATCTCTTTTCGCCATCTCTCTTTCAGTCTGTCTCAAACTATCACGAATTGTCTTTTTAATTCATTTCTTTTTCTCACTCTTTCACATAATGTGTCTTTCTTTCTTTCTCTCACTGGCCACCTCTAAACATCATCTCTTTCTTTCTCTCACTAGCCACCTCTAAACATCATCTCTTACTTTCTCTCACTGGCCACCTCCAAACATCATCTCTTACTTTCTCTCACTGGCCACCTCTAAACATCATCTCTTACTTTCTCTCACGGACCACCTCTAAACATCATCTCTTACTTTCTCTCACAGACCACCTCTAAACATAGTCTATTTCTTTCTCTCACTGGCCACCTCTAAACATCATCTCTTACTTTCTCTCACTGGCCACCTCTAAACATCATCTCTTACTTTCTCTCACTGGCCACCTCTAAACATCATCTCTTACTTTCTCTCACGGACCACCTCTAAACATAGTCTTTTTCTTTCTCTCACTGGCCACCTCTAAACATCATCTCTTACTTTCTCTCACTGGCCACCTCTAAACATCATCTCTTACTTTCTCTCACTGGCCACCTCTAAACATCATCTCTTACTTTCTCTCACTGGCCACCTCTAAACATCATCTCTTACTTTCTCTCACTGGCCACCTCTAAACATCATCTCTTACTTTCTCTCACTGGCCACCTCTAAACATCATCTCTTACTTTCTCTCACTGGCCACCTCTAAACATCATCTCTTACTTTCTCTCAAGGGCCACCTCTAAACATCATCTCTTACTTTCTCTCAAGGGCCACCTCTAAACATCATCTCTTACTTTCTCTCACGGTCCATCTCTAAACATCATCTCTTACTTTCTCTCACGGTCCATCTCTAAACATAATCTCTTACTTTCTCTCACGGGCCACCTCTAAACATCATCTCTTACTTTCTCTCACGGTCCATCTCTAAACATAATCTCTTACTTTCTCTCACGGGCCACCTCTAAACATCATCTCTTACTTTCTCTCACTGGCCACCTCTAAACATCATCTCTTACTTTCTCTCAAACATTGTTTCTTTAATTTTTTCTCTCGTACACAATGTCTCTTTCTTTATCTCTCACTCACACATTGTATCTATATCTCTCTCACTCTCTCTCCCTCTCTCTCCCTCTCTCTCCCTCTCTCTCACTCTCTCTCCCTCTCTCTCACTCTCTCTCACTCTCTCTCACTCTCTCTCCCTCTCTCTCACTCTCTCTCCCTCTCTCTCCCTCTCTCTCCCTCTCTCTCCCTCTCTCTCACTCTCTCTCCCTCTCTCTCACTCTCTCTCACTCTCTCTCACTCTCTCTCCCTCTCTCTCACTCTCTCTCCCTCTCTCTCCCTCTCTCTCCCTCTCTCTCACTCTCTCTCCCTCTCTCTCACTCTCTCTCACTCTCTCTCCCATCTATCGGGTAATGTAACTGCCCCTCTCTTTCTCACTCTTATCTTGTTTTTCCCCGTTCTCTTTCATTCATACACGCTCTTTCTCTCTCTCTCTCTCTCTCTCTCTCTTTCAAACTTTTTATTGTTCTCTCACTTTTTCTATCTCGCTTTCGTGATTTCTCTCCCGCGCTCTCTCAATCTCTCTTTCTTTCTCTTGCTTTCTCTTTCTCACACACATACTTTCTGGTTCACATTCTCTAACACTTTCTCTTTCACACTCTCGTTTGGTTTATCTGATTCTCTCACACACTCTGTCGCTCACTCTCTCGCTCTCGCACCGACTATCTTGTTCACTCGCCGCTTTGCTTGTTATTTCACTCTATCGTTCCCTATCCCTCTTGCTCGATCACTCCATTTGAAAATATCATACTCTCTCTCTCTCTCTCTCTCTCTCTCTCTCTCTCTCTCTCATCTCTTGCTTGTTCACTGCAACCTTGTTCTCACACTCTATTGTTCACTTTCTCGTTCACTCTCTCGCTTTCCCTTTCACTGTCAGATTATCTCTCTCTCTCTCTCTCTCTCTCTCTCTCTTTCACTGTCAGATTATCTCTCACTTTCTCGATACCTCTTTAAATGTCGGATTATCTCTCTCTCTCGCTCTCTCTTTCACTTTCAGATTATCTCTCACTCTCTCGCTCTCTTTCACTTTCAGATTATCTCTCTCGCTCTCTTTCACTTTCAGATTATCTCTCACTCTCCCCCTCTCTTTCACTTTCAGATTATCTCTCACTCTCTCGCTCTCTTTCAGATTATCTCTCTCTCTCGCTCTCTCTTTCACATTCAGATTATCTCTCACTCTCTTGCTCTCTTTCACTTTCAGATTATCTCTCTCGCTCTCTTTCACTTTCAGATTATCTCTAACTCTCTCTTTCACTTTCAGATTATCTCTCACTCTCTCGTTCACTTTCAGATTATCTCTCACTCTCTCTTTCACTTTCAGATTATCTCTCACACTCTCGCTCTCTCTCTCTTTCACTTTCAGATTATCTCTCACACTCGCTCTCTCTCTTTCACATTCAGATTATCTCTCACTCTCTCTCTCTTTCACTTTCAGATTATCTCTCACACTCGCTCTCTCTCTTTCACATTCAGATTATCTCTCACTCTCTCGCTCTCTCTCTTTCACTTTCAGATTATCTCTCACTCTCTCGCTCTCTTTCACTTTCAGATTATCTCTCACACTCTCGCTCTCTCTCTTTCACTTTCAGATTATCTCTCACACTCGCTCTCTCTCTTTCACATTCAGATTATCTCTAACTCTCTCGCTCTCTCTCTTTCACTTTCAGATTATCTCTCACACTCACTCTCTCTCTTTCACATTCAGATTATCTCTCACTCTCTCGCTCTCTCTCTTTCACTTTCAGATTATCTCTCACTCTCTCGCTCTCTTTCACATTCAGATTATCTCTCACTCTCTCGCTCTCTCTCTCTTTCACTTTCAGATTATCTCTCACACTCGCTCTCTCTCTTTCACATTCAGATTATCTCTCACTCTCTCGCTCTCTCTCTTTCACTTTCAGATTATCTCTCACTCTCTCGCTCTCTTTCACTTTCAGATTATCTCTCACACTCTCGCTCTCTCTCTTTCACTTTCAGATTATCTCTCACACTCGCTCTCTCTCTTTCACATTCAGATTATCTCTCACTCTCTCGCTCTTTCTCTTTCACTTTCAGATTATCTCTCACACTCGCTCTCTCTCTTTCACATTCAGATTATCTCTCACTCTCTCGCTCTCTCTCTTTCACTTTCAGATTATCTCTCACTCTCTCGCTCTCTTTCACTTTCAGATTATCTCTCACTCTCTCTTTCACTTTCAGATTATCTCTCACATTCTCTCGCTCTCTTTCACTTTCAGATTATCTCTCACTCTCTCGTTCACTTTCAGATTATCTCTCACTCTCTCTTTCACTTTCAGATTATCTCTCACTCTCTCGTTCACTTTCAGATTATCTCTCACTCTCTCGTTCACTTTCAGATTATCTCTCACTCTCTCGTTCACTTTCAGATTATCTCTCACTCTCTCTTTCACTTTCAGATTATCTCTCACACTCGCTCTCTCTCTTTCACATTCAGATTATCTCTCACTCTCTCTTTCACTTTCAGATTATCTCTCACACTCGCTCTCTCTCTTTCACATTCAGATTATCTCTCACTCTCTCTTTCACTTTCAGATTATCTCTCACACTCGCTCTCTCTCGTTCACTTTCAGATTATCTCTCACTCTCTCGTTCACTTTCAGATTATCTCTCACTCTCTCTTTCACTTTCAGATTATCTCTCACACTCGCTCTCTCTCTTTCACTTTCAGATTATCTCTCACTCTCTCGTTCACTTTCAGATTATCTCTCACTCTCTCTTTCACTTTCAGATTATCTCTCACTCTCTCGTTCACTTTCAGATTATCTCTCACTCTCTCTTTCACTTTCAGATTATCTCTCACACTCGCTCTCTCTCTTTCACATTCAGATGATCTCTCACTCTCTCTTTCACTTTCAGATTATCTCTCACACTCGCTCTCTCTCTTTCACTTTCAGATTATCTCTCACTCTCTCGTTCACTTTCAGATTATCTCTCACTCTCTCTTTCACATTCAGATTATCTCTCACTCTCTCGCTCTATCTCTTTCACTTTCAGATTATCTCTCACACTCGCTCTCTCTCTTTCACATTGAGATTATCTCTCACTCTCTCGCTCTCTCTCTTTCACTTTCAGATTATCTCTCACTCTCTCGCTCTCTTTCACTTTCAGATTATCTCTCACTCTCTCTTTCACTTTCAGATTATCTCTCACACTCTCTCGCTCTCTTTCACTTTCAGATTATCTCTCACTCTCTCGTTCACTTTCAGATTATCTCTCACTCTCTCTTTCACTTTCAGATTATCTCTCACTCTCTCTTTCACTTTCAGATTATCTCTCACTCTCTCGTTCACTTTCAGATTATCTCTCACTCTCTCGTTCACTTTCAGATTATCTCTCACTCTCTCTTTCACTTTCAGATTATCTCTCACACTCGCTCTCTCTCTTTCACATTCAGATTATCTCTCACTCTCTCTTTCACTTTCAGATTATCTCTCACACTCGCTCTCTCTCTTTCACATTCAGATTATCTCTCACTCTCTCTTTCACTTTCAGATTATCTCTCACTCTCTCGTTCACTTTCAGATTATCTCTCACTCTCTCTTTCACTTTCAGATTATCTCTCACACTCGCTCTCTCTCTTTCACTTTCAGATTATCTCTCACTCTCTCTTTCACTTTCAGATTATCTCTCACACTCGCTCTCTCTCTTTCACTTTCAGATTATCTCTCACTCTCTCTTTCACTTTCAGATTATCTCTCACTCTCTCGCTCTCTCTCGTTCACTTTCAGATTATCTCTCACTCTCTCGCTCTCTTTTTCACTGTCAGATTATCTCTCTCTCTCTCTCTCCCTCTACAAAACACTTTTTTGCTCCCTCACTCCCTTCTCCCTCTCACACTCTATCACTCATTCTCTCCCCCCACATTCCTTCACTCGACCACTTCCTATACCCACTCTCACGATTCCTCTCTCACCTTTATTTGTGTGTGTGTACTGTTTCATCAAGAATTGACATCTTTGCATTCTGGGCAGACACATAGGTGTTCAGTCTCTATCGACAGATGGCAGAGACAGAGAATACTGACATGTGCAATAGCCCTTTTTGTTCATTCATCTGCTCCATCCTCTTAGGAGGCTCTCCATGCGCAACCAATGATTGAATGAAACACCTACGGAATATGTGTGTTTTCATTTTGTCAGTATCACCAGTGCCAACATTCAAGAGGTGGTAAATGATTTCCTTGAGAAAATCTGCCGGGGTCTTTGTGTATGACAAGGACAAGAATAGTACTGCCACGCAGAGAGCATGTCAAAAGAGGCGAATAACTGTGTGACATGGCATAACACCGGCTATGGTTAGGTGGTTTCTTTAGAGCAGCATAGATGCGCCTAACAGGCTACGGGTATACTTTGCTCTAGTGTTTGAGTCTATTAAGATGGATTAACACGTCGGTTAACTGCCCTCCGTAAGCGCATGCCCCAACGCTTCGGAGTATTAAGTTGCTCGAAAAAGATTTAAGAGCAGTTCTCTATCAACTATGCCAGCAGTCCGCACCAAAAAGGGTAGTGGTACAGTGGGTTCCATCCCACTGTAACATCCAAGGCAACGAGGAGGCAGACAGACTGGCAAAAGAAGGTGCAAGACTACCATAACCAGATACTAGTGTGACATACGAAGAGTCAAAACGGCTTATTAGAGCTAGATACATGACCATATGGGAAACAGAACATACCGGCTACACCAAAAACGATGGCTATTACCAGTTGAACAGAAGAGAGCAGGTCGTGGTCTTCAGACTTCGC
This sequence comes from Ariolimax columbianus, assembly GCA_036924085.1. NCBI lineage: Eukaryota > Metazoa > Mollusca > Gastropoda > Stylommatophora > Arionidae > Ariolimax > Ariolimax columbianus. Next base: position 17,815,497 of record JAVGWX010000019.1, read on the forward strand.
ACAGGCCACATTAGACTGAGGTACCACGTATTCAACAAATTGAAGATAGGTGGTACTGACGAATGCTCGTGTGGTACTGGTAAAATGACCGCCGAACATCTGCTGCAGAACTGCCCGACATACGAGGATCAGAGAAAGCAGATGTGGTCATCACCAGTGGCAACACTAGACAAGCTCTATGGCAGTGTCGACAGCCTCAGGATGACCACTGCTTTTTTCGAAAAAAATAAAGGTCGACGTCTGACAGCGTACGATGAAGAAAAGGAAGAAGAAGCTGCTCGAGCCTAGCGCGCTAGGCAGGAAACCCTTCTCCCAGCTACATCCAGCTCATGCCAGAGCTGGGACCTGTACATTAGCATCCACCCTTTTAGAAGTACAGGTCTATTTAGAACTAAGAATATCCTCCCTTCCATATCTGCTACTTTTGGTACCTGTAAGACGAGGATGTCAGCTTTTTCATCGTCATGAACGCAAACGTAGCCACACAAATATTCTAAGGGTAGAGGCCTCTGTTTCTGCTATCTGCCCATGCCAGATCCAGAATATACGAGAATGATTTTAAAATTTTACATCCAGCGCCATAACTATGACAACAAAGCCCAAGAGCCATGTGACACTTATGTGAAAATAATCCCTAACGAAGGGACTATAGGGGCACGAAGTGTAATGAGCATGGAACATGTGGCATGCGCACAGCAGACAGCAGCATTTCGGCCTTCGTTAAGATATATGTCTATCTATCTATCTATCTATCTATCTATCTATCTATCTATCTATCTATCTATCTATCTATCTATCTATCTATCTATCTATCTATCTATCTATCTATCTATCTATCTATCTATCTGTCTGTCTGTCTGTCTGTCTGTCTGTCTGTCTGTCTGTCTGTCTGTCTGTCTGTCTATCTATCTATCTATCAATCTATCTATCTATGTAGCTATGTATCTATGTATCTATGTATCTATCTATCTATGTATGTATCTATCTATCTATCTATCTATCTATCTATATCTATATCTATCTATCTATATATCTGTCTACCTTAATATCTATCTATCTATCTATATATCTATCTATCTATCTATCTATCTATCTATCTATCTATCTATCTATCTATCTATCTATCTATCTATCTATCTATCTATCTATCTATCTATCTATCTGTCTGTCTGTCTGTCTGTCTGTCTATCTGTCTGTCTGTCTTTCTATCTATCTATATATATATATATATATATATATATATATATAGTTATATATATATATATATATATATATATATATATATATATATATATATATCTATATATATATATCTACCTATCTATCTATCTATCCATCCATCTATCCATCATCTATCCATCCAAATCTATATATATATCTATCTGTCTATCTATCTAAAAATCTATCTATCTATCTATCTATCCATCTATCCATCATTTATCCACCCAAATCTGTCAAATCTATCAAATATATCAATATATCTATATATCTATCTATCAAATCTCTCTATCTATATATCTATCTATCTATATATCTATCTATCTATCTATCTATCTATCTATCTATCTATCTATCTATCTATCTATCTATCTATCTATCTATCTATCTATCTATATATATATATACATATATATATATATATCATTATATATATATATCTAACTATCTATCCATCCATCTATCCATCATCTATCCATCAAAATATATATATATATATCTCTTCTTCTTCTTTGCGTTCATGATCTTTTGGTCATGCTATATCTGCAGGCCAGTCGCCATGATGTAGTCTGTAGTCTTCACCAGGTCGGAGGGCTGCCCCACAGCTTTTGTCTCAGCTCTGCACCCTCTGGCCAGGTCTGGCATCTCATTTCACTATAGATTGGGCATTCCTGTAGAATATGCTCAGGGTTCTGACATCCTGTTCCACATGGGCACTCATCGGCGTGTGAGATCTTCAGTCGGTACAGATGTTCTAGTAGTCTGCAGTGTCCAGTTCTCAGGCGAAATAAGGTAGTTTGTTGATTTCTTTTGAGTTGGTGAATTGGGTCTGGTGTACTGCCTATGTTTCTGTCTTCTCTCCATTGGTGTATATACTGATTTCTGATGATGTTCTTGATTTCTCTGTATGGTACTCGATGATTAAATTGTGCCTTTTTGCTGCCCTCTTTTGCCAGAGCATCAGCTCTCTCGTTTCCCGTGATTCCGCAATGGGACGGTAGCCACTGGAGCGCTATTGTTGAGGATCTCTGGAGTTTTCCCAGTTCTGCTCTGATCTCTGATAAAAGTGGTTCGTTGTTTTGTTTTTTTTGTATTGTCTCTAATAGTTCTCTGCAGTCCATGAATACAGCTATTATTGTTGGAGGTTGCCTTTCTGTTTGAAGTATATTCAGTGCTCGCAGTAGGGCCATCGAATCTGCTAAGAGGTTTGTGGTCAACTTTCCTGTTGGGAGGGCCTCTTCTGTTATATTTCCTCTTTTGTGTCTTATGAATATGCCTCCTCCCCCATTTTCGGCCTGCCCCCTCTGCTGAACCATTTGTGTGCACCTGTGTCCATTCCTTGGTATTTTATTTCTCCTCAATCATTGTTTGTGCTCAAATTTACAGCTCGTGGACACTGTGTTGATCTTTTCTTCTTAATCCTGTGATCTCTGTTCTTATTTCGATGTTGTTTATGTCGCTGCTTGGCTTTTCATAGTTAATAAGCATTTCTATTTCTGTAGGTTGGTTAGGAATTAGTTCTCCATATTTTTGGTGTAGGTGGTTTGATATATGGATAAAGCTGGTTCTCTTGAGCCTATTTTTAACTGGGTGTTTTAGTTTGATATGTATGCGGGGATCAGGCATGCGTAACATCTTTTCACTATGTGTCAGCCTTCTTTTCTATCTATCTATCTATCTATCTATCTATCTATCTATCTATCTATCTATCTATCTATCTATCTATCTATCTATCTATCTATCTATCTATCTATCTATCTATCTATCTATCTATTTATATATCTATCTATCTATCTATCTATCTACCTATCTATCTATCTTTCTATCTATCTATCTATCTATCTATCTATCTATCTATCTATCTGTCTATTTCTCTCTCTCTCTCCCTCTCTTCATCTGTCCGTCCGTCCTTGTGTGTTTCTCTCCCTCTGACACCAAATCACACTCCTCTGATCGTCAACTAAAACAAAACAGTCATCAATAATTACTATCTGCTTCATCTGATAGATAAACAACAAAGGAACATGCCGGATATTTCCGTGACGAGGGCAGCACTTGACCACTCGCAACGTTTCGCCACATTAACAAAAAGCCAGAATCTTCTTCTTTGCATTTGGTTTCGTATACTCGTTTTATGCCAGCAGATGGGCTGCCTCCATGAAGTTACACGTCAGTCGCAGGTCCTCAATGGTTTCCCACAGTTTGTCTTGGTGTTTCTCTCCTCGGGTGAGGTCTTCTCACGGGAGTCTTGGTGCGGTGGACATGTTTGCAGGATGTGTTCTGGAGTCTGGGGTCCTATCTGACATGTACATTGTGCAGTCTGTGCTGCTTTCATTTTAAGCATGTGTGCATTTAGTTTGCAATGTCCTGTTCTGGGGCGAAAAATTGTGGTATACTGTTTCCTATTCAGTCTATTGATTTGGTCATGTGGGTATTTGCTGTTTGTTCTCTCTATTCACTGTTGTTTATATTTTTTTTTATGTGTGCCTTGACTTCTGGAAGTGACACTGGGTAGGTGAATTGTTCTCTTTGTCTTCCCTCTCTGGCTAGCCTGTCCGCCCATTCATTCCCAGGTATGCCGCAGTGATCTGGAATCTACTGGAGGGTGATTGTATTGTGGTCTGAGAGTTTATTTAGCTGGCATATCAGTTCTCTTTCCATACTATCTCGTAGTTCTCTTTGTGTGGCCTGCAAAATTTCCATGCATTCGCACAAAAACACTATTTTGTAATCCTTTAACCCCTTTCCATCCAATAGTTTGACTGCTTCAATTATTTCCTGTAGCTCTGTTCTTAGATTTGTCGAGGGCTCCCCGGCAGCACTTTCTTTTTCTATAACGGTTCCATCCTGTAGAAATATGACGAGTCCCGCCCCTCCTTTCCTCAATGCTTCCTCTGATGATCCATCTGTGTAGACATGCGTCCACATGGGTTGAGGATAGGCGTCTCCAATATGCTTTAGGGTTTTTTTCTCTCAATGCATGATCTGATTCTTGAGAAAAAAACATGAAAAAAAACTAGTAAAAGTTGATTAAGGTTGAGCTTAATCAAAATTTAAAAATGGGTATGGTCAGATACCGCACCGAGACGAGAACACAAACAAAACCTACGTTACGACCAATAGGCCTTCATCAGGGACAACAACACTGAACTAACAAATCAACATATAAGAAAAAATGGTCAACTCATCTGTTTCAGGTAGTAGACGCTTTCTGTCTAAGCGACCGGTTGTGCCAAGTGCTCGATAGAAACTGAAATAGGAGCGGTCAAACAAAAAGTGGCGGAATATGCCTGATAAGCTAAGCGTGGCCTAATAGTGGTCCAGATAGGAGAACAAAGAGAAGTCAATATAAGCCGGGAGGGCGTGATATTGATATAAGAGAGGGGGGAAGAGAACTGATGGAAGATTGGGGGAGGCGGGGGGGGGGGGGGAGGAAGACAAATAGATGGGGGCCAGTGTGAGGGTTTAAGAAAAAGTATGGAAGAAATTAATACCATGTGGTTGGAGACAGCCCATACTCGAGATAAGTCTGTTCTCAAGGGCGAATCGATGACGATCGCCATGGTCTGATTCTTCCACCTTTTAAGCAATACCTGGTATTCTCAATTTTACCAAAAAGTTGGGCTGTTGCCTGTATTTTAATATACCTGTATCATTTCCCATGTCTTTTGACATTTTGATATGATTTCCCTGTTACTGACTGTAAGGGCTTTTGATAGATGATTGAAGCTTGTTTTTTTAACCCGGTTTTTTTGTTAATTCATTGACTTTTCCCTGCATTGGATATTTATTCATGCGCTTGTATTTTTCTGTCAGGTTTAGTATTTTTCTTTTTCTGCGATGACCGAGGCTCTGGAGGCCTGCTACCGCTTGGAGTGCTTTTTAGACCTCCGGTAATAATTATGAGTCCAGTATTCTGTGCCTTGTCTAGTTTCTGTAGGTTGGTATTTGCCGTTTTTGCATAGGCACCCATGCCGTATTCCACTTGGCCGAACGTATCCAGTGTAGACCTGTCTGACTGTGTTTGCATCTGCGCCCCAATTTGTCCCTGCCAGTTTTTTCATCAGCCTTAATCTGCGTGTTTTCTTCTTATGAGTATCCTCTATGTGTGGGGCCCATGTTAATCTTTTGTCATATCATTTCTAGAGACGTAGGATTGTCTTCTCTAGGTAGTAGGCTGTTTTCTAAATATAGGTTGACCTGCTCTGGCTTTGTAGAGAGCGATAAGAGTGTTGAGAGTGCCTTGCTTTAGTTTATTATGACACCCCATGAGTCTGCCCATTTCTTGATTGCATTGTTTGATACCTGCCTTCTTGCCTTTGCTGTTCCAATGTTTTCTGCCTGGGTCCATATGGCCAGGTCGTTCGCGTGGAGTGCCTTGTGGAGGTGTGGTCTGAACTGGTTTGGCAGGTCATTAATAAAGAGTATAAACAAGGTAGGGGATAGTGATCCTCTCTGGGGAACCACCTCATGCAGTTTGACCATTTTGCTCCTGTGTTCTTCCAGCCTGACTCTCGCACATCGTGAGTAGAGGTAGTCTTTGATCCAGTCAAGCATTTTCCCCTTTATTCAGCAGCTCGCTAATTTCAGCATTAGCTCTTTCTTCGAGACTTTATCAAAAGCACAAGAATAAGAGCAATTTACTCTCTCCCACTCTTCCTATATCTCTTCCTATCTTTCTCTCCCTATCTCTCTCCCTATATCTCTCCCTATCTCTCTCGCTATCTCTCTCCCTATCTCTCTCCCTATCTCTCTTCATATATCTCTCTCCCTATCTCTCTCCCTATCTCTCTCCCTATCTCTCTCGCTATCTCTCTCCCTATATCTCTCCCTATCTCTCTCCCTATCTCCCTCCCTATCTCTCTCTCCCTATCTCTCTACCTATCTCTCTCCCTATCTCTCTCGCTATCTCTCTCCCTATCTCTCTCCCTCTCTCTCCCTATCTCTCTCCCTATCTCTCTCTCCCTATCTCTCTACCTATCTCTCTCCCTATCTCTCTCTCGCTATCTCTCTCCCTATCTCTCTCCCTATCTCTCTCCCTATCTCTCTCCCTATCTCTCTCTCCCTATCTTTCTCCCTATCTTTCTCCCTATCTCTCTCCATATCTCTCCCTATCTCTCTCCCTCTCTCACTCCCTATCTCTCTCACTATCTCTCTCCCTATCTCTCTCCCTATCTCTCCCTATTTCTCTCCCTCTCTCTCCCTATCTCTCCCTATCTCTCTCCCTATCTCTCTCCCTCTCTCTCTATCTCTCCCTATCTATCTCCCTCTCTCTCTCTCCCTATCTCTCTCCCAATCTCTCTCCCTATCTCTCTCCCTATCTCTCTCCCTATCTCTCTCCCTATCTCTCTGCCTATCTCTCTCCCTATCTTTCTCCCTATCTCACTCCCTATCTCTTCCTATCTCTCTCCCTATCTCTCTCCCTATCTCTCCATATCTCTCTCCCTATCTCTCTCCCTATCTCTCTCCCTTTCTCTCTCTCCATATATCTCTCCCTATCTCTCTCCCTATCTCTCTCCCTATCTCTCTCTCCCTATCTCTCTCCCTATCTCTCTCCCTATCTCTCTCCCTATCTCTTCCTATCTCTCTCCCTATCTCTCTCCCTATCTCTCCCTATCTCTCCCTATCTCTCTCCCTATCTCTCTCCCTCTCTCTCTATCTCTCCCTATCTATCTCCCTCTCTCTCTCTCCCTATCTCTCTCCCAATCTCTCTCCCTATCTCTCTCCCTATCTCTATTCTTATCTCTATCCCTCTCCCTATCTCTCTCCCTATCTCTCTCCCTCTCTCCCTATCTCTCTCTCCCTATCTCTCTCTCCCTATCTCTCTCTCGTCCTCGGGACCGACCCTAATATTCGAACCCAGGGAATCTCAATCTGGGGTTTACGAATATTCATGCTACAGTTCACGAGGTGTTGAAGCGTGGTCTTGTTGGGCAATGGGGGCGTTAACATATATTGTGTGGTATGAGATGATGTTCAAGTCCGAGAAGATCAGTTAAATGTCTTGGTGTTTCGATAATGATCGTTGTAGGACAGATCCGTTAAGATCCACAGAGGGAGGAGAGAGTGGATATCTGCTAAGATTTATGGCGGAGTCTGGAACGATTTCATGAGCACGGCTGGGAGTGGTCTCCCACTAAAATTCATGAGCGGCCCGCTAAGATTAATGTGTGGTCCGCTAAGATTGCTGTGAATTTATGATAAGATTTCTTTGATGGAACTCTAAAATTCATACTGGATTTTCAAAGATTCGTCTGATGAAACTCATACTGGGTCCTGAGATTCACGTATTGTTATGATATGATTCATGTAGACACCACTATGATTCATATAAGCCCCGCTATGATTCATGTAGGCACCGCTATGATTCTTGTAGGCACCGCTATGATTCGTGTAGGCACCGCTATGATTCATGTAGGCCCCGCTATGATTCATGTAGGCCCCGCTATCATTCATGTAGGCAACGCTATGATTCATTTACGGCCCGTTATGATTCATGTAGGGCCCGCTATGATTCATGTAGGGTCCGCTATGATTCATGTAGGCCTCGCTATGATTCATGTATTGTCCGCTATGATTCATGTAGGCCCCGCTATGATTCATGTAGGGTCCGCTATGATTCATGTAGGCCAGCAATGATTCATGTAGGGCCCGCTATGATTCATGTAGGCCAGCAATGATTCATGTAGGGCCCCCTATGATTCATGTAGGCCCCGCTATGATTCATGTAGGGTCCGCTATGATTCATGTAGGGCCCGCTAGGATTCATGTAGGCCAGCAATGATTCATGTAGGGCCCGCTATGATTCATGTAGGCCCCGCTATGATTCATGTAGGGTCCGGTATGATTCATGTAGGCACCGCTATGATTCATGTAGGCACCGCTATGATTCATGTAGGCACCGCTATGATTCATGTAGGCACCGCTATAATTCATATAGGCCGAGCTATGATTCATGTAGGGCCCACTATGATTCATGTAGGGCCCGCTATGATTCATGTAGGCCAGCTATGATTCATGTAGGGCCCGCTATGATTCATATAGGGCCCGCTATGATTCATGTAGGGCCCACTATGATTCATGTAGGGCCCGCTATGATTCATGTAGGCCCCGCTATGATTCATATAGGCCCAGCTATGATTCATGTAGGCCCGCTATGATTCATGTAGGCACCGCTATGATTCATTTACGGCCCGTTATGATTCATGTAGGCCCGCTATGATTCATGTGGGTCCCGCTATGATTCATGTAGGGTACCCTAGAATTTATTTAGTGGATCTGCAAAGATTCATCGTGAGATTCTGCAAGACAGACTATTTATAACGATTGCTTGCCATGGAAAAGACGCATTCAATCCTCATGCACGATTCTCGTTAGTTCCACCAGCTGATAATCTGACAATTTGTTAAAGAAAAGCGAGGAAAAGAAATGATCACCGTTCAACAGCTTGTTAGTTAGTTGCCCATAACAAGCGAAGATGGCGACATCGTCAGCTATGTTTATTCAGATGTGACTGCATATGACTGTAGGTTCCAATCTTGACTTGAAACACTCTACCGGTCGTCGAAAACACGTGAACAGCATTTGTAATTGGGTTGTCTTACATTCTGTCCTTTCGCGCAGCTGACTTTTCCTGCGCCTCCGTAATGGTAAGTGTGCCCAGCGGTGCAAGCACCATGTGTGACGGCAGTGCGCCAGGCTGAGCAGTTCTGAGCGAGCATCTCACAGTCAGCAACATCAATGGAGAAACTCTTCAAAGAAACTTGTAGAGTGTCTATGTAGCTTTTCTTTTGTTCCCCGTGTGAGCGCTGTCCTGTCATGAACTCACTGTAGAACAGTTTTTAGGGAAAAGCTCATCTGACATGCGAACAACATGCTCAGCCCATCTGTTCTTCTCTGCAGCAGCGTAGGGAGGACAGAGTCTAACCCTGCTGGGTACTACAGAGTTAGGCACTCTATCCTGCCAATCTATCCTGAGCAGTCTGCGTAGATAGTTTAAAAAATAGCTGATAGCTATCAAATTATATCTCTAACCCTTTATCCCCGACTGCAGTATCGATAAGCCCCTAACTTTCCATTTCACCTTCAGAAGCCCCGCTGTCTGGAAATGTTTGAGAGCAACTCTTCTAACCTGCGTGTTCTGGTATTCGGTTCTGCTCTACATATTCTCCCGTAGTAATCCTCCACTCTATCATTGCCTACAACATATGTGCAATTCCCAGCATGCAGTACTCACAGATGACCTATTCTGATAGCACTAGTGTAACACGTTGCGTGTTTTCATCGACCGTGAACCATATAATTCAATTACACGCACGGTTGGCGTGTAACGATAGTCAGTTCTACGACTGGAGAATGAGGATTTATGTTGTCACTTCTGTCCAAGTAGATATCTCAGAGCTTGAAAATCAGAATCATTAAATACTTTGTGCATTCAGTTTTATTCTATGGAGTAGAAACCTGCAACTTGACCAAGAAAATTGAGAAGAGTATTAATGCATTTGAAATGTGGTGATTCGGAAAAACTTGGACGAGTTTCTTTGAAAGATGATAAAACAAATAATGAGGTTCTGGAACACCTCCAAGTTGAGAAGATACTTCTGAAAGGAATAAAAAGGAGAAAAATAAAATATGTTGGTAATATCAAGCCTCAGTGCAGTCTGCTGCAGGGAAGAATAGAGGACAAGAGAACCAGAGGGAGGCAGATTTACTGATGGACAAACAACATGAAGATGTGGTCGGAAGACTGTTTGACGGAGTGTCCCAACCTACATGAGACGGAGACACCCGGAGATCCTTCTTCTTCTTCATCGTACGCTGTTTACAGCGATATTTACGTTGCACTGATTTAATTTGTTAGCCAGTGGCTCAGTGCATCCGATTTCAACAGGCGTTTCTGTAGGGTTGCCCTCCTTAGCCTTTGGCTGTCCCCAGCCTAACTGCAAGGCAGCAGTTGTTTTTGGTCAGAGTTGTCTCTCTTGGGAAGTTGTCTTGCAGGACTATCGAGTCTTCCCTACTCGTGTCTATAGCGTTTGGCAATGATATGATGGACTATGTACTAGTTTGTACTATCCCGGAAGAGAGGCAGTCCAGTGTGACTTTTTCCCAGGATCGTCACGTCCTGCCAGAAACGTAGCATATGCATATGAGTGAGGTATCTTTTTGCTCGCTTTATTTTCTCGGCTCATCTGCAGTGATGGTACGCCTAGCATTCCCCGCCACCCGGGAGATTGTCACCATAGGACAGGAGGTGCAATGTCCGCTGGACTGCATCTCTTCTGCGTCCATTGGAATGACTGATAGCAGACAGATGCAAAGAGCGAGGAAGGAGTGCATTTTACCAGGTGCATTCCTGCGGCTCGATCGGGCCGGGACACAAGCCCCAGCCATGTCGTAGCCTCCCATCTCAGCGGCGCTGAGATTTTGGGCGGGATTCTGGCTTAGAGGCGTTCGGCCGTAATCCCTCAGATGGTAGCTTATCAGCCAAGCACGTGGACCAAATGTCAGCGACCTGTGATTCCTCTCGAAATAGTGCATTTGACCAGGTGACAAGCCTAGTCTTGCACGGAGATGTTGTCCGCCTAGGGAGCGGACATATCTCATGGTCAAGGGTTGAGTCTCAGCAGTTCGCAGTGAGGTAGCTGATCTACTGCTTAGGGCACCCGACCGAGAACTAAGTCTTCTACAAATGATTTCATTCCTCATCGCCGTATGGGGTGAATATCGAGCAGCTTCCCGCCCGCTTTTACCAGCGGACGGCAGAGACCTTATTCTGCGGCTTGACCGGGCGGGGCTGGAGCGTGGCCCCCAGGTCCCCATCATATCGAAGCCTCCCTTTGCATTCGTGCTGGGCTGCTTTTGGGCGGGATTTTTGGCTTAGAGGCGTTCGGCCGTAATCCCTCACCTTGCACCGTTGGCTTATCCGCCTAGTACGTGAACCAAATGTCTACGGCTCCTCTCGGGCTTAGCAGGATTACCGTAGCAAAGCCTTGTCATTAGTAGGGTAAAACTGACCTGTCTTCAGAGGGTCTATTTCCAGCACCCGTTCAATATTAGCCAGACCGTATCAATAGAGGGCTTTTAGTTTGTCAATGGCCAAGTTTCTGGAGCCTGCGATTTCTGCAGGGTGAAGACCAGATTACCGTAGCACCCGGAGATCCATTACCGTTAACCTCCGATGCGGAGAAGGCACTTGATGAGGATGTTGTGAACAGGTTCTTGCTGTCACCTGACTCAGTTGATCCCACGTCTTCAGCCCTGAACAGCTGATGGTTCCCAGAGTAATCGTCACGTTGTTTTACCGGACGTTCTTCTCTTAACCTGGATTCAGTCGTCCTCAGTTTCTCAAGATTGTAGTGGAATGCACCCTCATTAACTTCCACTGATGGCTGACAATGCTGGTAGATCTGGCTACGTGACAAGGGGGCGGCCGCGAGGTAGGTGGATAGATGACATTAGAGTGATTGTGCACGGACAAGGCCTCACATTGACCGACGCAACGCACTTGGCGCAGGATAGACGACTCAAGGTCCCCACGACGCTAAACGGCACAAGTGGAAAGAAAACTAAACTAACTACTAACTAGCGGTAGTGGAATGTCTTCCTAACCTACTTTAGCTGTTATGTTAGTCATCAATGCCCGCTGCTCCTTTCCTGGCATACGCTATTGACTATCCTCCTCCAGCAAGTTGGATGTTGAGATGTGTTTTCTGCCAATAATGTATACCAATTGCAAGATCGTACAACATATATGCGGAATGTATATATGACAACATATATGAGAAATGTTCGAGAAGACGAGAACATTGAACGTTTCGACTCATTTACGATTGAGGGGGGGATACGAGATTCCAGAGTTACGATACGCAGATGACACAGTGATACTATAAAGAAGTGCAGAAGGGCTAGAGCAGCTACTTTCAGACGTTAACGGACATAGTAAATATAAAAATCGGTTCATAAACATAAATAAAACAAAGATAATGACCACCGACAAAACACAATGTCAGCATAAATTTACAGTGGGTGGTGAGGAAATAGATCAGGACACACATTTTGAATATCTGGGCTCCAGAATTGACAAAAATGGCGACTGCTCGAAAGAAATCAGAAGAAGACTAGCTATGGCAATGCAGAGATTGAACAGCCTGAAGAAATTATGGCAGGGCACCAACAAAATGATAAAAGTAAAAGTCTTGAGAGCCTGTGTTTTTCCTGTGGCAGCTTATGGCTGCGAATCATGGACGATTAACAAAACTTCTAGACATAGAATCGAATCCTTCGAGTCAAAATGTTACAGAAAGATCCTCGTAATACCCTGGACAGAGAAAAAAACAAATGTAGACATTCAGAGAGTTGAACATAGAGGAGCACTGGTTTATCAATTTCATTTTGGCTAGAAAATGCAAATACTTTGGTCACATCAATAGACACAACGGTCTCGAGAGAACAGTGTTGGAAGGCATGGTGCCAGGCAAAATAGGAAGGCGTAGACCAAGAAGAAGATGGCACTAAGATATGCAGGAATGCCTGAGTATGACTGGGGCGAAGACTGGAGTTTTGGCAAGAGAATGAGTTTCTTTCAGACAGACTGTGATTGGAACGACGTTCTACAAAGGACATGCGACATGATGAGGATGAGATAATCTCTGTCATGTCCGTATGTGTGTCTGTGCCATATTTCTATCTGTCAGCATGTCTGTCTGTCTACCTGTATATATGCATGCAAGTTAACCTGCAAGTATGTTATACTACTTCATGCATGTATACCTGCGTGTATGTCTGTCCACTTGCATGTATTTCTGTCTACCTGCAGGTCTACTCCTTTGAGTGCTTGTCTACTTGCACATCTGTAAGTTTATAAATAAATATATATATATTTATATATATATATATATATATATATATATATATATATATATATATTTATATATATATATATATATATATACACACACATATATTTATATTTATATATTTATATATATGTCTGTCTTTTTGCAAGATCGCACGTGTCTACCTGCACATCTGTCAACCTGAATGTATACATGTCTGTTTATCTGCGTTTATGTCTGCCTACATGTCTATCTGTCTATCTGTATGTGTGTACGTATGTCTCTATTTATGGCTGCGTGCATATGTGTGTGTCTATTTTTCTATCTGTGTCTATGTCTCTCTCTTTGTCTGCCTGTATGTCTAGCTATCTGTCTAACTACATATTTGAATGTCTAAACGTTTGTTTGTCTACCCATCCTTCTCCTCCATCCATCCGTTCGTCCATCCATTCTTCTATCTTCTTCTCTGTTTTCGTTGCTACATTCATTCATTTTTTCACAAAGCCATTTGCTTTTCCCAAGTGTCAATATATTAATTTCTGTTACAATTTCACGAAATTTCCCTTTTTTTGAATGAATACTGCTGCTGGTTTTGTCTGTGGCTGCTGTCAGCTAATTCACTGTTTCATTTGTGGTCGCCCTTGAGAGACCATTTTTCCTTCTCTCAGCCATTTCATTGTTTATATCTAGGCTCCAGCTGAGTGTCTGTCTCCCTGTTCTGTCTGTATTCCATTCTGTTAGCGTCTCTTCCGATTTGTTCAAGTCTGTTGCTGATAATATTATAGAGAATAAAAACGAGAACAGGTTCCATCAATTTTCTGATCAGTTGAAAAAAAGTGAATCGTTCTGTACCGCGGTAAACTCACCAGTACCGTACATCGATCACTTTAACCTACAGAAAGACGAAGTAATCGATAGCACACACTTTTTTCCTCAATTTGATCTATCATAGAGTACTAGAACAGAGATTCTCACATTGAGATCCAAAGTACCCCCAAAGGGTTTATTGATATATTTCTAGGCATCCATGGATATATTAGATGTTGTGCAAGAACTAGCCTATATTATATACCCAACGAAAAAAAGTAAGTTACAAGTTTTTGTGTATGTTTTTATGTTTGAGAGTTGTAATGTAATTTCATACCGATGCATTCTTGGCCGTTACTGGAAGCCAGATAATTATCTTAGTACAGTTTGATTGTGAAACTATCTGCAGAATAGGATTTCATGAAATTGGCGACTATCTGACCAGTTTCTCACGATCACAGAATTGACCTGAGAAGTGTTCACTGGCGATCTGTGACGTTTAAATAAGGACGTAGTGCACAAAAGATCTTCCGAGACCAGGTCAGGGGCATATTGTTGCGTTAACTCGAGTCCTTCCTTAAACATCGTTGTCCAGTTCTTCAGTTGTCTTGGACATACTTTTGTCACCATACACGGCCTGCATTCAACTGGTCGACATCCTTCAGCTGTTAGAAACCGAATCACCACTCACTGATCAACTCTGGACGGATTCCGTATCACACACCCCATGTTTTCAACGGTCTGCTGATGAAACTATGAGTCGGAGGATAATGACATTTTGCAAACTTGACGGTTGGTATGTGCTGTTTACACCAGAAGTCACGACATCATGCGCATCGTACGTATGTTCACTTGTTGCAGTTTGGTCCAGTGTCATTTGAAAACGCCTCGTATGTACCTATGCTAGTTAAGGCTCTCTCAGAGGTCAACCCAACTGAAATTCAATGGAAGGGCCTCTCACGAAGGGCGCGTGTGAAAGTTGTGTAAGAGTATGAACGTTGGACAGATTAAAGTGAAATAGAGAGTGAGGTAAAAAGAGAGATGAGTGACCCAGGTAGGAAAATACCCACATTTCTCAGACAATATAGGGACTACTTTTCTCAATGTATTCTTACTCCACACGTTAAAACTGAAGCAGGTGTTACAAAATCCTCATAAATGTTCATGTTCGCTCTGTGTCCTAACGCGGAATGCGCTGCTTTGTGTGTGCGTAAACATGTTCTTTAACTCATTAGAGCTGACTGCTGCTTCCAGTTTTAATTGGTTAACTTCCCATAGGGGACTACATCCTTGCAAGTTCATGGATCCGAACACAAATTTAAAATTGATATTTGTAAAACTACAAGAATACTCGGGCGACTCATATGTTTATGTAACATACGGTTTTGATGTAGGAAATTAAATCAATTTGCGAACTATTTCAGCGCATTTCATTTTTTGTTTGTTCTAGATTGTTCTCTGTGTTCTGTAACGGACTTGTATTTGCATGGTCAGCGAGTTATTTCCAGGTCAGAACGTTGATAAAGAATACAAGCACTGCAACATGCCAGGGTATGTCGTAAGAGACGACAAAAGGCAGGAGTTGGGTTGGCGGGAAAGTCCTATAAACAAATAAGAACCACAAGAGAAAGAAAGAAGACGCTAAACGAATTAGTAGAATATATATGGAGAATGGCTATTATAACCGACATTATTGTAAAAGCTTCCGCCCCCTCCCCAAATATATATGTACTCGGTCCTTGAATATATTCATACATACGTACACATACACTTATGGACACGTACACATATGTGCATACACACAGGAACATACACACAGGAAAATACATACACACTAATACACACAGATGCATACACACATACATTCACCCATACATACATACACCGCTACTTACACAAACACACGTACATTTACAAATACTAGCATATCATAAATGTATACAGCATCTTTCCGAATAAGTCCAGTCTGCATCAAACTTTCAAAAGACACACGCACATGCGCACACGCACACGCACGCACATGCACACACATTCACAAATACCACCCACCTACCAGAGAGATCTATAGGTGCTTACCAAATTAGCCTAGTCTGCATCAAACGTCGAAGTGACTTCAGGACACACACACATACACAGACATAAACACATACACACACACACACACACACACAAATACACAGCGAGCCTACAATAGATGTCTAAAGGCGCCTACCAAATGAACATAGTCTGCATGAAATATCCAAGTGTCCCTAGGACACACAACACTAAGAATCATTGCAATGAAGTGATTAGAACATTGGCTCAACCAATACCAGCCAACTATTTCTACGAGCACAAAGTTGATAACTACAGTGTTTGGTCAATATTGACATCTTCTGGTCGTGTCTTTGTTGTTGTACCTCTCTTGTCGCCTGGTTCGTGGGGTAGTGGATGTAGATAGGGAAGGGGTGGAAGGTCTGATACACGAAACATACCTTTGTTGTCTGCATTCTTGGGCAGCTCGGCAGGGTTCAGGTTTACAGCTATAAGGACCTAGGGAGTCGTTAAGAGATATAGGATTTATACATTTATTTATGCGTGGGGGACAGAGAAAGATACACAAAGAGAGAGACATAAGAGCATATAGACATATTTGTAACGACGAAGACAGAGAAACAGAGGTATAAAAAGAATAAGGAAAGAAAGAGGATGAGATATCAGAAATCATACCATCGAGCGAGCTAGTATCACCGAATGTGCTCAGATCGCAGAGAGCAAATCATCGCAATGAGACAGCGAAACCATGTTGCCCAAGAAAAACAAAAGACACGAGGACTCCACAGTCGGCTCCATACATTTTTGTCCAGAACGTGGCAGGGAATGCCGTTCCATGATTGGTCTTTACAGCTAACAGAATAGAATGTTAGCTGTTCGGGAAAAGTTATGAAAAAAGCAATGAAATTTCAGACCATTTAGAAGACTATCTTCCTCTAGTGGTCTTCCGGCATATTTGTGTATGGCAAGGACGTAAGAGGCACGAACTGTTTTGACAGGATATAACACCGGCCTTGGGTATGTGTTTGTTAAGAGCAGCATAAATGGCGCCTAGCAGACTGACGGTCTACTTAGTTCTAGTGTTTGAGTCTTAAGATGGACTCACACATCCGTTAAACTCCTTCCGCGGCATTTGTACCAACGCAGCGGATTAATAAGCTGCTAGAGCCTAGTCCGATAAGATGAAAATCCTCCTCCCAGTTACATCCAGCTCACGCCAGAGCTGAGACCTGCCCAGGAGCATTCCCCCCTGGTACAGGTCGACTAAGACCAATACTAAGACTAAGACTAAGACTAAGGCCAATACTAAGACTAAGGCTAAGACTAAGGCTAAGGCTAAGACTAAGGCTAAGGCAAAGACTAAGATCAATACTAAGACTAAGACTAAGGATAATACTAGGACTAAGACCAATACTAAGATTAAGGCTGACTAAGGCTAAGGCTAGGACTAAGACCAATACTAAGACTAAGACCAATACTAAGACTAAGACTAAGACTAAGGCTAAGGCTAAGGCTAAGACTAGGACTAAGACCAATACTAAGACTAAGACTAAGACCAATACTAAGACTAAGACTAAGACTAAGGCTAAGGCTAAGGCTAAGACTAAGACCAATACTAAGACTAAGACTAAGACTAATGCTAAGGCTAAGAGTAGGACTAAAACCAATACTAAGACTAAGAATAATACCAATACTAAGACTAAGACTAAGGCTAAGACTAGGACTAAGACCAATACTAAGACTAAGACTAAGACCAATACTAAGACTAAGACTAGGACTAAGGCTAAGGCTAAGGCTAAGACTAGGACTAAGACCAATACTAAGACTAAGACGAATACTAAGACTAAGACTAAGACTAAGGCTAAGGCTAAGACTAAGACTAAGGCTAAGACTAAGGCTAAGACTAAGACTAAGACTAATACTAATACGGTTCCCCAGGCCTAGTACGCCACAGGAAGTTAAAATTGTAGAATAAAAGAACGTACAACGGATAACCTTCGGCTACCTGGCAGCAGGTCCATACTTCCTGTTTGATTACCATGCTTCCGTATATGGACAGTTAGCCTTGCAGATAACAGATAATATGACCGATAAACATTCAGAGTCGCGCTCAGAAAGAGAAAAAAGGCCTGGGGCTGATTAAAAAGGTTAACAGTTACATAAAGTCTGGAAAACAAGAGGCGAGAATATTTTTGGTAAAAAGAAACACCAACACAACAAATAAATTACAGCAGAAGAGCTCACAAAATATGAAGAGACTCGAGCTCAAAATGTTAGATTGCTGAACAGAATAACTGAAACCACCAGATCTAAAGCAGAAAAAGACTGCACAGCAGTAAATAAAAAAGTTCTGCAGCAGATATAAATAACTATGTTTTTCGGTACAAGCTTGTGAATTACATTTCCAAGTTCCGACACATGTTGATAGATTAACAGGTCACACTAGTAGAGGCTGTGTACAAAATTTCAATTCTCTGGGTTATGGGGAAGTTGATTAAAATAGGAGAAATAGAAGTCCCTGCACACAGAAAACGGTCATTTTACGTTGTTAAATAGAAGTTTGTTAAAATGAACCTTAAGGTAGACAAGAGAAACAACATTAATAGACTTGTTACAGCACCTGAAGAAGATGCGGCTGGGGGAAGCTTGAGAGGGATGTAGGACACTTCCAGAAAACTGCAGAAAAATACCAAAAACAAAGAAAACTCAAAAACAGACATATTGGGAAGAAGGGTGACACATCTTGGAGAACAAAAAAAAAAAGATTGATAGAATTCTTTGAAGAACTTTCAAAAAGATCAACCCCAATCAACTCATCAGCCATTTTAGCTACTGAGAAAGAGCTCAAAGTTAACTGTGACATGTCATGGAATGAAGAGATCAAGGCAGCAATTAGGCATCTAAAAAATGTTAAAGAGGCATGGCCTAATTGGATACCAGCTGAAGCTATTAAGGCAGACATTGAAGCATACAACAAAATGTTTCACAGATGTATTGAAAACACATGGGACAGAAAGTATTCCAAATGAGTTGGAAAAAAGGACAATCTACATAAGTTACCATAGAAAAAAACAATCTACGAAAATGTAAAAATTACATAGGAATAATGCTCTTGTCAGTAGCTGGTAAAGTTTAACAGAGTTATACTTGAAACATAAAAGCTAAGAGATGAACAAGCAGGTATCAGAGAAGACAAATCAAGGGCAGACTTGGTAGTCCCATTGCAGCTATTTATAGAGCAATCTATAGCAGGCATGTCTGTAAACTTATTTTTTTCCATGTAAACTTTATCCGCAGACGGCTCCTGATCGGTTGGCAGGACAGACTGCCTAACTCTGAACTCCTCGACAGGGCTAGACTCTCTCACAGCCATACGCTGCTAAAGAGAGCCCACATCAGATGGACAGAGCATGTTGTTCGCATGTCAGATAAGCGCCTCGCTAAACAAATGTTGTACTGTGAGCTCATGGCAGGACATCGCTCGCAGGGGGAGAGAAAAGGTACAGAGAAATTTTCTTTGAAGAGTTCCTCCATTGATGTTGATGGCTGGTAGCGGCTTGCTCCAAACCGCTCAGCCTGGCGCACTGCCGTCACACATGGTACTTGCACCGCTGAGCAGAGGACCATCACGAAGTCGCAGGAAAAGCGAGCTGCACGAAAGAAAAGAATACAAGAATAACCAACCACAAATGCTGTTCACGTGTGTCCTACGTGCGCTAGAGTTTATCCTACTCAGATCGTGCTGCACAGTAATATGCTGCCACGTCTTAACTTAACTTAACTTAACTTAACGTCTTTATACTGGTTTAGAAGACCCTGCAGAGTCTGTATACAACCAGTTATATTTACATCACCTTGCTCTAAAAGCTATGCGCATCCAGTTTATTCTTAAATGCATTAACTGTCCCTGCCTCCACTACCTCCCCTGGCAATGCATTCCAAGCAGACACCACTCTCTAACTAAAAAAATATTTCCTGATATCTAACCTGGACCTCTCTTTAGTCAGCTTGTAACTATGCCCTCGTGTTATTGTAGGTGGCTGTATTTTAAAAAACTTGTTATAGTCTAGTTTATCCATTCATCTGATCGTCTTATAAACCTGTATTAAGTCACCACGAATTCTTCTCTCTTCTAGACACTGTAGGCCGGTTTTTCTGAGTCGTTCCTCATAACTGTAATTCTGGAATCCCACTATCAGCTTTGTCGCTCTTTTTTGTATTCTTTCCAGCATGTTTATATCCTCTCTATGATAAGGACTCAACACCTGTACACAGTACTCCAATCTAGGTCTAACTAAAGCTTTATACAGTTTGACGATCACTTCCTTGCTCCTATGTTTAATATTTCTTTTTATCATACCTAACATTGCATTTGCCTTTTTCACTGCTACCTTAACTTACTCACTCACCTTTCCTGTATGATCTATTATAACCCCAGGGTCCCTTTCCTTATCTATCTTTCTAATATTATTTTCTCCCATTCTGTAATTATGTTCCATATTGGATCTGCCCATGTGGATGACTGTACATTTATCTACATTAAACTCCATTTGCCAGCTTACAGACCATTCTCGAATTTCATCTAAATCCGACATCAATATATCCACTTCCGCTTTAGATGAGACACTACTGCATAGTTTTGTGTCATCAGCAAATTTTGCAATCATGGATTCCATATCAATTTCCAAATCATTTATATATATCAAGAACAAAATTGGTCCCAAAACACTGAATAAACACTTCTGAATTAACACTTCTGAATAAAAACTTCTGAATAAACACTTCTGAATAAAGACTTCTGAATAACCACTTCTGAATAAACACTTATGACGCTGTCGCCATCTTCGTTTGCGATGAGAATCTACCTAATTTATAGAGTAGTAATTGTAGTAGAATTCTAGTCTGTAGAGCTACTTTCTTGACTTGGATATAGTCTTTCACAACTGGTTAGAGGAGCAGTCTGTAACCTGCTAAGGCACTTCAGGACGCCCCGCAAAGCTCACAAGCATAATAAATCAGACATGTCAGGATATCACCATCATCAGCTGCCCTGCGGTTGGCGTTGGTGATCATGAACTTCTATCCACTTCTATCACGTGACACTCTGTTGTTGATTGTCATCCATACCATTCTCTCAGGCTGTCCAGCGTCTTCTCACTCGACCTTTCTCTGTCTCTCAGGCTGTCCAGCGTCTTCTGGCTTGACCTTTCTCTGTCTCTCAGGCTGTCCAGCATCTTCTCGCTCGGCCTTCTCTGTCTCTCAGACTGTCCAGCATCTTCTCGCTCGGCCTTCTCTGTCTCTCAGACTGTCCAGCATCTTCTCGTTCGGCCTTCTCGGTCTCTCAGATTGTCCAGAATCTTCTCTCTCGGCCTTCTCTGTCTCTCAGGCTGTCCAGCATCTTCTCTCTCGGCCTTCCTGTGTCTCTCTTTCCTGCTAACTTTTCCGTTGTAACGACGTGCTCCAAGTCAACTTTTCTCATAACATGCAAAAAGATGGATTACCTTTGTTCTGCTTCGGATATTCTTTATTTTATTTCCTGATTTCATCTTCCATCTGATGTGATGTATGTGACAGGGTATTTAAACGAGTTAACCTGTCTTAATTCAGCTCCCTTCATTTTGACCAAGAGAGACAAAGCATTTGAGGAGCTAGAGAGTTTCTCACACCGAAACGGGAAAACCATTGGATGAGGAAGAGAGTTTCTCACACCTAGGGAGGAACACCATTGGAGGTGGTAGAGTTTCTCACACCTAGGGAGGAACACCATGGGAGCAGGTAGAGAGTTTCACATACCTAAAGGGGAATACCATTGGGGGAGTTCGAGAGTTTCACACACTTAGGGAGGATCACAAACAAGATGTGGGCTCCAAAAAACAGATACAAAAGGCAGGAGTGACCTCAGTCATATCTGAAACCACATGGAACTCTACAATAATCATATGAAACCACTTGGAACTCTAAAATGATCATATAAAACCACATGGAACTCTACAATAATCATATGAAACCACATGGAACTCTAAAATGATCATATGAAACCACATGGAACTCTGAAATGATCATATTAAACCACATGGAACTCTAAAATGATCATATTAAACCACATAGAACTCTAAAATGATCATGTAAAACCACATGGAACTCTAAAATGATCATATGAAACCACATGGAACTCTAAAATGATCATAATTCATACCAAGCTAATTATCTCCAACTCCAGTGTGCTGTCTGCCATTTTGTATGACACAGTAACATAACGGATTGCCAAATTCAATATAAAGTGATGGCAGGGTTTAATCAACACATCACTGAGAAAAATAGTAACCTGAGGTGAGTCCACAAGGTTAACAGCGAAAGGTTATAGTAGAGACCAAGACAGACATGACATATCATCTTTGTTAAAGAGTGCAGCTGAAGAGGACACGCATTACGGAAGCTCCATGCACAGTATTACCAGGTAATCTCTTCCATGGAGCCCTCAATGAAAAAGATATTAAGAAAAAACAAAGACGACATAGAGAAATGTACTAAAAACTAATACATTAAGATCAAGGAAAAGCTGGAAAGAATTGGAGAAATAACACAGAACCGGTAGGATTGGAGATGGTTGGTTGATTGGTTTAACATCTCAATGTGATATGGGCTACGATCAAAAAGACGCGCAAAGCGATTATTAAAGCAATTGGATTTACGAATAGACGGACAGATTTAGGGAATAATACTTTTTCAGTTTCTCTCGTGTTACTTTTCGCTTAGCTTACTCCATCTTTGTGTGTTGTGTCGTTTAAAGACGTCCTCGCAGATCTTTTAGTAACAAAGTAAACATCAGTTGGGTCACGTTAGACTTGTTACTTGCATTTGATGGGTCACGTTAGTCCTATAGCTGACATACGTTGCATCACGTTAGCCTTATAGCAGACGTAAGATGGGTCACGTTAGTCATATAGCAGACGTAAGATGGGTCACGTTAGTCATATAGCATACTTAAGATGGGAGACGTTAGTCTTATAGCCGACGTAAGATGGGTCACGTTCCATCACGTTAATCATATAGCTGACATACGTTGCATCACGTTAGTCATATAGCAGAAGTAAGGTGGGTCACTTTAGTACTAAAGCAGACGTAAGATGGGTCACGTTAGCTCTATGGTAAACACGAATTGGTCACGCTAGCCCTATATCAGACGTAAGGTGGGTCACGTTACTCATATAGCAGATGTAAGGTGTCACGTTAGTCATATAGCAGACGTATGGTGGGAAAAGTTAGTCATATAGCAGACGTAAGATGGGTCACGTTGTCGTTTAGCTGACATAAGATGGGTTAGGATAGAGCAGACACTGCTGTCAGGGATGAACTGTTATATACTTCATTGAGCGAGCTCTCACAGCTTTGAAATTTTTTTATTTTTCTCGCTGCCTTTCCTTCGTTAATGTAACTCAGGTACCCCTTTCCAGCTGGGTCGACTGTAATGTTCAATACAAGTATTGAACCTGGCAATTTCCTGTGACAAACAATCGCTCTACCACTTCGCTGCTCTGAAACAAGGAGCACAAACCAAACAAGCATATATGATCCTAGTACCAATTGCTAGTGTCTTTCCTTTCCTTAAACCAAAGCCTGAGTTTGTGGGGCCTCAGAAGTAATGGAGACCAGGGTTTCTCAGAGACAAATTGTCCTGCCAGTCCGCGTTTTAATAACATTCCAACTGATACATTCTTCGCGCGTGGTTGAGGGACCCGGGATGAGGACTGTCAGAGCAGATCACAAACCAAACAGTTACATAGGGTACAGCCTATACATTGGAAACTGTCAGGTCAGGGAGCGATAAATTGGGGTTGCTCAGGCGCATTTTTGTTTGCTGGCTTGGGTGGTTGGAAGGGCTGGGCTAGTTCGCGTCTTTAGACGTTCTGGAATGTTCCTGAAGTAAAGGCAGGTGTTAGTGGCTGGAAACTGGCAGACAACGCAAGGTTGGATGTTGACTAGTTGTGGGGGATGATGTGGTGGTAGTAGTTGTAGTTGGTGTAGTTTGGTAGTAGTAAAAGTAGTAACTTGTGATAGTAGTGTAGGTGTTGTAGTTGTAGTAGTAATTGTAGTAGCTGCGATTTCAGAAGTAGCGGTACTAGTAGTAGTGGCAGTAGTAGTAGTAGTAGTAGAAATAGTAGTAATAGTAGTAGTAGTAGTAGTAGTAGTAGTAGTAGTAGTAGTAGTAGTAATAGAAGTAATACCACACTTATTACTAATAGTAGTATTAGTAAATGCACACTTTATGGCATAACACTAACAAGAAACAAAAACTGAAGATCCTGAGAACATGCATTTTCCCTGTGGCAATGTACGCGCGCGAGACATGGACTATGACACAAGCAGCAAGGAAGAAAATTGGAACGTTCGAAACAAAATGTTACAGAAGAATCCTACAAATTCCTTGTATAAAGAAAGTGATAAATAAAACCATCTCAGCTGACCTGAATGTTGAAGAAAGCTGGCTCATAAATAATGTTATGTTTCGGAAATTGAATTTTTTCAACCGCGTCAAACGTCATGACGGACTGGAAAGAATGGTACCTGGAAGGCGATGCAGGTTTCGACCAAGTCGAAAGTGGATACAAGATATCAAGGAAACTCTAAACATGAACATGGAGCAGGCGGGAAGATTGACTGCAACCGAGATTCATATCGGCTGTCTGGGATGAGAGCCACGTTCTACAAAGGACATGCTACATGATTATGATGAGTAGTAGTAGTAGTGGTAGTAGTAGTAGTAGTAGTAGTAGTAGTAGTAGTAGTAGTAGTAGCAGTAGTAGTAGTAGTAGTAGTGGTAGTAGTAGTAGTAGTGGTAGTAGTAGTAGTAGTAGTAGTAGTAGTAGTAGTAGTAGTAGCAGTAGTAGTAGTAGCAGTAGCAGCAGTAGCAGTATGAATAACTAATAGTAGCAGTAGTAGTAGTAGTAGTAGTAGTGGTAGTAGTAGTAGTAGTAGCAGTAGTAGTAGTAGTAGTAGTAGTAGTAGTAGCAGTAGTAGTAGTAGTAGTAGTAGTAGTAGTAGTAGCAGTAGTAGTAGTAGTAGTAGTAGTAGTAGTAGTAGTAGTAGTAGCAGTAGCAGCAGTAGCAGTATGAATAACTAATAGTAGCAGTAGTAGTAGTAGTGGATGTAATAGTAGTAGTAGTAGTAGTAGTAGTAGCAGTAGTAATAGTAGTAGTAGTAGTAGTAGTAGTAGCAGTAGTAATAGTAGTAGTAGTAGTAGTAGTAGTAGTAGTAGTAGCAGTAGCAGCAGTAGCAGTATGAATAACTAATAGTAGCAGTAGTAGTAGTAGTGGATGTAATAGTAGTAGTAGTAGTAGCAGCAGTAGCAGCAGCATTTGTTAATATGATTGCAGTAGAAGTAGTAATAGTAGTACTAATAACTAATAGTAGCAGTAGCACTCATAGTAATAGTAGAAGTAGTAGTAGTAGTAGTAGTAGTAGCAGTAGCAGTACTAATAACTAATAGTAGTAGCACTCATAGTAATAGTAGTAGTAGTAGTAGTAGTAGTAGTACCCAATCCACAGAGATGGCGCCACTATACCAAAGCCTGATTCTTGAAGATCCCCCACAAATACCGCTTAATGAAACCAACTGACCAAAGCCTGATTTCTGGACTTCAAAAGTCGTAAGTTATTAGAGCCCGACACGACCAAAATAGTATTGCACTGTAACCTGCCAGGCATGTGGCAAGAGGGTTGGACATGGGATTGGTTACCGCATCCTATCGAAACTGTAACCCACAAGAAAAAGAAGAAATTCTTCTATGCCCATGGTAGAAGAGTTGATATCACGTAAAAAGCCAATTTCACCATAATAATACCAAATGAATACTGTTTAGCTTAGCTTGTCTCTAGAAGGCAGAGTCAATTAATACATTTTTAAAAAATTCAATACGCATAGTTATTTTTAGATCGTGAATGTAAAAGACACTTTTGTATACTGACTATGCAGAGTCTTCTAAACCAGTATAAAGACGTTAAGTTAAGTTAAATGAAAAAAGATCAGTGTCGCTGGACAAATAACAATTAACATGTATGGTTCTGTTTCTTATTGAACAACATCGTTACTAAACCACGTGTGATGATCCGTTTCCGTTTCATGTAAATAATTTTGTTTCTTTGTTCGGATACACTGAGTAGTTGTTCATACACATATTTTGTTTACTTTCCCGTTTCCTTTCTGCTTTTTTAAATAACCTCTTATGCTTCCATGTGATATAATAAAATGATGAACGATGTGAGAGAAACAAAACAACAAAAACCAGGACCAGGATCAAAACGTAGCAAGGCCATTGCTAAGTAAGTAAGTAGAAAGAGCGTACCTTTAAAGAGCGTACCTTCTTACAACCGCCACCTACTTGGCTGATATAAGTTTCTTGGGAAGTGTGCAGTAAAGGTAGGTTGCCGTTACTTTCGCTCGAGAAACGAAACTCAGTGTCTGCCAAACTGGACACAAGTGGGAATCGAACCCAGAACGTTGAGATTGTGAAAACCGAGCGAGTTACACAGAGAGTTATAATGAAGCGTATAATGTCATTTATTTTGGTTTTCGTACTTGAGGGAAACATTTTTAGTCGTTTTCTATGTAGCCATGTTTTGTGGTATTGTGAATTCTGTTAACGGGCCTTATTAAGTTTGTTTGTGGTTGTGGCGTCTTTTAGCTGAACTATTTCAAGTGTGTGGGTATGCGTGTGTCTGTGTGTGTGCGTGTGTACGTATGTGTGTGCGTGTGTGTGTGCGCGTGTGTACGTGTGTGTGTGCGTGTGTGTGTGTGTGTGTGCGTGTGTGTGTCTGTGTGTGTGCGTGTGTGTACGTGTGTGTGTGTGTGCGTGTGTGTGTGTGTGCGTGTGTGTGTGTGTGAAAGTGTGTGTGTGTGCGTGTGTGTGTGTGTGTGTACGTGTGTGTGCGTGTGTGTGCGTGTGTGTACGTTTGTGAACGTGTGTGTGTGTGCGTACGTGTGTGTGCGTGTGTGTACGTGTGTGTGCGTGTGTGTGTGTGTACGTGTGTGGGTGCGTGTGTGTGTACGTGTGTGTGTGTGGGTGTGTGTGTACGTGTGTGGGTGCGTGTATGTTCGTGTGTGTGTACGTGTGCGTGCGTGTGTATGTGTGTGTCTGTGTCCGTGTGTGAGTGTGTGTGTCCGTGTGTGTGTGCCTGTGTGTGTGCGTTCCTGTGTGTGTACATGTGTTTGTGTGCGTGTGTAAGTGTGTGCAGGCGTGTGTGTGCGTGTGTGCGTGTGTGTGTGCGTGTGTGTACGTGTGTGTGTGCGTGTGTGTACGTGTGTGTGTGTGTATTTGTGTGTGTTTGCGTGTATGTGTGTGTGTGCGTGTATATATTTGTGTGTTTGGGTGTGTGCGTATGTGAGTGTGTGTGTGTGCGTGTGCGTGCGTGTGTGTATGTACGAGCGTGCGTATGTGTACGTGTGCGCGTGCGTGTGTGTACGTGCGTGTGTGTACGCGCGTGTGTGTACGTGCGTGTATGTGTGTACGTGCGTGTATGTGTGTACGTGCGTGTATGTACGTGAGCGTGTGTGTACGTGCGCGTGTATGTACGTATGTGCGTGTGTGTGTACGTGCGTGCGTGAGTGCATGTGTACGTGCGTGCGCCTGTACGTGCATGTGTACGTGTGTACGTACGTGTGTGTACTTACGTACGTACGTGTGTGTGATCCTTGAAGATCCTATACAATCGCCAAAGATGGCGCCACCAGACCACATCCTGATTTCTGGACTTCAAAAGTCTTAAGTTATTAGAGCCCGACATGACCAAAATAGTGTGCACTATCACCTGGCAGGCATGTGGCATGATGGTTGGACATGGGGTTGGTTACCGCATCCTATCGTAACTGTAACCCACACAAAAAAATTAGAAAATTCCTCTATGCGTGTGTGCGTGTGTATGCACGTGAGTGTGTGTGTGTTCGTGTGTGTGTGTACGTGCGTGTGTGTACGTGCGTATGTACGTATGTACGTGTTTGTGTGTGTGTGTGTGCGTACGTGGGTGTACGTACGTGTGTGCGTGTGTACGTGTGTGTGTGTGTACGTGTGTACGTGTTTGTGTGTGTACGTGTGTACGTGTTTGTGTGTGTGTGTGTGTGTGTGTGTGTGTGTGTGTGTGTGTGTGTGTGTGTGTGTGTGCGTACGTGGGTCCGTGCGTCCGTCAGTGTGTGCGTGCATGTTCAAACTCTCGAAGCTACTGCGAGAACTCGGCAGATGTTTGGCCTGTTTGAATGATGCATGTTAGGCAACACAGTTAATCATCTCTTAGCTCAAGCTCCCAGCTGTAGTGGTCTTCTACTTCTTCCTCTTTCTTCTTTCTTCTACTTCTTCTTCTTCTTTCTTCTTCTTCTTCTTTCTTCTTTGTCTTCTTTCTTCTTCTTCTTTCTTCTTCTTCTTCATCTTCTTCTTCTTCTTTCTCATCTTTTTGTTTTTCTTCTTCTTCTTCCTCTTCTTTGGCGCTCGTCATGATAAGGATGCTGTGTTGCATATTACAGCGAAGCTGCGCCGTTTGAGCCCGGCACATTCGGTTTCAATTGGTATTTTATGTATACAGTGTATGCCTTCCCACTGCGACATCTATTCTATTAGCCAGCCTACACTAGTGCAGTCTGTTCGCAGGACCGCCGCTTTGCCAAACTAGTTCACTGATCCTGACGCATACAGCCAGCTGAGTCACTGGATGCAATCACCTCATTGACTTTGCTACATTTTTAGCGTCACAGTGGTTCTATTCTTTGTGCACACACATCTTTTCTAGAAACCACACAAGTAGCTGGCATTCTCACAGACGCCTCGCGAAATTCATCCCCACAACTGATATTCTAGTAGGAAGCTTGTGGAAAGTCTATATGTGGTCTAGTAGTTGGTCTGTACTACAACCCTCTTCATGTCTCTATGTGGTATAGCTGTTACGGTCTGTACTACAACTATCTTCATGTATCTATGTGGTCTAGTAGTTACGGTCTGTACTACAACCCTCTTCATGTCTCTATGTGGTATAGCTGTTACGGTCTGTACTACAACCATCTTCATGTCTCTATGTGGTCTAGTAGTTACGGTCTGTGTCACAGCCCTCTTCATGTCTCTATGTGGTCTAATAGTTACGGTCTGTGTCACAGCCCTCTTCATGTCTCTATGTGGTCTAATAGTTACGGTCTGTGTCACAGTCCTCTTCATGTCTCTATGTGCTCTAATAGTTACGGTCTGTGTCACAGCCCTCTTCATGTCTCTATGTGGTCTAATAGTTACGGTCTGTGTCACAGCCCTCTTAATGTCTCTATGTGGTCTAATAGTTACGGTCTGTGTCACAGCCCTCTTCATGTCTCTATGTGGTCTAATAGTTACGGTCTGTGTCACAGCCCTCTTCATGTCTCTATGTGGTCTAATAGTTACGGTCTGTGTCACAGCCCTCTTCATGTCTCTAGGTGGTCTAATAGTTACGGTTTGTGTCACAGCCCTCTTCGTGTCTCTATGTGGTCTAATAGTTACGGTCTGTGTCACAGCCCTCTTCATGTCTCTATGTGGTCTAATAGTTACGGTCTGTGTCACAGCCCTCTTCATGTCTCTTTGTGGTCTAATAGTTACGGTCTGTGTCACAGCCCTCTTCATGTCTCTATGTGGTCTAGTAGTTACGGTCTGTGTCACAGCCCTCTTCATGTCTCTATGTGGTCTAGTAGTTACGGTCTGTGTCACAGACCCCTTCATGTCTCTATGTGGTCTAGTAGTTACGGTCTGTGTCACAGCCCTCTTCATGTCTCTATGTGGTCTAATAGTTACGGTCTGTGTCACAGCCCTCTTCATGTCTCTATGTGGTCTAATAGTTACGGTCTGTGTCACAGCCCTCTTCATGTCTCTATGTGGTCTAATAGTTACGGTCTGTGTCACAGCCCTCTTCATGTCTCTATGTGGTCTAATAGTTACGGTCTGTGTCACAGCCCTCTTCATGTCTCTATGTGGTCTAATAGTTACGGTCTGTGTCACAGCCCTCTTCATGTCTCTATGTGGTCTAATAGTTATGGTCACTGTACTGCTATATCCTTTTGATTAACGCACAACACTTTAAAGCGCGTGGCTGACATATATGTTGTTGCTGTTGTTGTTATTGATGTTGTTAGTGTTGTTGTTGGAAGGCACCAGTATTAAGTTAATATAACTCTTTGCGACGTTAGCTTAGTATCGGGTTACTGAATGCTTAGGGATGATCAATCTGTGAGACATGTCTATTGAAATTGAATACGCAGGAGAACTGCTAACCATAAAACGTAATGCAATTATTTGTGGGTCCTCAATCTAATAATGTACGAAGAAGAAATTGAAGAAAAAGAAGAAGAAGAAGAAAAGAAGAAGGAGATGAAGAAAAATATAGGAACAATAAGATAAAAAACAAAGGAAAAAGAATAAAAAGAAAAGGAAAATTAAGAAAATGATAAAGATTATACAAGAACAATGTGAATAGAAAATGCGAGAAAAAATTATTTTAGATACATAAGAAGAAGAAAGAGGAGAAGATGAAAATAATGAGAGAAAAACGGATGGGGATGGAGCAGGATAACGGGAAAAGAAATAAGAAGTTGAGAAAAAAGAAGAGCAGGAGAAAGATAAGAGCGAGAGAAAGAAGAGGAGCAGTGATATGAGTAGGAAGATGAAAAGATAGATAATGGCCCCTGTCATGCGTCCTTGTATGTTTGGTTATATCCATATCCATATACTATCTCAAATGGAGAAATCCGTTCTACACCTCCACGCGGTGATCCTGGATAACAGGCTGCAGAAGGGCTGGCTAGCTAAGGAGAAGAGATCGAAGAGGGAATGCTAACCCGGTACTCAAAAAACGTTTGCTGAAGTCGGATATGTTGGACCGAAAGGTGTAAACTACGACACAACGGGTCCCGTTCTCTGGACTACATTCTGCTACTTAAGCCCATTTCAGGGTTTGGTAGCGGGAGATTGAGAACGAACGAAGCCAAGCCAAGCCAAATAAAGAAAACAAAAACGCAATATGCTCTAGATGTAACAGTTGGTCCCTTCTAATTTCAGGAAGTACTCATCAGTTATTGATCCCAGCAGATCCTGACATAAACCATCGGATTAAATAGATCACTGATCCTGACAGACTAAAGTAAGTTTTGCGTGTAGTTTCTTGTCTTGTTTTGCATGGCCTCTGTTTATTATTTTTGAATGTCTCCATAGAGTAAGTTAACTCTTTTGTGCGCCATAAAAAGATGGTTAAGTGGCTACTAACACATCCCCAGCGTGCTGATGAAGGTGAAACGATGTTCTCTAGATGTTGTGATATACTTGGCTTCATCTGAGTGACGCCCACTACTACGGGATCACGTCTATCCACATCTCGCCAGCCAGGCTGCCTTGAAAGCATTCCGTTTCCAGGGAGGGCTACATAGAAGAGAGATCGTGGGCTTGTTGTTTTGGATGCCCGCAATGGGCGTACTGAAAAGGACGTTAAGTAACTTTCCTCACATCCCGAGCGTGCTGATGAAGGTGGACGCGGAGTTCTCCAGGCGTTGTGCTATACTTGGATTCATCTGCTTGTCGCTCACTATTACAGGGATCACGTCGATCCCTCACCTCACCAAGCTGCCATGAAAACAGCCCGTTTCCTGGGAGGGCTACTAGGAAGCCGAGGTGAGGGTCTTGGCCAGTATATTTTTAACATGTTGGATGAGTATGTTTGTGCCTGACCCTAAATAACATGTTTGATGAGTATGTTGTGCCTGACCCTGACGCGACGTCCTGTCAGTATGTTGTGCATGACCCTGACGCGGTGGCATGGTCAGTATGTTGTCCCTGACGTGACGTCCTGGACAGTATGTTATGCCTGATCCTGACGCGACGTCCTGGTCAGTATGTTGTGCCTGACCCTGACGCGACGTCCTGGTCCGTATGTTGTACCTGACCCTGACGCGACGTCCTGATCAGTATGTTGTGCCTGACCGAACTAGCGTCTCAGTTCCTGAATGGCAGTTTGCAGTAGCTTAGCATATGTGTGTGGGTGTGTTAGTGTGTATGTGTGTGGGAGTATGTGTGTGTGTGTGTGTGTGTGTGTGTGTGTGAGTGTGCCTGAGTGTGTGCGTGTACGTCTATCTGTGCTGGCAGTTTGTGTCTTTGATTGTCTATATGTCACATTCATGTAAGTCAGTCAACGTCCTCTGATCTGGAAGTCAAGACCTACTTCCACATCATGCGGTGATCATGGAAACTCGCTGTATTACAGCAATCTGGACAACAAGGCGGGCATCGATACTGTACTACCCTGCTTGTGTTGTAGCGGCTATGTGTACATATGTTTGTTTCCTTGTTATTTTATTTCGCGCTGCTTGTGTTTATGTTTTCATCTATCAACGACTCAACCGGTATTAAACACCATTTACTCCTTATTTCGTGTATGTAGTCACTCCGCATAATTTGTAATTAATATCTTCTTCTTCGTCGTCGTTAGTTCTCTCACTCCCGCCACAAAGCCCTGAACGCTCTCTCACTCCCACTACCAAGTTCTGAACGATCTCTCACTCCCCCTACCAAGCCCTGAACGTTCTCTCACTCCCGCCACAAAGCCCTGAACGCCCTCTCACTCCCACTACCAATCCCTGAACGCTCTCTCACTCCCACTACCAAGCTCTGAACGTTCTCTCACTCCCGCTACCAATCCCTGAACGTTCTCTCACTCCCGCTACCAATCCCTGAACGTTCTCTCACTCCCGCTACCAAGCCCTGAACGTTCTCTCACTCCCGCTACAAGGCGCTGAAAGTGCTCTTACTCCCGTTACCAAGCCCTGAACGTTCTCTCACGCCCGGTACCAAGCCCTGAACGTTCTCCCAATCCCGCTACCAAGCCCTGAACGTTCTCTCACGATCGCTACCAAGCCCTGAACGTTCTCTTACGATCGCTACCAAGCCCTGAACGTACTCTCACGCCCGGTACCAAGCGCTGAACGTTCTCTCACGCCTGGTACTAAGCCCTGAACGTTCTCTCACGCCCGGTACCAAGCCCTAAAAGTGGCTTTACAAGTAACAGGATGTTGTCCGGAGAACTGAATGCGATGTGTCGTAATTTACAGCTTGACTGCGATATGTGCACCTTTTGAACCAACACATCCGACTTCATCGGACACTTTTTAGTATATTTTAGCATTCCCTCTTCGATCCCTGCTCCTTAGCAAGTCTGCCTTGTTGCAGTCTGTTATCCAGGATCACCGCGTGGAGATGTAGATGGGTCTTGGCAGCCCTCTTTTGCTGGCCCTGAAGCGGGCCGTCAGCTATGGGTCGTTGACCGCTACAGCTCATGTTCTACTCAGCATCTTGAGCCTGTTCTTTGACTGGCAAACATAATCTGCAGCTGCTACCTGCACTTGTATTCACTCTGATCTAGACTTCCTGATTGCGCGCCCATCCTGGTCTGATTGAATATTGAACCCTGGCAGATGGGAATGCCTCTCTAGCCGCATCTAACGCGGGATGAACTATCTTGAGCCAAGTTATCATCTTGACCATTCCGGAAACTGGTTATAAAGTTGCGTGAAACCCTCGAGGATTGAAATAATCTCCTGATTGTTATTTAGGCTAAGCATAAACTTAATGGGCGGTCTTTCTATACCTATTTGCTGCAGAATCCTCAATAGTTTGCTTCAGGAGACTCAGTCAAAGGCCTCCTCGTAGTCAATAAAGCAGATAAATAGTGGTCGTTCTTGATCGATCATTCTTTCTGCGAGAAGCCGCAATGATCCGATGGCATCCTGCGCACACTTGACCTTGTGAAATCCAAACTGGTTATCTCTCAATACCTTCTCTATATTTCTCATCAATTCTCATTTGAATAATCTTCAAAGGTATTGTACATCCATGTACTTATTGTTTGAAATTGACTGCACTCTATTGCATTTGATTTTGTTGGAAAAGAAATTAGTATTTTCTATTCTTCTTCTTCTTCTTCTTCTTCTTCTTCTTCTTCTTCTTCTTCTTCTTCTTCTTCTTCTTCTTCTTCTTCTTCTTCGTCTTCGTTCGTTCTCAATCTCCCACTACCAAACCCTGAAAGGATAAGTAGCAGAATGTAGTCCAGAGAACGGAATGCGTTGTGTTGTAGTTTACAGCTTGGCTGCGATATTTGCACCTTTCGGTCCAACACATCCGACTTCAGCAAGCATTTTTTGAGTACCGGGTTAGCAATCCCTCTTCGATCCCTTCTCCTTAGCCAGTCTGCCCTGCTGCAGCCTGTTATCCAATATCACCGCGTGGAGGTGTAGAAGGGTCCTGGCAGCTCTGGTTCGCTGGGCCTGACGCTAGCAGTCAGCTATGGGTCGCTGACCACTGCAGCTCATATGCTGCTCAGCATCTTGATCCCGTATTGTCAATTCTAATTCGCAGGTGGTAATTTTTATTTGACAGCATTTTAGAGACTCGTTCATACTGTCATTGAAACGTTTTCTTGTGTCCCTCTTCCTTTACTTAGTTTGCTACATAGTAGACTCTTTAGTGAATCTTTCACTTGACATTCGAGCAAAGTGACTAGCCCATCTCAGTTTGGCATTCTGGAAAAAGTGCATCAATCCCAGGCATGCTGGGATTAGTTAGGACCTCTTGAGTCGTGATATCACCCTATCAGCGAATATGCTGTGTTTCCCTCAGACAAATCGCGTACAAGTGATTTATCCTCTTGGCAACTTCTCAGTTGACAGTCCAGCAATCCCTCGCGTAGAGAAGTTTGGGATGAATGACTGCACGATATACTTTTAGCTAAGTCGTTATGCTGATTCCTCGACGTACACTTGCTGTTGATCGGATATATATATGTGTGTGTGTGTGTGGTGTGGTCTGGTGTGGTGTGTTGTGGTCTGGTGTGGTGTGTTGTGTTGTGTTGTGCTGTGCTGTAATGTGCTGTGTTTAGTCTGCAGCGGGCCTATGTTTCTGGTTAGTTTCATTCTATGGAATTCATACAATAATTTGTTTCTTTCAAACAGTTATAAACTGTCAGAGATCACGAACCATTCATTGTTATTATAGTTAATACTTACGAAAATCTCTTTCTTGAATACTTACGCAAATATCTTTCCTGTAAAATGATCTTATCTCAGTTTGATTCATAACATCTCATATCCTTCAGCAGTTTTCTACAGCCACTAAGGCATGTACGTAACGCATTGGAGATTTTTCTCCATTCTATTAATTTAAATTCCATTAGAGGTTCCGCTTCGGATGTGTTTGGTCTGATAGTGCGTGTAGAAGCATCATTAATCAGAGTAGAAAGACTAACTTCTGGTCAGGCACAACATACTGATCAGACATTCTAGTCTGTGTCAGGCACAATATACTGATCAGACATGCTAGTCTGGGTCAAGCACAACATACTATTAAGACAAGTTAGTCAAGGTCAGGGACAACATACTGATCAGACATTTTAGTCAAGGTCAGGCACAACATTCTGATCAGAGATGCTCGTCTGGGTCAGGCACAACATCAACATACTGATCAGACATGTTAGTCAGGGCCAGGCACAACATACTGATCAGACATGTTAGTCAGGGCCAGGCACAACATACTGATCAGACATGTTAGTCAGGGTCAGGCACAACATACTGATCAGACATGTTAGTCAGGGCCAGGCACAACATACTGATCAGACATGTTAGTCAGGGCCAGGCACAACATACTGATCAGACATGTTAGTCAGGGTCAGGTACAACATACTGATCAGACATGTTAGTCAGGGCCAGGCACAACATACTGATCAGACATGTTAGTCAGGGTCAGGCACAACATACTGATCAGACATGTTAGTCAGGGTCAGGCACAACATACTGATCAGACATGTTAGTCAGGGCCAGGCACAACTTACTGATCAGACATGTTAGTCAGGGTCAGGCACAACATACTGATCAGACATGTTAGTCAGGGCCAGGCACAACATACTGATTAGACATGTTAGTCAGGGTCAGGCACAACATACTGATCAGACATGTTAGTCAGGGTCAGGCACAACATACTGATCAGACATGTTAGTCAGGGCCAGGCACAACATACTGATCAGACATGTTAGTCAGGGCCAGGCACAACATACTGATCAGACATGTTAGTCAGGGTCAGGTACAACATACTGATCAGACATGTTAGTCCGGGTCAGGCACAACATACTGATCAGACATGTTAGTCAGGGTCAGGCACAACATACTGATCAGACATGTTAGTCAGGGCCAGGCACAACATACTGATCAGACATGTTAGTCAGGGTCAGGTACAACATACTGATCAGACATGTTAGTCAGGGTCAGGCACAACATACTGATCAGACATGTTAGTCAGGGTCAGGCACAACATACTGATCAGACATGTTAGTCAGGGCCAGGCACAACATACTGATCAGACATGTTAGTCAGGGCCAGGCACAACATACTGATCAGACATGTTAGTCAGGGTCAGGCACAACATACTGATCAGACATGTTAGTCAGGGCCAGGCACAACATACTGATCAGACATGTTAGTCAGGGCCAGGCACAACATACTGATCAGACATGTTAGTCAGGGCCAGGCACAACATACTGATCAGACATGTTAGTCAGGGCCAGGCACAACATACTGATCAGACATGTTAGTCAGGGTCAGGTACAACATACTGATCAGACATGTTAGTCAGGGTCAGGCACAACATACTGATCAGACATGTTAGTCAGGGTCAAGCACAACATACTGATCAGACATGTTAGTCAGGGTCAAGCACAACATACTGGATA
Source organism: Ariolimax columbianus (assembly GCA_036924085.1). Classification (NCBI taxonomy): domain Eukaryota; kingdom Metazoa; phylum Mollusca; class Gastropoda; order Stylommatophora; family Arionidae; genus Ariolimax; species Ariolimax columbianus. The sequence goes on from JAVGWX010000019.1 coordinate 17,852,147, forward strand.
AGACTGTCAGCTCGGCTTCCTAGTAGCCCTCTCTAGAAAGGGTTGTTTTCATATCAGCCTGGATAACAAGGTGAGGGATCGACGTGCCCACGTAGTAGTGATCGACACGCAGATGACGTCAAGCATAGCACAACTGCCTGAAAAATCACGGTATACCTTCATCAGCACGCTGTGGATATCAGGCAAGCTACAGTAACCTGCCACGTACCATCTTTTTCAGGGCGCACAAAAGAATAAACCTACTCATTGCGGGCATTCGAAATAACGACAGCCTCATTGAGAATAAGCAATATTTTATAATGAAGAACTTCTTCTACCAGGTAACAAATGTAATGCTTTCCTTCTACCAGGAAACAAATGAATTGTTTTCCTTCTACCAGGTAACAAATGTAATGCTTTCTTTCTACCAGGTAAAAAATGTAATGCTTTCCTTTTACCAGAAAACAAATGAAATGTTTTCCTTCTACCAGGTAACAAATGTAATGCTTTCCTTCTACCAGGAAACAAATGAAATGCTTTCTTTCTACCAGGTAACAAATGTAATGCTTTCCTTCTACCAGAAAACAAATGAAATGTTTTCCTTCTACCAGGTAACAAATGTAATGCTTTCTTACTACCAGGTAACAAATGTAATGCTTTCCTTCTACCAGGTAACAAATGAAATTTTTCCTTCTTGAAACTTCAAAGGTAACGTGCAGGCCCTTCCACTTAAGTGTGCGTTTTGCTGTTTCATACACAATCAGTTACCAGTAGGTTTGTTTAAATATAAACAATTTGGTCTGCCATTTTCTTCTCCACGCATTGCATCGAGTCTATTTCAAAAAATCGTTCTTTGTTCGTCATTGACTTTTTCTGCGTATGCACTGGTTGTTGCTGGCTCTTCTAAAATGTCAAAGTTGTTTAAATTCAACATCGATAAAGGTATATCTATAATTGTTAGTTTATGTTTTGTTAGACTCAAATCATATATCTTGAGTCGTTGATCGATTTTAGCAAAAGCGTATTGTGATTCAATGTCTTAAGAATGTCTTTGTATAAAATCCTCACTTATTTCAACTTTATGGTTAGTCCATAGTTCCAGAACATTTTGTTGTTTTCTAGATGCACAAATTATAGCAATTAGCAATCTTATGTTACTCAATATTTGAGTAGGAGTTGCTTTTGTGAACGTGGCATGCCAAATGATATCATCTTCAAGTAGTGCAAACTCTCGACATGTCTCTGGAAATGTTTCACAATGTCTCTTACTGATTGTAAACTATTCCTCTCGCGCGTCTCGTTGTGTATTACGTGTACACGCGAATGTCAGTTCTCTGGAACCAGGTTGATGTGGTTAAGAGTTGATCAAAGCTACAAAACAGCTGTATGTGTTCACTGCTCAGTATACAATTGGCTAAGCATTTAACAGTTTTGCATTGCTTTTTCTCGGTCTGTGCTACTATCCAGCATTCACGCTCGTACACTTAGGAAATGGAACTAATTTTAGCTAATGGAGTGGTCATTCAATTTGTTATGTGCCGATCTCCTGTGAAGCAAGATCATTTGTCCCACTCAATCAAGGCAGTGATAGTTATCTCTCTTTTGGTCGACTTGTCTAATAACCTGGATAAGGCTTTTCATTTCATTGAAGGTGTTTGTTATTTTTGTTTTCGTCCTGCTATCTCCTTTGCCAACCTGTCCGCTCTCTCTTCTCTTGGTATGTCACAGTGTGATGGTATCCACTTTAGTAGCGCTTTCCTTTTCTTGGCTTTCAGTCCGCGTTAGCGTTATTTCAGCACTTGCAGTTTATCATTATTGAAGGCTTGTGAAATGACATTCCATCTGTAAAGAATACAAACCGCTGACATTGACTTGTTGTGTTGTTTATTATTTTCTCAGTAAATATTATAGCAAGAACTTAATGTAAGGTCTTCATACTGGTCAAGAAGACTATACAGAGTCTGTAGACAACCAGTTTCTTTTACATTCACCTGTCTAACAATACCTATGTGCATCCATCTGTTCTTGAATGCATTAATTAACACTGCATCCACTATTTTCCGTGGCAATGCATTCCAAACATTCACCACTTTCTGACTTTAAAAATTGTTTTCTGTTATCTAATCTGGACCTTCCTTTAATTAATGTGTGGCTGTGCCCTGTTGTTCTTGTAGGCGCCTGTATTTTGAAGTTATAGTTTAATTGTCCGTTGATTATCTTATATAAACCTCTATTAAATCACGTCGAATGCTTCTCTTTTCAAGACACGGTTGGCCGATTCTTCTGAGTCGTTTCTAACAACTATAATTCTGAAATCCCACAAAATATTTTGATATTCCACTTTGAATCCTTTCCAGCGGGACACTTACAATGTATTCATTATTGACCTTTCGATTTGGTAAAATCATTACTCTGAATTCTTCCTGCTCCAATCAGGGGACACAATTAAATACCCAAACTTAATGATAGTTACAGACATTGGGAATGAGGCAGAGAGAGAACAACGATTATAATAATCAATGGAACCTACAACAAACATAATGGGTGGATCGGGGAGTGGATGGATGTTATGGTAGATGGATTGGTGGATCGGTGAGTGGATTGATGTTATGGTGGAGGGATGGGTGGATCCGTGAGTGGATTGATGTTATGATGGAGGGATGGGTGGATCGGTGAGTGGATTGATGTTATGATGGAGGGATGGGTGGATCGGTGAGTGGATTGATGTTATGGTGGATGGATTGGTGGATCGGTGAGTGGATTGATGTTATGATGGAGGGATGGGTGGATCGGTGAGTGGATTGATGTTATGATGGAGGGATGGGTGGATCGGTGAGTGGATTGATGTTATGGTGGATGGATGGGTGGATCGTTGGGTCTATTGTTGTAATGATGGATAAATGGGTAGATGGATGGTGGAGGGATGGGTGGATCGGTGAGTGAATTGATGTTATGGAGGAGGGATGGGTGGATCGGTGAGTCGATTGATGTTATGGTAGATGGATCGGTGAGTGGATTGATGTTATGGTGGAGGGATGGGTGGATCGGTAAGTGGATTGATGTTATGGTGGAGGGATGGGTGGATCGGTGAGTGGATTGATGTTATGGTGGAGGAATGGGTGGATCGGTGAGTGGATTGATGTTATGGTGGAGGGAAGGGTAGATCGGTGAGTGGATTGATGTTATAGTGGAGAGAAGGGTGGATCGGTGAGTGGATTGATGTTATGGTGGATGGATGGCTGGATCGTTGAGTCTATTGTTGTTATGATGGATGAATGGGTAGATGGATGGTGGAGAGATGGGTGGATCGGTGAGTGGATTGAAGTAATGGTGGATGGATGGGTGGATCGGTGAGTGGATTGATGTTATGGTGGAGGAATGGGTGGATCAGTTAGTGGATTGATGTTATGGTGGATGGATGGGTGGATCGGTGAGTGGATTGATGTTATGGTGGATGGATGGGTGGATCGGTGAGTGGATTGATGTTATGGTGGATGGATGGATAGATGGATGGGTGGATCGGTGAGTGGATAGGTGGTATGGTTTTGGATGGAGACACATTCCTATACGATGTTCAGTCATTTATACATCGTGGCAACAATAAATACAAAGCATGATGCACAGGTAAAGAATTCCAACCAAAAAATAGATTACAAAATGCGGGAGAGATATTAATGGATTGAAGAATTATTAAGAATCAAAAGAAATGAAGTTCAACAAATACACACACCTATCTTCAACTTGAGTGTAACTATATTGTAGAGCAATAAAAACAACGGCAAAAAAAGTGCAGACATTCATAGACAATGGTCTGCCTTGAATAATAGGATTGGGGTGGTTTGATAAAATCACTAATGGAGAATTGCTAAAGAAAGCCAGATATCAGTGGGACATGCCGCGGGGAGAAGGTATTAATAATAGATGCCAATCGCAAGCGAAGATATCGAGACCATCAGACTATTGCTTGCTGCGAAATGCGTTATTTGATGGATGTAAAGACCAATCTTGGAACGGCACACCATGACAGGGCACACATGCGTGGACTCGGCTGTGGAATTGTTGTGAGTTTAGTTTTTTTTTCGGGCAGCACGGTTTCGCTGGGTCTCCGCGATGGTTGTACTCTCTGCGATCTGAGCACCATTGGTGATACTATCGAGTCAGGGGGTACGGTCTTGTACAAGCATGTTCTAGGAGGTGACATCAATGTTCATGCGTTTCAAACCACTTTCAAGGAGTTGTAAGACAATTATAACTGTATTATCAACAACGTTGTCATACTTGGAGCCCTCCTGGTGAAGGCTTTCTATTGTATGGCATTTTTTTTCAAATTGTACTTTCTGCTGTTTACTAAGTGTGGGGGAAGACAGGATACGTGTTGGAAAGGTATTTCATTAACTTTGAAATGTTGCCAAAACAGCAGCCAGCAGCATAGTCTCATCTATAGTCACCCTTCCATAGCATGTTCGGGATCTCCGACTTGCATCACCTATCTCCACCTCCTTTGAGTCCAGGGGACGCTTGAAAATTGTAGGATTCGAAACTACCATCACTGAGACCACCAGCACCACTACCGCTACCATCACCACGACTATCGCCTCTTCTAATACCATTATCACAATTAAAATAACCATCTCTATTATTACTATCAACACAGCAAGCGTGACCACACCAACCCCAACACCTCCCTCTAGCCACACCTCAACCCGCCCGGAACCACTTCGACTAGCAAACACATTTTCACCTCGCACTCAAATAGCTGACACCTCTATCAATCTCCGGACTTCCTCTCACTCAACTCACCAAAATTGCTACGTGCTGGAGATGTGGCACTTGCTCAAGGAACTACTGCGTGCGCACGCGCACCGAGATTGTCAATATCTTAGTGATGTTTTGTAACAATCTGACATGTCCGTTGTTAATGAAAGTCATTGATGTGGAAAATATTGATTCTTTCGTTGTTGTTGTAAAAGTGCTATATCGCTAGCTGTGTTGTGTTGTTAACATATTGTGATCGCTGGCTAGTGGATGTTGGGTGGGTAGGTATTTTGTAATTATGATAGATGGGTAGATGGATCGGTAAGTGAATAAATGGTATGGGTGGGTGGATTGATGTTATGACGGATGGATGTTATGGTGGATGGATGGATGATTCGGTTAGGGGATATATGTTATGTTGGATGGATGAAAGGATTGATGAGGGGATTGACGATATGCTGGGTTAATGTGAGTGGGAATTTCGGCTGTCAGGACAGGGCATGATGGATAGATGGATATGTGGATCTTGATAGGGAAGGATATTGAAGGAAATGGGTTTGATAGCAACATGTTTATACGCAGAACAGCTGCTTGAAATAATTTCAATTGTAAAAAGCCGAAGATGCTAAGCAGCGCATGAGCTGCAGTAGTCAGCGACCCATAGCTGACTGCAAGCGTCATGGCCAGCGAACCAGAGCTGCCAAGACGCTTCTACACCTCCACGCGGTGATCCTGGATAACAGGCTGCAGCAGGGCAGACTGGCTAAGGAGAAGGAATCGAAGAGGGAATGCTAAAAAATGCTTGCTGAAGTCGGATGTTTTGGACCGAAAGGTGGAAATATCGCAGTCAAGATACGACACAACGCATTCTGTTCTCTGGACTACATGCTGCTACTTGAGTCCTTTCAATGGTTTGGTAGTGGGAGATTGAGAAAAAACGAGCCAAGCCATATAATAACCTAAGAAGTCAACTGTGAAATATAAGTCAGAAAGAGAATAGGTTTGGCCAAGATTATATTCGACAACATGAGACACATACTGACATCCAAACAGATAAATCAGAATTTGAAAATAAGAATTGTCAGGTGTTATGTATGGACAATGAATAGTAAGTTGGACAAGAGTATTGAAACCTTCGAAATGTTGGTATACATAAAATTGGGTCACATTTCTTGTAAGGAGAGGTAAATATATTTAGAAGTATTGGAAACGTTGGGGGTGAAAAGAGAATTAATCACCGAAATCAGGGTTAGACAGTTACGCTATTTTGGTCATATAACAAGACATACCTCCTTGTTGATGACCATACTGGAGGGTAGGGTGGAAGGCAATCGTTCAACGGGCAGATAACGCTTTTAGTTTTGGGATAACATATGGAGATGGACTGGAAAAAGCCTCTCAGATTGCACAATTACGGCAAGATAGAGTGCGCTGCAGCAGACCTTCAATGCGGAGATGGCACCTGAACTGAACTGAGTCTATGTGAGGTGAGGAAGCTAGGTCCTTTCCTTGCTGTTATTACCTCCGACAACTCATACGTCAGGTATCTATTTGCTGTTGTGTCGACTGGAGAAGCGGCGTACAAGACACACCATGGTCCTCATTTATTGCTGTCCGTCAGTGAATTCGAACCTAGGTAAACTGTAATCTAAGTCTTATCAAGCCAGCCCACTGTCGACTAGGCCAATGTTTTCCAATCTGTGAAACATTTTTAGCCGACCGGTGGAAAAAGAAACAATTGAAGAGAGTTAACAGTTTTTTGCTGTTTAATTTTGACTCCATCTTGCAGGAACAACAATTTTACAACACAATATAACACACACACACACACACATACACACACGCACGCAAAACCTGCCTTCCAAAATACCAACATACAGCATTAACAGATAAGTTAACCTCTAGAAACTGTCTATCAATTTTCTTAATTCTAAATTTCCGTATCACCATATATGTAGGCATCCCGCACACCACCCCGACCACCCACTCTCCTCCCAACCCACTCACTTTGATAAACAAACACGCCAAATGTAGATGTGCTCTTGTGTTCGAAAAGACGGATACTTATGTAGCTGACGTCATTTCAGTTTAACCATTAGCCAGTCAGACGTCGCCGAAAACCTATGTGTGCAAAAAGTGACAGATAGTGTTGCTTCCTATCCGTGATGACTTTGAGCTACTCAAATAGCTAGTAGTCCGGGATATCCTTGGCAAAAAGAGGCACATTTCAAGACGGGTCAAACGGCGACGGTTTAGAAGGGTGAGTGTGCTCTCGAGGACGGTCCGTCGTGTGAATTGGTGGATTTTGTAATGCATTTTGTGTGGATTTGCTTTGAGGATGGTTGCATGGAATGTGGGTGCAGAAGATGCAGCAGTGTAAGAGTTGGCAGCAGCCAGCGGCTCATAGCTCAGAATTAGCCATTAGCCAACTACAGCTGACCATGACCCTATTCCACCTCACTATGGCGACCCTGGAAAAAGGCTGCACTTGTCACTAGTGTAGTCAGGATAAGGGTTGTTGTGCAAGACAAACCAGGTACCCAAACAAATGCCAACTGAAATCAGGTTTGACGAGACAAAATGCGCAGATATCTCACATCGTCCCTTTCAGACAACCGCCAAAGAAGGATATGATCATTATGATGGTGCTGAGAAGGAAGAAGAAAAGAGGAAGAGGATGAGGAGAAAGAGGAAGAAGAAGATTAGTATTTTAATGCTGGATTAGAAGATGTTTGAATTCCAGTATTTACGCAAAGTCAAAGTCGGATGAAGCAAAAAGGTGATGGGTGGATGGATAAAGGTGATTGGTGGATGGATAAAGGTGATGGGTGGATGGATAAAGGTGATTGGTGGATGGATAAAGGTGATTGGTGGGTGGATAAAGGTGATTGGTGGATGGATAAAGGTGATGGGTGGATGGATAAAGGTGATGGGTGGATTGTTAAGGTGAGGGTGGATTGTTAAAAGTAATGGATGGATGGATAAAAGTTGTGGATGGATGGATAACGAAGATGGGTGGATTGTTGAATGTGATAGGTGGATTGTTGAAGGTGATGGATGGGTGGATAAAGGTGATCGGTGAGTGGATAACGGTTATGTGTGAGTGAATAAAGGTGATAGGTTGATGAATAAAGGTGACGGGTAGATGGATAAAGGACATTCAATGGATGATGGGGGATGACCAAATGGATAATGGAAATTAAATAGATAACGGTGGATGGGCGAATGGATAATGAAAATTGAATGAATAAAAATGGATGAGTGGTTGGATAAGGGAAATTAAATGGAGCAAGATGGGTGTGTTGACGGAAAAAAATGGAATAATAGAAGTCCATGAATAGAGAAAAATTGAAGAGTGAAGGTAACTTGATGAACAGTTTGATAAAAATATATGAATTGATGGATGAACATAAGAAAACTGATGGATGAAGAGTGATGAATAGAGAAATATAGATGGGTGAAGAGGGATGGATGAATAGGTAGAAAGATATGGAGGAATAAAGTTTGAAGGATGGATTGCTGAAGGAATGGACAGAAGCTTTCGCATTACTACCTTTGACTTTCACTCCCTACGGAGCAAAGGAATGTAGCTGCTGCTTGCAACTGATTTATATACTTGTCCGTTGATGATTTTAAACTAGGGCTGCCAAGTACGTTCCTTTATCTCACATCGAATTGCAAGTTTTCTTAGTGTCATAGCCGTAGTATTTTTCTTGTAGCTGTCCCGCCCCTGCTCAATATTTGTTAGTTAGGATCCTGCACCTTTTACTACCTCTCGGGCATTTCACCAGATTCTGATTTGCAGCCAGAAAGCTCACGCTACATGTTGCCTAACGTGAGAATGAAATCGCATATGATACGAGGCGCCGTCATAACGTAATAATAATTCTTTTATTAACAGAATTTGTCATATTAAGGTAGTTCGTATACTCCTTCTGTTACTTTCCCCCATGCTCTAGCTGCTTCCTAAATATGAACTGTTAAGTTATTAAAACCTAATTCATGACTCACAAGAAGTCTCTTCCTATTGAATACAACCACCACCTAACTCTCCGACCCGGACAACAAATCACTGCTGGGTCTTCCCTAATGCATCCGGCCAGGAATACGTTTTAATATCAATCGGGTCCAATATCACGGCCTCGGACTTAAAGTGCAATGCTGGGCACTGGACATGTTATACCACCGAGCAGCGCTTGTCCTGTTACTTGATCCCTGATTTTTAGCAAGATAATAAATAACACTAGACAATTGACTGTGTCCAGGCTGCGTTTCACGGTGGTAATTCAGGATTTGGAAACGTATCTAACACTGGATATCGCCCATGAAAATTCCTTATCGTCCCATATTGAACTGTCTGTCACGTCATTATTGTACTTGTCTTGTTTTTTTTAGTTTCCAATTTTATTCGTTGTCCTATGTGAGTTACCTTACCAAAAAACTTACTAGGCTATGTGAAATGACTTTGTTTAGGTCCAATGTTCAATAAATAACAGAACAGCCGAAAAAACAGAAGCATGTAAACTCCTCGTGCACGAAGCCCATACTATGGCCCGTCAAGAAACCTCACCATAACCTGAGGATGAAAGGCACAAACAAGGTGTCTCAAGCTGAGGAAACTCCGAGTCATGCCATACGACCAACTACGTGGTTTGCGTCCATAAGTCGGATTCCATATATTGAAAGCTTCTGAAAAGTAGAATACACACCAAAAAAAAAGGTAGTGACGTGAACTATTGACCATCACAAAAGAAGATGTCGATTGCATCAGACTTTTGGTGAGTCTGAGGTTTTGGCGTGCGCTGAACTTGGATTTCAGTAAGGAAGAGTTCCGCTGGTCGTCTACATCGCTCTCTAGTCATCGGGTATTTGGTTCAGTGGCAAGACGTAGTCAAGACGGATGTAGATATCACAAGATAACATTGTCGTTCTAATGTCTCGCATGCTATACTCGCTCTTCGGTGGGTTGCTGGGGAGCATCTTGACATCCCTTGAACAAGTTAATGGGTTCATCCACATAGTCTGCCAACTCGAGTCTTCAAGTGCTGCTTAGTTAGACAAGCCCTGGCTAACCGAGGGTTACATTGCCTCGTCACTCTGTGTTACTATCATCTGGTGTATCCAACCAGTTGAAGTCGTGCCATTGAGTCTGTCCGCTGCGCAAACATGATACATATACTTGGAGCCACACAACAAACAACACACTTACACCAGACAACAGACAGCACACACCTATCAACAAACAACACACTTAAACCTAACACCAGACAACCGACAACTCACACCACACAATAAACAACACACTCACACCAGACAACACACTTACACCAGACAACAGACAACTCACACCACACAATAAACAACACACTCACACCAGACAACACACTTACACCAGACAACAGACAATTCACACCACACAATAAACAACACACTCACACCAGATAGCACACTCAAAACGGACAACACACTCAAAACACACTAACAACTGACCACATACAGCACACATCAAATAACAAACAATAAACAACCCACTCACACCAGACTATAGACAACACACTCAAAACACACTCACAACAGAAAGCACACACCAAACAACAAACAATAAACAACATACTCACACCAGACAACAGACAACATACTCAAAACACACTCACAACTGACAACAGACAGCATACTCAAAACACACTCTCACCAAACAGCAGACAACATACTCGGAACACACTCACACCAGACAACAGACAACATACTCAAAACATACTCACACCAGACAACATACTCAAAACACACTCACACCAGACAATAAACAACATACTCAAAACACACTCATACCAGACAACAGACAACACACTCAAAATACACTGACACTGGACAGCAGACAACACCCTCGGAACAAACCCACACCATACAACAGACAATATACTCAAAACACATTCACACCAGACAACAGACAACACACTCAATATACTCTCACACCAGACAACAGACAACACACTCAATATACTCTCACACCAGACAACAGAAAACAAACTCAAAATACACTCACAACAGACAACATACTCAAAACACACGCACACCAGACAACAGACAACACACTCACAACACCCTCACACTAGACAACAGACAACACACTCAAAACACACTCACAACACCCTCACACCAGACAGCAGACAAAACACCCAAAACACACTCAGAACAAACTCACAACAGACAACACATTAAAAACACACTCAAACCAGACAAGAAACAAATAAATTAGAGATAGACAATCCACCACCACCACTGCCATCACAACCACTACTACAACCAACACCATCATCCTAACTACCCCCACCAACACCATCACCCCAACTAAATCCACCACCATTCAGCCCACAACCACAGCCACTAACAACACAACAACCATCACCCCCACTACCACCACAACTGATAGTTGTCCATCACAAGTGACGAAGACCACTCTCTTTGTTCAGCCGTGTGGACAGTCGTATCTCTTGCTGTGTCCGCTGAAATGGGTGACTTGCGCGGAGATTTGGATTAAAGTGAGGAAGAAACTGCGCCTTTTGTCAACCTCACTCCCAGAGCCTAAGCTACCTTTTGCCAGTGGCAAGACATTTATCGAGACGACTGGAGATAGCATAGGATGCAGATTTTGCCTCAGGGTTACCACCGAAGCCTTTCCGTAAACATGTAACCCGCAGGGTAGAAAGGTGGGATGGCATCTAACGCAGTTTGTCGTGCCTTTTGGATAACCACAAGAGGTCGTATGGACAACACTCAGCGAGTGAGTGAGTCTGGTATCTCTCCCTATCTGTATTCAGTTCATCATAGTAGCATCTAAAATTCCCACACGCCATATTCGTGAAGGTGAACCGGCAGAACTAACCTGTGAGATACGACACAGGTATAAGCGTAGCGCCATTCAGCCGGCGTCCAGACCAGGATAAAAAACGGAAGAAATAACAAAAAAAGAACGAAATAACAAGTCCAGACGGAAAACAACTCCACGTATCCGTGAACACAAGTGTAAGTCGTCGACTAGTGTGAATTCCAGGCAAATCCGTGGTCTGGCGGCATCCATAATGATCCAAAACAGTAGAGAAATGTAGACTCGCAGCCAGTTACGACGCCATCTAACAACACAACAACCATCATCCCCACTACCAACACAACTAACAACACAACAGCCATATTCCCCACTACCACCACAACTAACAACACAACAACCATCATCCCCACTACCACCACAACTAACAACTAACAACACAACAACCATCATCCCCACTACAACCACAACTAACAACACAACAACCATCATCCCCACCACCACCACCACTAACAACACAACAACCATCATCCCCACTACCACCACAACTAACAACACAACAACCATCATCCCCACTACCACCACAACTAACAGGACAACAACCATCATCCCCACTATCACCACAACTAACAACACAACAACCATCATCCCCACTACCACCACAACTAACAACACAACAACCATCATCCCCACTACCACCACAACTAACAACACAACAACCCTCATCCCCACTACCACCACAACTAACAACACAACAACCATATTCCCCACTACCACCACAATTAACAATACAACCACCACCATCCCCACAACCACCATCTCTACCAACTGATCAATTCGAACCTTATAGTATCTAGTTTAACCACAGATACTAATAGCGGTCCCATCCACCTAATTATCGAGGACCTAAAATATCAAATGAGAGACCTCGCTGCACGCAGTCCCTGCCTTCGCTCCCTGAAATCCAAAAATTCAGGTCTCAGCTTCGAACCTCTCCAACTCCCACCCGAAGGCTTTCATCTCTAGCATACGTATTGCACCAATTTTGATCACTTTGAAGTGCTCCACGGAACATTAAAATCCGTTCTGAAATACAGCCCTATCCTACCAATTCCAGTGCCCTATATGGGGCTACCAGCCAGCGTTAATGGGGTCTAGCATGCCCAAATGACTGCCACATTTCTGATAATGACCTTCATTGTTCAATGTAATCATCTGTTGTCGTGGTTATCCATGTTTTTTAACCGTTGGATGTGATGTGAGGCGGCGCCAATAGGAACGATGCCAACTCCTGACCAACGGGACACGAGTTCAAAACCCTGGGGAGGCGTAAGATTTTATTTCTATCAGTCGTAAGATAGAAACCTAGGCTGCTCAATTCTCGGCGACTACTTGGAAAAGAGGTCTGTATTCTTAATTCTTACAAATCACCCCTCAACATCAAAAATGTGTACGAACAACATTCTTCATTCTTACAAATCACCACTCAACATCAAAAATGTGTACGAACAACATTCTTCATTCTTACAAATCACCACTCATCACCAAAAATGTGTACAAACAACATTCTTCATTCTTACAAATCACCACTCAACATCAAAAATGTGTACGAACAACATTCTTCATTCTTACAAATCACCACTCATCACCAAAAATGTGTACAAACAACATTCTTAATTCTTACAAATACCCCCTCAACATCAAAAATGTGTACGAACAACATTCTTCATTCTTACAAATCGATCCTCAATATCAAAAATGTGTACGAACAACATTCTTCCTTCTGACAAATCACCTCTAACACACAAAATGTGTACGAATAACATTCCTCCTTCTGACAAATATCCTCTAATACACAAAATGTGTACGAACAACATTCTTCATTCTTACAAATCGATCCTCAACACCAAAAATGTGTACGAACAACATTCTTCTTCTTTGCGGTTATCATCTTGAAGTGCATATGCCATCAACCGATTCTCTCCAAGCAGACCTGACATGTTCGATTTTCAATAATTCTTTCCAGTTTCATTCTGTTCTCTTTTTTGTCAGCCTCCATGTCTTTTCTTCACATGTTCTGTGGCTGCCCTTCTCCCATATATCTCTTTGTATCAGCCACCATGTCTTTCTCTACGTGTTCTGTGGCTGCCCGTCTCGCACATGTCTCTTTGTATCAGCCACCATGTCTTTCTCTACGTGTTCTGTGGCTGCCCGTCTCGCACATGTCTCTTTGTATCAGCCACCATGTCTTTCTCTACGTGTTCTGTGGCTGCCCGTATCCCACATGTCTCTTTGTTTCAGCCTTCATGTCGTCTCTACGTGTTCTGTGGCTGCCCGTCTCCCACATGTCTCTTTGTTTCAGCCTTCATGTCGTCTCTACGTGTTCTGTGGCTGCCCGTCTCCCACATGTCTCTTTGTATCAGCCACCATGCCTTTCTCTACGTGTTCTGTGGCTGCCCGTCTCCCACATGTCTCTTTGTATCAGCCACCATGCCTTTCTCTATGTGTTCTGTGGCTGCCCGTCTCCCACATGTCTCTTTGTATCAGCCACCATGCCTTTCTCTACGTGTTCTGTGGCTGCCCGTCTCCCACATGTCTCTTTGTATCAGCCACCATACCTTTCTCTACGTGTTCTGTGGCTGCCCGTCTCCCACATGTCTCTTTGTATCAGCCTCCATGTCGTCTCTACATGTGTTATATGGCTGCCCGTATCCCGTGTCTCTTTGTATGCGTCTCCATATCTTTTCCCCATATGTTTTGCGGCTGCTGGTTCCTCATATGATTCTCAGATTCCCAGTGACGACTCTGGAGGTCTTCCTTGTCGATAGCAAGGCTTATCCTCGTCCTACATCCAATCGGATGGCCTTTCCCCTTCTAGGTCGGCTTGTTAGAAAACTTGATTTTTTCTTTTGTAGCAAGATAGTTTTTAATCGAGGGTCTGATCGGCATTGGCAGAGATTAACACAGTAATGTTAGTTTATATAGCTTACTGCTGGTTAAATTAGATAATACTTTTCAATCAATCGATACTATTTCAGCTCCTTATGGAGCATAGGTCTTCAACAAGTAGACGACAAGTCATCGTTGTTGTATTACATCTGTTGGAGTTTGTGTTGCTTAACCGTTCTACAGGATCGGATAGCCAGTCAATTGTTTAACCGTCTTTCAGGATATGATATCCTGTCCATTGTTTAACCGTTCTACAGGATCGAATAGCCGGTCCATTGTTTAACCGTTCTACAGGATCGGATAGCCGGTCCATTGTTTAACTGTTCTAGAGGATGGGATAGCCGGTCCATTGTTTAACCGTTCTACAGGATGGGATAGCCGGTCAATTGTTTAACCGTTCTACAGGATGCGATAGCCGGTCAATTGTTTAACCGTTCTACAGGATGAGATAGCCAGTCCATTGTTTAACCGTTCTACA